>OV651813.1:57616668-57941668 GCA_927349885.1 Psylliodes chrysocephalus | reverse complement strand
GGAGCGCGGCCATTTTGATTTATATGCCACAGTTTATAGCTAAAGAATCAGATCGCTCACTCTGCGTCGGCACTTTTGATCTCAATGTTTCAGTTTATACACTGTGCAACTCGAATAATACAATATATGACAAGCGCCTATAATAAAACAGCAGTCTTCTGCGTATCCTGAATTTGTATCACTGGAGTGGATGTTATTTTGGAACTTTCAACTGGTCCGAGTGAGCTAACTGATTCTTTAGCAATAAACTGTGGCTTCAAAAATAAATATTCACTGACACTGACAGCAGCAAGCAAAATATCAGTTGCGTTTTAATCATCCGCTTCTGCTTCCGGAATTGTCGGTTTAGTCGTTTTAACCTGTCAGATTAAAACAAGAAAACCGACAATTCCGAAGCAGAAGCGGATGATTAAAACGCACCTATTAAAAATATTGCGCCAAGATGTAGGCAACACGTAATAAGGGTTCAAAATGGCGGAGTTTTCTATCTCCTTTTAAAAGGCACTCAGAAAGCTGCGCAGTGCGACCATTCTCCGTATAGTAAAAGAAAATTAAAGTATGTGCGCTAAAATGTAGGCAACACGTAATAAGTGATCAAAATGGCGGAGTTTTATATCTCCTTTGAAAAGGCACTCAGAAAGCTGCGCAGTGCGACCATTCTCCGTATAGTAAAAGAAAATCAAATTATGTGGCTCCATCGCTGAGTGAACGATATATTTGTAATAAAATGTTGACCTTTTACAAATAACACACCTAAAAGTGTCACTGACTCCCCAACCATTTACTATTAAACTTAAAAACAAAATGACGTTTGTGGATGTATACTTGGAATTCAGGGTACAAAACATAACAATAATTAATTTTGATGATTTTAACTGGAAGTAGAATTTGCGCATAAGTAATATACCATGGCCAGCTAAATCACCTGATCTACCAAAACACATGCACATTCTTTTTTTTAAAGCAAAGAGCTATGAGTTTCGATGAGTTGAGGATTCGCATTTACGATACGTTGAGAGGTATTAGCCCTGTAATGCGCTTCAACGTACAGGAAAATTTCTATAATAGACGTGGTAATTGTTTTGCTCACGATGGTAGTCATTTTAAACATTTGTTGTTTCTTATTTTTATATTTAAGAATTGTTCAATTTTGGAATTGTTTTATTTTATTTTAGATTTTTTTTTTGTGAAAGTACCTGTTTCCATTTTTTGCATTAATTGAATGCCATTTATTTTTATCTAATTTCTGGTAAAAACTGAGCCATTCATTTGTTAGCTATTACTGATAACTAGGTAACTTTAGCTATGTTAAACAACAAGGATCATATTTCCCAAAACAGTTTGTGGAAAACTGAAATTTGTGCAGTGCTATGATTGCGGACTGCGGATAGCAATAACTTCTCCTTGTCAGAGAAAGGGGGTAGTTAAACAAATTTCTGTCTTCCAAATAAAACTAAAGAAATCTTTATTTCCGGGATTCCTAGGTTAACATACTGTATACAACTTATAACTTTGAAATAAAAAGCAGAACACGTAAAATGTGTAAATGCGCTATTTAAATGTATGTGAATTGAAGTATCTAGTATACAATAATTTAATACTTTCGCTGCCCATGACGTTCATTACCGCCATGATTGTTGTGTCCCCCATATCCATGACGTTTTGTAACGTTATTTGAAGATGTATCAGGCCCATGACACTCCCTGGGCGGGAAAAAGACGCGCAGCTTTTACTGCAGGCAACCCATATTTCGTACACAAATATAATCTTTTGTTTACATTTTATCGAAGTAGTTTTTGTAATACATTCACAGCTTAAAAACGGAAAATTTGTTATTTTGATAGTGGATTTAGATCAAAAATACCCCAAATACACTTCAGTGTGTGTTTTATCCTTATTATTGCTCGTTTTATTTAAGGACATTGGAATAAATAGAGTACTAAAAGTATTCAAGCTAAAAAGGTGAGTTATAAAAAGAAAATACATTGCCTTCGACTGATTTATGTTTAATATGTTTTCGTGAAGTATTTCCAACATGCTAGTTACTTGAATGGTTGTAAATTGTACGTGTATAAGTGATAAAAACATCTAGTGCTTTGTGCTTCCTTTTTTTTGTTGGTGTCCCAGCCCAGCATTCCTAGCCAGCAGTAGTAGCAAAAACATTAACATTGTCTACATTCAACCCATTTATATGTACATGATTTATCAGCTAAAAGCAGAATACAACATTTCTCTGCAAAATGTAAACAACGCTACAAGGAAAATTGCTCATGTATAAATACACCAATTAAATCAAAATATATTATTTTTAAAGGACTTATATCAACTATTATGTTAATTATAAATATTATAAGTATTTGTAACAAAATAATAGTTGTGTATTAATAAACCTGTTTCTACTCCAAAAAATATATTATTTTTTGATTATCAAAAATATGTGTACCTATAGAAATTTGTTGAAATGTTCTATTGCTCTTAATCTTTTTAATGGGTTCTTATTATAGTTGTAAATAAAAATCAACACTTTTTATCCATTTATTTAACACTTACAAACCTATGCATATTTTAAGTTGTAAGGATCCATAGCCTCTTAATGTTTTACATTAGAAATAAGACCTGTGATGTCACATTAAATCGTGAATATGAGTTAAAGGATTTGGGAGTTGTCTTTCAGTCTAATTTGAAGTTGAATAACCATTTTTTACACATAACTAAAAAAGCAATAAAAGCATTAAGTTTTTAAATCAGAAATACAAAAATATTTAGGATTACCACCAAAATCAGATTATATAATGCCTTAGTAAGAGTCCATCTTGAGTATGTTTCACAAATATGGATGCCCTTGGAAGCCACACAAATTGATCATATTGAAAAAGTACAAAAAATATTTTTACGGTACCTTCCCAGAAAACACACTAAATCCCAGAGATATCCACAGAATATCTTTTGTGGATATCCAATATATCCACAGAATATCAGAAATATTCCGTGGATCTAATATGTATATCCAAATGTCCGTCTATATCCAGAATATAGAAGATATCCTAATGGATATTCAGCAAAATATCTAATGGGTATCTTCAAGACAATACAAGAAATCCCAGAGATATCTACAGAAATTATTTTGTGGATATTCAATATATCCAATATGGATATCCAATCAAATGTCCGTCTATATCCCAGGATCTAGAAGATATTCGGATAATCAGCAAAATATTTTATGGGTATCTTTAGTAGAGGTTCATAAGTAACCAATGATTATTGAATAACGTCGAAAGAAAATAACAGAGATAAAAAATATTTTCAACACTCTGCCTTTGATTTTTCCCCATAAAAGAGAAAGTCATCCTTATTAGGACTCTTTAGCAATAAATGAAAATTCTCGACTCTAGTCTCTAATGGAGTGATTAGGACACACATTTCGATCGAACTCAATTACGGCGGGTCGAGCATGAGTAGATGCGATAGTGGTATCGCCATCTATACTTAGTAAGCAGAATCAAATAACATCTATACTCTGTTTTTAAACTAAGAGGAGCGAATTGGAAAGTCCTATTTACACAGGGAAAAATAACTAAAAAAGTAACTAGTTATCATTTTAGCGGTAAATTTGAATTTGTCTCAAGAAAAGCATTTCAAAACTTTGTTATGAATTCATTGAAGTCAAAGTTTTAGATAACCAACGAATAAAGATGACACTAAATTGTGCTCATTCCGTTTTTGATTTATAATTATTGTATTTTAGTTGTACTTTTATTTTTTCCTTACTTCGTCTCATATCGCAGCTCGGACCAGTATGTTGAGAAGAGAATCGCCCAAGCAGCGACCAAATTGAGTAAAATGTCTCGCAACAAAATACAAAATAATTTACATTTTGAGTTTAACATAGAGTTTTAATTCGATATTTTATTCATTGTTTTATAAGTAACTGTGATTAGAAAATTATATATCTATTATAATAACAGAAAAGAAAGTAAATAGTAGGTTTTTCAATTTGATGGAAAAATTAGAAAAATAGGTAGGTATGCCAGTTCTATTTGTTGAAATGAAATTAAGCACCTATTATTACCTACCTATTACAAAACATATTTAGGAGGGACTGAAAAATATGTAGTTGAAGAAAAGATTTAAAATGAAGAATTTTAGCAGGTACAAAAAAATAAAGTTTATTTTTATATTTCTTTATAGGTATAATTTAATTTGTAATATTTTTTCTTAAAATTAAACTACAAGATTACCATTAGTTGTATGGATTTCCTAATTAAATAAGGGTTCTTTCTTTAGGTAAAATGTAGCAAAGTTCTGAAGTAGGATACGATATGTTTGCAGACAAGTGTTTTGAAATGAAATAAATCAAATCTATACGAATTTTGTCTCCACTAACAAGATGTTATATGCAACAGTCGAAAGTGTAAACTGGGCAACGGCTTATTAAATGTATGTAGAAGTCCAAGAAAGTGCAATGGTACCAGCTTTTATTATAATAATAATGGTTTTCATCATTCTCCTGTTTTTTTGTAGATAGGATTTATAATTGTTACTTAAATTCCACATTGTGTATCAGAATGTCTTTGGTCTTCTTGAAAACATATTTTTATACAATATAAAGCAGATGGTATATTTTTTTGAGACATCCTTCAAGCCTCTCGAAAACTAAATGTTTATTTGCAGGTAAGATAATATGTATCTTAATTTTGTATGATCATTTATTGTATAGAGAAATAATTAAATAA
The DNA here is from genome assembly GCA_927349885.1 of Psylliodes chrysocephalus. Taxonomy (NCBI): domain Eukaryota; kingdom Metazoa; phylum Arthropoda; class Insecta; order Coleoptera; family Chrysomelidae; genus Psylliodes; species Psylliodes chrysocephalus. Next base: position 57,936,935 of record OV651813.1, on the reverse strand, counting down.
AAATTATTAAGGCATAAAAAAGGTAATTTGTAACTTTGTGTCAGCAGAAGGATTTCCTACACCTAATTTAATATATTTTTTACAAACAAAATATCTTTAGTATGATCGGTAGATATTTTTAATAATTCAGTACTACATATGTTTCGAAATCTTCTGGTGCAATCACAGCTTTTTAAAATTTAAAAAAACATTTAGGAACATAAACACTTTAAAATGATCATGAACGAAACCCATATTTTGTGATAGTGTGTAGGTAGCTTACAACTAGTTGATTAAATTAAAATACACCTTTTACACATTCGCAGAGTTTAATATATGTAAGTGTAGTTATAATCTTTGCAGTCTATTTAATAAACTACATTTAGTTGAGTTGCTTTCTTGAGTTTGGGTTTAAAATTTAAAAATAAGGTTTCGTTTATGAGCAATTTTTACATTATATCTAGAGAATATTTTTGACACTTGTTTGGAAAGTCCTTTTACATATAGCAATTTAATGTTTAAAAAAGGGTGCCACACCAAATGTAACAGTGATAACACTTTATGCTTTTGACTATTTAAGTACCAAGCTATTTATTTAAAATAATAAAACAAGGTATTTGTTTTAGGTTAAATAATGAAAGTTTTGGAGGCCACAAATTATGGACATATTCAGATGGCAATAGCACTTTTAAATATATCCAAAATATTTTGTAATTTTAAATGTTAATTAACAATTTTGTAAATGGTTTATTTTCAAATAAATAAAATTTACTTTTATATTTAGTTATATTTTAATCATTTTGATTAGAAATTCATTAATTTTTAGTTAAAAAAAAAATAGTAATAAAGTTGTATTTTTTTTTTAAGTAGAACACCAAAAAAGCAATATTTACCAATTTATAATATTGCGGAAAAAATGCTACCATTCCTGAGGCTTAAATATAACGATTTAACCCAACTTATATCAGTCCAAAAGTGGATGATTTCAGAAATACAGAGTGTTAAAAGTTCAATTTAGTTTTTCATAAATAATTTTTTTAATAATGTATTTTTAAAATATTTGGTTGGGAGGGGTTTGTGGGGTAAAATATTTAAAGCTGCTCCCATTTTTATTGTAAAATTTAAAGGACGCCTTTTTTATAAATCCAGATTTCTCAAAAACGGCTGCTCAAATCTACTCTTACCACTTATACCTTGCAGAACAAGAATTTTTAAGTTAAATACAGACTGGCGCTTAAATGTGTGCAAGATACAACAATTTTACAATAAAAATGAGAGCAATTGCAATTTTTGTATACTACACTGTAGTTTTGTAATTTTTTTTAATATGGGTTAGAAAAACAACATATGAATAGTAGTATCTTTATTTTGTAAATTTGTTATATTTTAATTAATAATAAAAGTTTGAAAAATAAAACAAAAATACATAAGAGGTGCCTATACAACATAATAAGTAAAAAGACAAAGTACATCTTGACATTTAAATTGAATCAAAAACAAAAAACACTAAGTACTCAATATGTTAATCTACATCAGAAGATTCGTTGTGTTTTTAGCTGCCACCTGATTTATTTGTGCCTCTATCAATTCTATGGAATTTAACTCGCAGTGATATGGGGCAGCCACTACACAACTTTATTGGTTTCTTTAGCCTTTACATCGACAACATTCAAATTATGTGCATCTTTATGTTGCCAAATTAGGTGTAAAAGTTGATATCACTTCATATTTAAATAAATTTAATATTTTTAGTTTTGTAACCATTCCTGTCAGATTTTCTTGTTGACAAAGGAATTTTTTCAACTTTTCGACTATGATATGATACATTTTCCATGACAATCATAGCATAATTAGAAAACTTTGTAAAAAATGTAGAAAACCAATTCTAAAATACTTCGGATTTCGTCTCGTCAAGGTAAATGCATTTTCTACCAAACCTTCAGAATTAGCACGTATATTAAGGCACCTGCTTTTGGCTTTTCAGGCCTGTTGATAAACCTTATTACGATCTTCATCAAAGTAGAAGCTTGGTCTGTTTTATTTTCTATATTGTTTGATGGATTTTAAATCTACGTATATAGTGTTCTATCAATACACTTTGACAATTTCTTTTCAAATATCTAAAAAAATATATACATAATAAATAAACAGTACATTTGACTGGTCAAAGATACAAACTTACTTAGTTATTATATCTCAAGAAAGTATATAAAGATGAATAATATATTTGTGGCAAATCTAAATATTTCAATTCTTGCAAAATTTTATTCAATCTAGATAACTCATTTTTGAAAAAGAAATCGTGTACTAATCTTCGAATAGCATTTATCATCATCATAATCAAATGTTTTTAGAACTCCTCGTCTTCCATAAATACTTTTTAGACTAGATATTGTTCCATTATTGCGGTATTATTTCAATAATCGGTAAGTAGTTGACTTTGACCTGTAAGAAAAATATTGAGTATTTAATATTATTTTTAATTTGAAAGTAATGAGTAAAACTTACTGGTAGCTTGAGAAATTTTGGATATAACATCAACAATTTTGGTTTTCGTATTATTATTCAATACCTATTTGTACATATTTATTATTTACTGCTTTTCTGAGAGACGAATAGCCTAAACTCATTCGTTTTCGTTGTTTTGATGGACTCCGCGAGGAACTGTTATAATAGTATTCGATGTAGAAGGATCCATAATCGTAAAAATTCAATACAATTGCTTACTAAGTAATAATGATGAGATATCAAAGCAATAACAAAACTTAAATTATAAAATGTCAGAATAGAAAATAGAACTGTCAACCCCTGTCAACAGTAGCTAAAAAGTGATGTGTGAAACTGACTTCAATCTGACCAATTAGAAGTCTACAGAATTGCCAACTTAAATTCAAATCGCTCCTCTTAGTTTAAAAACAGAGTATAGTGAATATCCACGATGGTTTGCGTTCGCGCCTAGACTTTGATATATTTAGTGGATGTTCATGGAATATTGAATACACCTTAAAAAAAATAATTTTAAATATCTGAACGGTACTACAGCCACAATGGCTAGCACAATGTCGTAATTTTTTAATAATTTGCGATATAATTACTATTATTTATGGACATTTGCATGTCTATAAATTACATTTCATGGATATAAAATAGATATCTACCACGGACTGGATATTCAGTGGATATTGCGATGTTCAGTAGATATCCAAAGGATTTGGTGTGCTGTCTGGGTTTATGTCATAAAAATTATTTGTACCCTTATACCTAAGATCTCGTATAAAACTATGCTCAATAGTTTTAAGATTAAATCTTTTTTACAAAGAAGAAAGCAACAGGCTGTGATATATTTTGTACTCTATTTTAAGTACAAAGATTGTGAATTGATTGACTATATAAATGTTAATGCGGCAAAGATTAATCTAAGAAACCCAAGTAACAAAAAATTATTTGATTTAGATCCAAGTAGTATATCTCCTTTTAACAAGATGATGGCTGTTATTAATGAGTTTCTTAGCGAGATCCAAATGGATATCTTTAATGTTAGCATAAGAAAGTTGAGGACCGTACTAAATTAAGTTCACTAGATATAAAGGTTTGTTTTGTTTTTAGTCTTAAATTTCTTGTTACTTAACTCTACTATTAACTACTATTAATTGTTTTATAGTATCCATTAAATAAAGTATACCTTATGGCTGCTTTCAAACAATTCTGTGTGTAGTCACTTAGTTTAAAGTCAATTTTAAATTAGTGGTTTTACAAGAATGTCAAATAGTAATATGTATTGTGTCTATGAATTTGCTGTGTGTAGTAAATGGCCAATATACATAACTTTGATATTTTTATCACAAGTGTAAAAACTACGAAAACTATATACATATAGTTCCCATTTTAAAATAAATTCAAATTAATTCATAATAAAAATAACGATTTTAGTCTGCCATACTTGAACTCATTCACAAAAACAAGTCACTATATATTTGTAAAAAACTACACTAAATATGTCTCCGTTACAAATTTTTAAATTTAAAACTACATACTTTCCTATAGATTTTGCAGTACCTAAATAACGTATAGAATAAATTTTTACAATATACTAGAAAAGTTTTAAATTAGAACAATTCTTAAGAAATAAAGCAATACCTTTATTTTGTTACTCTAACCTTGTGTGTTATATATTTCCCTTGACAAACTAACGTTATATTTTGAACTAAAAGTAATTAAACTTTTTACCAAAAAGTAATATTTCACATATATAAAAAAAATTAAAACGGTTCTGTCCTTCTTACATTTGCAAAGACTGCCCTGATATCTAATCTATTTTCTTCTTCAAAGTAATTAAGTTGTTCAACTGTTGTCTATAAAGGTATCTCACATCTCCCTCATACACACGAATTTGAAAAGCAGCAGAACACAAATTCAACTAACCAGGTATACCAAGTCCGTGTAAAGAAAACTTTTCATGTGTCAACTAAAATTTCATGTTTTTACTTTCTAGATAAAAGCGTAACACTCTGTATATCCCAAAAAGTTTTTAAATTATATGTTTTTCAAATCTACATAAATTTTATTTAAAACATGTGCATACAATACAAATTGAAATATCAAGTAATTATGCACTAATAGGACAGCCTGTACAGAACTACGACGAGAGTTTACGTCTTTTTTTATCCTTTCAAACTACCTTTTAAGCTATTCTTGATTATCTTTGACTTCCTGCCTTGAATGGTCCAGCCTTCCCTAGAAGATTTTGACATGGTGGCTGCAGCTTCATTGGTTAATTGTACCACCATTTGGATACCCTACTTCTTTCGATTTATTAATTCCTTATTTAGATAAGCTTCCGAGAACTTACAGTCTTGGATCAACTATTCAAGAAGTACGTGACTACCTTGATCGATAAATGAATTTATAGGTACACCATCAGCCAGCGGCCAGGTAATATACTTCTTTGACATCAGTACTTGACATCCTATAGAGGTCTATATTTTCTCTTTTTGTGTTAACTTGTGTCTGTATTTATAATCACCCTGTATATATAATAGTTTTCTCCAGAATAAATTTTTATAGTGTATGGCCTATGACGTTAAAGAACGTCCAAACTTCTAAATGTTCGTATACCGATGGGCCAGAGCGTGTAGTTGACATTAAAGCTTGGGCAGCGAAAGCGTTAAACCTTATAATTTAAAATTACTTAACCCCTTTTTATAATAACCGATAATTTTTTTTCAGTTTGAAAGCTAATTTTTAACTGTATATAAAAAAATAACTGGCTGGCTCACCAGGTTTTAAATAGTTTATATATCTAAAAATATTTAAACTGTGGAAATAAAATTTTCTAGTATACCTAGTATAAAAACAGTGTTTTGCTTATTTCTGATATGAAACGTCTTTGTTGCAATTTAAAATTTTAAATGTTTATTTTTGTAAGAGTCTTTGTAATACTAATTTAATAATACCGTATATTATATCATCTGCATTTTTGCTAATATGTTACGTCATATATGATTACATTATAAATCACTGTTTTAAATAATATGTGTCGTGGAATTATCATAAGAGAGACTCGTACAAAAATGTAAAAATATAGTCCTATTAGAAATTCTATTAAAAATTTTGCAATTTATATCTGACCAGAAACTTGCTTTATGCAAGAAATCTGTAATACTTTCCATTGTTTATAATACCATAAAATTTTATTATCGTTCTTAAACAGTTTTTCTTATATAGACTGACTTAAACCTTGTTAGCCACCCAGTATAATATTTTTTGATTAAAATTCTGTTACTCAAGGTGGATCTCTAAAATAAATATCATGTAAGTCGTTTTATATTTTTATAATGTCATTAACGATTCATATTTATTGAGAACCAGTATACTGGCATTCTTATAAATTATATTTTTTTACTTGGGCAGTTGCAATTCAGCTTTCTTAAATTATTGAAGCTAAATTTATCCTTGATATGTCTAGTGAACTAAATGTAGAATAATTAATGTAATTTTTATCAATTTTTGCTGCGAAACCTATTTATATCATATTAGAGTTCTCAATTTTTAATTACAAAATAAATTACCTAATCAATAATAATCTTTTTAAATAATAACTATTTAGGAAAACCATGATTTTCAAGTTTAAAAACATGTAAATAAACGACACGCAATAGTTTTGTTAATGACCTTCATTTATGTATAAAAACTTTTACTTTTACTTGATAAAGTCAGTTCCTTAATAGGTACTCGCTTTCATTTCAAAACCAATCAGTCGAAATATGTTTTAATTTTACGTAAATTTTAGAAAAATAAGAGCAAGTCAACTTTTATTGGTAAGGGGATGAATTGACATACAAAATTAATTTCCAGAAATCCAACAGCCTGGAGCCCTGCAGCAATCTCCTATTTTTTTTTAAACAAATATATACATTTTTATTGATCCATTAAAACAAAAAGTTTAAGATAAGTCAAAACACTATTGAATACACAACCATAAATATACAAGGTGTTCCGAAATTGCTAAGACACAGAACTACCACGTGTAGTAAGGGTCAAAATAAGATGAATGAACCCAATTTATTTATATACCGAAATTTACTGTTTGCCTGTGAGAAGAGTTCAAAGTTTACATAAAAAAAAAACACATTTTTGTAATTTAAAATAAGTGTTCACTTTTTCCAATAATTTTATCATTTACAAGTTAGTTCAAAACTTTGTACAAGAGCCAATATCGCTGTTTTTTTATTATTTGAGTTTGTCTTAAGTGTAGTTATTATGATTAACATAATTCTGTTTTCAAACACTACAACTATTAATAAATTAATATTTTAGTTAGTGTAATATTTGTTTTGTTTTTAATACGTTAAAAATCATCTATAAACATTACTAGTTAGTAAACTAAATTTTCTTCATAATTTGAAATTATTTTTAAATATATATCAGGTTACGTAGAAAGCTTGACTTTTTGTAAAAAATATTATTATATAAAACTTTACCTACCATTTTTTAGTTTCTATTGTAAATTTTGTCATTTTTACAATTTGTCACACAGGTCAAATAAAAAATATATTTTTTAAATACCTTTAATTGCAAATATATTGACATATATAATTGCTGTATATATTATAAACTGTCTATCGAAAACCTCATAAACAATTATTAGAAATTTAAAATCAGCTCTCCTTTGGCAGAAACATTTGTTTTTTTAACCATCTAGTAACAAATTTTCAAGGATAATATAACAAGACCTTGTAGTATGAGAGCCTACTGCAAATTTTGACCGTCATCTGATAACGAAATGAAATTTGCTCCAAAGGAATGTAACAACATTGTATTTTACCAAATTGCACCTGTGCCAATTTCTTTCCTAGGCAAAGTGGTTAAAAAAATTATTTTATGTTCAAAAAATTACATATGACATGACAGCGACAATTTTTGTTTTCCCTGAAAATTACAATGCTAATTCATTGTGGACCTAGCTTTTAAACCTGAATTATTAATATTTTTTCCTACCTTTTAAACCATGTTTATGTATGAAAGGAAGACGGATGGCATTGTATAAACCATTTGCAGAGATAGTCAATAATAATTATAAACTATACTAATTAGACAATTATTTTAAACCATAATCATAGTAGTTTTTTTGGTGTTTCTATGGCAACCTGTAAAAATAAATCACAAGAATAGGCATACAAATAAATTTTTAAATCAGTAAACATTGATTCATATTTTTAATGATTTTTACCCACTAATCGTGGATAGATATTTTTGTGCGATGTTAAGCGGAAGAAAATGTTTCCCTTTACCGATATATATCAAGATATATTTGAATGTTATTTTCTGGAAAACTTTAAGGGCAAACAAAATTAGCGCTGTCATGCCTTATGTGATTTTTTTAATATAAAATAATTTTTTTAAGCTACTTTGCTCAGGATTGGGATTGGCACAGGTGCCATTTGGTAAAGTACAGGGTTTTTCCATGCTTTTGGGATATATTTCATTTCGTTATCAGATGACGGTAAAAATTTGCAGTGGGCTCTTGGGCTATTAATAAATAGTCGACTATTTTTAATGTATCTAAATTTTAAGTATTTTTGATATCAATTTGACTGGACATAATTGTGTCATTAATAATCTGAATTGGGCCCGAGAGCTTTAGCTATTTTCCCTATTATTTCAAATCGACTATCGACGATTGGTGATTGGATATTCATCTATGTTGACAGCAACTCGCATACTTGATTATAGGTATAATATTAAATAACGGCTACTGTCAAATATATTTATTGTCACAGTACAAGCTAATATCTCGTGGAACGTTTCAAAATGAACCGAAAATAAAATTAATTGTGTATTTATAAAATATAAATCAACCTTAATAAATTAGTGCCTATTTTTATTGTTAACAAATTTTTCGTTTTGCAATTTGCTTCGACATAATTTTATCATTAATAATCAAAGCATAATGTAATCGAGCTAAAGCTCTCAGACTCTATTCAGATTATTAATGACACAATTATGTCTTGACAAATTGATATCAAAAACACTCAAAATTTAGATAAACTAAAAATTGGTCTCATTGTATTACCCTTGATAATTTATTAATTAAATTGCTTCTTTTAGGTTTGCCAGCATTAAAAGTTCCTTCCATTGATCCTTTAAAAGTTAATCAAATTACAATCGGAGCTGGAACTAACGCTGTTAATTTGGTACAGAATTACTTTGATGCAACCATCAGTGGACTATCTAAATTAAAAGTGAAAAATGCGCAGTAAGTAAATTTACATCTTTTTATATTTAATTAAAAATGACGAATAAACTGAAGGTTTATTGTTAAAATTTTGTCGGTTTAAATTGCTGAAACAAATGCTAAAGAAATTGGGGAGAAATTTGGGTGCTCTAACAAATCAAATAAATTTTTAAAAATTCATTTTAACCTGTGGATTTGCATATACCATTGAATTGCAGGCCTTTCGGTTACAAACACCATAGAGTCTTGGCTCCATTCTTTCTTTCAACTCAGCTCTGTAGTTTTAAAGTTTTTAACAAAACTGTACTTCTTTCTGTTTTTCGTCTTGGGGAATATCCCAAGTATCTTCGGTCTGGAGATAATAGACTTCCCACTGATTACTCTGTTCCTGATAATTTTATATCTTGTCCTTTTTGCCACGTTCTCCATCATTAAATGTAGAGAAATGGTGTTTCGGATCACCTATGTTATCGTTGCGCCGCTGGTCATACAAACCATGGAGGAAGGATAGTTAAGAGTTGCAGTGTTTTTGTAGAAATTTTGCGGATGGTTGAACTAATCATACTCTGTCGGTAATGTAGTTACCCGTAATATATTTATTTTGAAAATTGGCAGTTTTTCTACTTAAAGAATAATTTACTTTAGCAATTATTATTTTCTATCTAATACAAAATATAGCTGTTACCGTAAATACCCGAAATCCGTTAATACGCGTAATAACTAGTAAGAACCCGAAATAACTAAGAGTGTCAATAATTTCGTGTTCTTACTAGTAAGACCGCGTAATTACAACGATGTCTAGAAAAATACCGAATTAAAACTTTTATTCTGCTATTTACTGAAATTTTAGTTAGAACGCGTTCTTTCTAAGCACACAACAGTAAATAACCGAATTTGTAGGTAAGTATCTGTAAGAGAATAAAGTGCGGTTGGTTTTAGTTAATTTATTGCACAAAAAAAAATAAATTTTACAGAACAAATGAAACATAGAACAAGCGAAATTTTAAACAAAACTAAACAATAATAACTTAACTTACTTATTATTGCAAGGGGTACTATTATGGCATTTTAAATTTCACAGAGCATTATTTTTTTTGCATTTACATAATTTACTTTTACAATTTTTAGTGCATTTGCACATAAAAAACTCTGGCTAGAACCAAAATTAGATGAAGCTGCTTGACATAAAGAAATTTGTTAATCTTTCCTTAGTCAATGTCAATAAATTTTTGCTTGCAAATATCAAATTCGGATCTGGTATACAGATGATTTATGACTCCATCTTTTGTACCTAACTGGTACATGTTATCGTCAGTCGTCAGTAACACAACAGCTATTATATTTCTGAAAGCACCTTTTGCTTTATCCACATCAGAAATGGGTACCATAAGATTATCGCCAACGTTTGCAGGTGGATGTGTTTTATCACTGTAGCTTTTCATCTTTTTTGCCTGATGAATTAGCGATTGGCTTGCTTCTGACCTTACTGTTTTTATATTGTCTTATGTTTTAAAATTCAAACAGAAGTCTCGATCAATGTAAAATAGCACCACATTTGTTGCAAAAGCGTTTTTGTTCTTGATCTTCTTCTGGATCTTTTTCAGCAATGTCGCCTTCTGAATTTGAATCTTCTCCTTGAGTTTCTTCTCTCATCGTGGTAACATCATTATCGACTTTCTCTAAATCCTCTTCCCGCTCTAGAGATGAAATAACCTCAGGAGGCAAAGACGATGTAGTTAATCCAACTCTAGGTTCGATGTCAAACATGATCTTATATGGAGTTTGCCTCCAAAGATCGAGTAACACTCATTAGTTACTAACTTACACTTAGAAAGAACGCGTTCTAACTGAAAATTTCAGTAAATAGCCGAATAAAAGTTTTAATTCGGTATTTTCCTAAACCTCGAAGTAATTACGCGTTCTTACTAGTAAGAACGCGAATTTACCGATACTCCTACTTATTTCGGGTTCTTACTAAATGTTACGGGTAATAACGAATTTCGGGTATTTACGGTAACATAGTCATCCAAAATTTTAGATCGTTTTTTTTAATTTTTAATGAAATAAAAAACATGTACGTTTACGTTAAATATGTCCCTATCGAGCCACTTTTTTAAAATTTGATTAAATTTTGATGGAAAAAAACGCAAAATTTTGTTTGTGTAAAGATATTCTTAATTTCTGAGAAAATAATTAAATCAAATTTCGGAATAATTTCACTTTTACCTGTATGTACATATTTTTAATTCCCAAAAAATTAAAAAAAAAACTATAGAAATGTTTATGGCTCTATTTCGTATTGGTTGGAAAAATATAATTGCTGAAGTAAATTTTCCTCTTAATTATAATCAAAATTTTGCTTTTTATTAGCTGTTTGTAAAAATTCCAATAAAAATTAAAAATTTTATGACAAATAATTATGAGGGGTAAAATAAATTCCATACAAAGCTTTATATAATATAGTTACTAAAAATTTACAAGAAAAATATACAAATCAAATAAATGGCAATACATCAATAATAATAGATTTTCCTACACTTCACCCCGTAAGCAGAGCTTGTGCGAGGCAATAATGGCTATTATTATTATTTGCTATGGCACTATGGGACGACTTTTATAATAGCTGATGATTTCATTTTATTTACAGGTGAGGAAAACCCGGATAACCCCACATACCATCATAATTTGTATATGCTAGTGTTTATTTCCATACAAAGTACAATCTATTTTTACAAATGTTTACTAGTTTTTATAAAAAATACTTATAGTTTCATGAAAATAAATAAAGATTATCTAATAAGTTTGACTTAAAAACAAATGCTAGTATTATAAATTATCTCAAAATATTTATTGTCTTTGAGTTGCTCTAATATCACAAACATTTTATTACTATTTAGGTACGTTAACTATCTTTGGTTAAAATAATGAAAATCAGAAATTGCAACACAAGTAATTCATGTACTTGATTTGAAAATTAAATGCAGTAACTTTAATTATTTTGTTTATCTTTTTGGTCTTTAAAACATTGCCGCAGCTCTCATACTAGGTCTGTTCGGGTTCTTCAAAACTACATTGAGAACTATCAGAGGATTAGCTGACCAGTGGACCGTTTTACTAGTTGTATGCGACAAATAATTTGGAATTCAACTGTTTCACTGGTTCTAGGACGGTTTGCATCGAGTTTTAAAGAAACCCGAACAAACCTACTATCATTATAATAATTTCGAATTAAATTGTTGAAATATCTTTGATTCTGAAGTTTTGACTGCAGTTTAAATGTAACATTAGAAATAAATTATAGGGCTTTTTTAATTTGGAAATTTAACTTTTCTATTTTCTATTAAAAAAATAAAGTTTTTCTTTCTAGGAGATTAACTCGAGTTTCATTAATTTTATTTAAAAATCCATTTTTGTAACGTTGTTCATTTGATGACTAACCGTCTTTCAAAATTTTTATCTATATTATTAAAATGTAATACAAGTAATCTGTTTGGAGGTGTGGTAATGTTACTAAGTACTGTGACAGGCTTCTGGTTCACCTACAGTGAATCAGCGAGTCTGTATGGCGTTCTGATGGTGATTCCCGAATAGGGGTTGCTCAGGCGCCAGTTTTGTTATCGCAATTTGCTCTGCGATCCTGAAGTACACCAGAGTGTACTCAAGGTAAACTCAATGGAGGTAAAAAAATAATTCCAGGCGGTTATTGCTAGGTAGCCACTATACTAGACTAAATAAAAATAAAACACTTATCTCCTTTACACCTCGTACCCTACGGTACCCTGAAAGAGAACGGTTAAGAACCAGCAATAAGAGAAACACAGGAACAGGTAATACAATATATATTTACAAAAAAAAAAAAAAATACAACGGTAATTATATATGAACGGCTCCCTGCATTTGGAAAATCTATTCTTTAAAAATAAATGATTAAAATTGAAAAATAAATTATTATTATTATTATTGAAAATTATTTAAACATAGGGAAATATTTATGGTTTATTAGCACAGGAGGCTAATCGGACTGGGAATCGTGAAACGCCCAGTATACGGAAAATGTATGAAAATAAATTAATACACTTGAAACAATTTAAATATGACGGTAATCAAATGCAAGCAAATAAATGAAATCAAAATTATCGGAGCCCCCTTGTATCTTAATAACCAAGCGATGGGAAACGAAAATTCTCGCCTACTGATAAATATGGTTTATTTACGCGGTGTTTTGAACGGCGACCACGACGGTCGTAGAAAATAAAATTTTTGAATTTTGCTCAGAGTCTATCGAGAACGTATGTGTGAATTTAATTTTACGGAAGTCGTCTGACTTCATTCAATAACTAATTGTGGACAGGGGAAACGGAATGATTCAAATACAGCTGAATAAAAAATTAAAGGAAAGAAATTTTACACGAAGTGAGACGCGGAAATTAATTTAAACGTCTTTTGGGGAAATTAGATACGTCATCAGGAGAGAGAGCACTCTAGTCCGAGAACAGATCGAACCTCTGAAAAAAGAAAATAAAACAATAAAATAATAGAAAAAAAAATTGAAACAGGTCGAACCTCTCACTTCGATGTTAACTGGGCGATTTTTAAAAGAAATTGGATATAGTCGCTGACAAAGAGAGCACTCGGTGTCTAGTCTAGGTCCAACCTCAAATAAAAAATTGCCAACGGTTTCCCACTGAGGGATAAAATAATATACCCTTGATATGAATCAAAATTTTTCACTTGTCACACGGGTGTCCCAACTAATTATATAAAAGCCAATATAAAAAATATATATATACGGTTCCTACCTTAGCAGATAAACGGGGTTAATCGATGAACTAAATCACGGTACTCACGGCACTAGGTACTAACTAACGGTGAATAGTTTTTGGCTGTCGGCAATCAAGAGAGAAGAGCTTACGGCGGCTGGCAAGCGAGAAGAGTGCGTAATTCCCAGATATCATTTAATTTATGCTTTTCGGTAAAGCAAGATGGAAGACCAGTAAGCCCGAGTGGGGATACCACCACTGCAGCTGACTATTTACAATTTAGAAATATAAAAAATGTCCTACCAGTACCTTGACAATTAAAAGCAGATAATTCATACGAAATCGACTTTAAAAATGCCCATTTGAATTTCGGCAAATATAAGAATATTTTAATCTACGAGGGAACTCGCAATTGTTGAAAAACGGTAATTCTTGGGAAATAGAAATACGGGGGAATTTTTACATGCGGGAATTAATTGAAATATACATTTTTAAATTAATTGAGAGCAAAATTTAGTGACTTCGTCACAGTACTATTATCTTTGGTATATCTGGTTTTGAGGGTGCTAAAGGCAAAGCAAATCTTAGCAGCCTTGCTTTTGTATCAAAATTATCTCATATTTGTGATTGGTTTCAAGTTGAATGTTTAAAATCTGGCACCATTTCTTTCTCTGATCAATATCAGAAGAAAAATTTAAAAAACTATTTTATTTTAAAATTTACGTTTGAAATGGACCTATAAAATGTACTATTACAATTGGAAATTATGTATTTATAACGAATTTTCCTTAGTAAAGACTCGCTAAAGCATCAAAATACCTTAACTTAATTTTAAATATTCCAAAATAACTTATATCTAATACTAAAATAAATAAAAATACTCTTACTTACATGTTTTCGTCGGCAACCATAACCATATTGTTAGTTTTGTTTACTTTTTGTTGACAACGCGCGCCTGTCACTGTGGTAGCGAGCACACGGGGGAGTCAGCAGGCATGCAGCGGTCAGAAAGGCAGATTAACATTGTACAAATAACTAAGTGAAGGCCTAATTTTTTTAATTTGTTGGAATATATGAATTAAAATTGTTGAATTAATACTATTTTTATGTTACCAAGAGAGATGTTAATAAATTATTCAGTGTGCTTTACATATTAATACAATTTGGTTATTGTAAAACGGACTTCAGAGCATCCAAGCACCGGGTGGTGTGCGCTTAGACTAGGTAATAAAGAGAGGACTCATAACGTCGCTTAAAATCTTGTGCCATTTTGACACCAACGATATTTGACCAAAGGCGTAACATGTTGGAAATAAAAAAACGAACTTGTATTTATGTTATTAGTACTTAATTGATCTCTTTAGGTATAAAGCAAGTTTAAAGCGTAAAATTTAAAATAAATAAGTAACAATAAATAAGACACAAGAAAAAAATATACTGAAATAAACTAAATGAAATCGTTAACATAATAAAATGAGTGTTTTTTTTTTAAATTCCGCAAAATAAAACATAATGATCTACATGTATTACAAAAAAATTATTTTTACCTAATAAAGAATGACACTACCCAGATAACACAGATATTTTAAAGACATCTTAAATACGTTTGTTTACGACGTTTTGAATATTTACGCTAATATCCAAAAGATCATTTAAAGGCGTCTATAGGACGTACTTTGTTACAAAACAAGGCGTCTTTAGGACATCTAATTTTGTACGTCTTTAAGACATCCAGTTTTGTACGTCTTGAAGACAAACCGTATTAAACGTGTTTAAGTCGTCTATTTACATGATGGAAATTCATTAAAAAAAAAATTAATGAATATTTGTCTACTATATTTAATACTGTTTATTATACATTATTAAACTATTAAAACTGACAGAGTAAATATTATTTTACAGTGTTGGATAAAATAATTAAAAAATGAATTCAAGTACTTGTTGCTATGAGAAACTATTCCAGTTTGGTCGATTTAAAAATTTATTTTATGATATTAATTTTAGCCAAAGCTAAAGTCTCCGTAGCATATAATTTTGTTGAGTTTTTGTTTTAAGGTGTTTTTCTAAAAAATAAGACATTATTAAAGTGAGGTTATGAAATTAAAAGGCAAATAAATTAAAACTTACCGTTTTTAATGATAAAGTTTACTGGTTCCGGTATACCACAGTCCCAATAAATAATACAAAAAAATATACAAAAAAACACACAACCACGAAAAAGTAATGACAATGTCCACAGACGGACTCTAAAAATATTATACAATGGCTGTCCCGAGAAAAAGGGCAGCTAGAGGAAGAACACGACTCGATAGGCGCGCACGAGACTCCAATCAGCTTATGACAATAACGAATGACGATGTACATGCGCTGCAGGCACTGCCAAGAAGGCTGTCGTGGCGCCATATTCAAATATAACGAAAAGAGTTTAACGCCCACATTACCGATATATTTAAAATGTCCTAAAAACATCCCAACAAAGATGTTAAACATGTTTTGAACAGGGCGTCTTAAAACCGTCCGTTTTACGTACCAGGACATTTGGACTAAAGTATGACATGAACTGGACGTCTTTAAGATGTAGTGTGCTCTCTAGATATTATTAAATTAAGCTAGTAAGAAAAATTATACATAAATGTAAATAAATTTATTACTAACCATTAACTAATGCTAGTTTCGTACAATAACAAGAAGTTTTAGCGAACAACCCTTTTTTTATATCTTTTAAGTTTTTGTTTAAGAACTTGGTGTTGTCTTGTTTTTTTTCTATATTCTTTTATACCTGTTGTAAAAGTTATCTTCTAAGCCGTTTTATGCTAGGGCTTTCTAGGATAGATTCCTTATTTAAAGTTCTATTTGAAGGGCCTAGCTCAGCTTCCAAATGCAAAGCTCTTTTTTTTAAGTACTGCAAACAATCAATTATTACGGTAATATTTTAAATTATACACAAAAGGATTGCTAAATTCTTAAAAGTTCGTAAGATAATAATGAAAAGTAATTAACAAAATATTAATTATGTTTATTAGTATACGCACCTTCTTCGGCTGCATGTATTTAGAGAATTCAGGAAATAGAGTGGGAACTGCTCCATTTAGTAAACTTCTTTTACAGTCCGTCCCATAAAAAAAATGTCTTTCAAAATGTTTTGAACACTATCTATCATTTTGCGTAGGTATCCAATTTTTAATTTTCGTTGCCTGAATCCAAAGATTTTTTGCTGGATCCAGAGGAAATCTTAAATAAAACAACAAATAAACATTGCTTCAATTAAATACGAAGCAAAAGTAAATTAGGATTCAATAAAAGTTAATATTTAGAATTGCACGACACGCTACTGGAAAAAATTACATGTTTGGCCATTTTAATATCATTAATAATTGCTTAAATATCAATGAAAAGCATAAAATAAACAAACTTGGTAGGTAAAATTTATTACTTTGGAGTGAGATACGCACAATATGTAAATACCAAGTTGTTATAACACCAAATAAAATAAAAAATATAAGAAAATATATAAAGTGAAAACGATTGATGTTTATCATTTACCTGTAAAACGTAATATCTGCTTATTTCTTGCCGCTATAACTTTAACACTAATATGCCACACAATAAACCATTGTAATAAACCAATTATTAAATGTCGTTTAATTCAAAAATCAGAAATAAACACGAACGAAAACTTTGGTGTCACCGAAATGATAAGCACCAAAATAATGGCGGCCAATAGATAATCGGCACAGAATACTACGTGTGCTCGATATACTTGTTACGCGTCCTCTCTTTATTACCTAGTCTAAGGGTGTGCACAGTAAACGGGTTGGCATATTGTGCATATGATATAAACCCCCGTACAGGCTAGTCTATGTACTTTTGAGATATTAGCTCTCGTAACAGCTAAACTAGTTTTGCTACTCCAGGCTACAGGTCCATAAGTAATGATTGGTCTAACTATTGCTGCATACATCCATCGCAGAGTGTTCCGTTTACATCTTTTACTCACAGTAGTACAAGGGGTCTCGGTGTAATATATTTTTTCGTGGCCCCTTGGGTTAAAAAAATGCATATAAAAAATATATGAAAAAATAATAATTTTCTTAAAAACCAAAAATAAATAATAGGAATATTCGCAAGGTTAATAAAAACTAAAAATAAAAAGTAAATAAAATAGAGCTAAAACTTAAAACCTAAAACAAAAAAAGAGACATTTTCAAGTCTAACAAAAATAAAACTTAAATTTTTGTTAAATTAATATTAAATTATATTAAAGGAAGAAAATTCAGTAAAAATCAAAATATTTTTATTACGAACACTAAGTTATAGTTATATTATTAAAATGAGAAGAAACGAACATGGCATCTTTTCACAAAACACTTTTATTTACTTATTATATTTATGTACTTATACAACTTCTTTGTAAAATCTATTTTGTGAAAATCTACCATGTTTGGTTTTTCTCATTTAAATGACACTAATAGTTTATAAAAACTATTAAACAATATATTAAAACACTTTTAGCAAAGGAGAAATGTAAAACTTATTTCTTTTTTAACAATTTTTTTTTCGTGCTTAGCAATTGGCTAAATTATTTACTAATTATGCGATATCCATTTCTCCTGCCCGTGCACTTAGTCTTCTTTGGCTAATTCTTGATCTTATATAATTCTTAATTAATTTTAATTTACGAAACCAATTTTCAACACTAGCCACT
This sequence comes from Psylliodes chrysocephalus, assembly GCA_927349885.1. Lineage (NCBI taxonomy): Eukaryota > Metazoa > Arthropoda > Insecta > Coleoptera > Chrysomelidae > Psylliodes > Psylliodes chrysocephalus. The sequence goes on along the minus strand of OV651813.1, from coordinate 57,918,757 downwards.
GTCACAGGTAAAGTAAAAAATGTTATAAAGGTCTATCTCTTCTAGCGAATTGATCTTTTTAATTACAACCTTTTATCTGTGTCTGGCTGAATGGCAAACTGCCTATGCCCAAAAAAAAATTACAACCTTAAAATATTGCCTAATATTCATTGTTTCGTTAAATTTTAACTATAAAGGTACTGAGACTGTTAGACTATTTCTCTTTTGCAAAGATTTTTTCATTTTTTAATTATTAATTTCTTACACTCGAGAACTTTCAATCAAAATGGTTGTATTCTCTAACAATCCCCATAGCATAGTTTTGAATAAAAACGTTTTGTAATTTGTGCTATAATTTTAAAAACATAAATTTTTAAAATTAATAAGAATATATCCCCGGGGCCTTGGTAATTTGCACCAAACTTTCATAATATACGTAAATACCAGTTTCTTCTTATGTACGTTTCAAAGAAGTTTTTTGTCCCAGAATAAGCCTACAAATTTTACTTTTTTTTTCATTTTATGTCTATCCCGTCTAATTTGACGATTCTGAGATTTTCCTTGAGAAGGCTACCAGTGTTGTTTTGATAGGATTTATACCAAGTCCCACTTCGCAGCACCTTCTTTTTTGTGTTTTTAGTCCTCTTTGGATTATTTTACACAGGATATTTCTAAACTTGCCTCTAACATTATGACTGTGTCGTCGGCACAACCTTGATAGGGTATACCGAGATCAATCTGCGTAATTGGTCGTCTACGGCTGCCCTATCTGTGTCTCTGTAATTCTCGTACATAACAGTTATTCATATGGATGGGGTGCTATCTACTCTTCGGTATGCGAGTTCTCTTTTGACAGATTCATGTAGCATGTTGTCAAATGCTTCTTCTATATCCAAGGTTCACACGACTGTTTCTCTATTTGTCAGTGCATCTTGAATATCATCAGTACCAGGGTACTTACTGTCGATTTTTCTGCCCGGTATGCGTACTGGCTGTTGTGAAGTGATACCCGCTTTAGGATTTCTATTTTGATATACATATTTATAACGTTCTCCATTGTTTTTAATACAAAGGATATGAGGCTGATTAGTCGAAAGAATTTATGATGTGTGGTATCCTTTATTTTTAGTTTGGTATAAAGGTGACCCTGGTCCTTCTTCATGGTTTTGGTATACATCCAAGTTCCAGTCTGCTCCGGGATATAGGGATAAAATGTAGTAGTAATTCCTCCTATGCCGCTGAAGCAGAGCAGGAAACATCATCTCTGCACCTGAAAAGTTGAACGGTTCAAATAAGTTCGCGTGTTTTGCCACTGCTGCGGCTTTTCTGGAGGACCTACACGTTACATGTGTCCTTTATTTAAAGAGATGTGCTCCCAGGGAAGTGAGTTTCGAGTAATAGCTCTTTCCTCCTCACTCTCCTTAAAGCTTTTATTTGAATTCTTTAAAGCTATAGCTGTACCAACTCTTCCTTTTGCCAGATCTAGGTAGTTCACATAAAATTATGTTGGAAATCGTATATAGTTATGGTATTCAATATTTACAAAATGTGAAATTTCATAAAATTAAAATATTACAATTGCTATCTATTAGGTAGTTTAATGGTGTAAAGCCAAATTATACATTCGCATATATAGAGATTGTGGTATTACCATAAATATATGAAGTCGGCATCAGAAACAAAAATTTCCCACAAATTGGTACAATAGCTTGTATTATTTTATAAATAAAACAGTATACTAGCTTAGATGAAAAAGTGAAAAACATCTGGAAAATGTTGACCGAAAATATAGAAAGCCGACTCTGCCATTTTGTAGGTGATAGAAAAATGTCCTACCTTGTTAATGGTTCTGGTACGTTTTTGTCAGCCCATTCTGAAAAATAATATCTTCAAATAAATAAAAACACGTTCTATGGTAATAGGCCATGATAAAAAAAAAAACGGAGATAAGAGTCATGGCTGCGATAATTATACATGCTTCTGAATGAAATCAGATATCATTAAAAAAGTATTAATTGCATTCTCTGACTTGTGTCATTTATTCCATGACCAACTCTAGAAAAAATGTTTTGCCTTACTCGTTTTTATTGTAACACTACTTATACCTATACTAACTACAAAATTTTTAACGTAAAATTTTTTTAAATTAAAAACTTTTAATTTTCAGTTTTGATTTCGATAAAAAAATTCTGTCCTTTATATCCACCCACACTAAAGTTAAACAAGACGCGAAATATGATATAAACGGAAAAATATTGGTGTTACCTGTGTATGGAAAAGGAGATACAACTATTATATTTGGTAAGTACTATTACGTTGATTTTTGATAACTCAATTTATCTTAACTCAACTTTTACAATTCAATTATACAACTGATAACATGAACGTATAACGTCTATCATAAAACTGAAACTCTGGATCCTCGACTTATATAGCTCGCTTTAACCTTCTAGAATCTTCTTGAACTTTAGAGGTTTTTTTTGACAAGGAATTACATTTCTAGACATTTCTGGACTATTCTATCTTCTTCTTTTACTTGTACTTTTACTTATGACGACCGCAGAACACTGTAGGGTGATGGGTAACATTGCACTCCTTTTTTATTCGTATATTTCCGATAACAGCCGCAGAATACTGCAGGCTATAGGGTAACATTACTAACTTGTCACATACAGAGTGTCATCGTTAAGGGATAAAATATTCGGAGGGGATGATAGTGCTCATAAAAATATGAAAAAAATGTTTACATATACATGTGTTCGAAAATGCGTATTGGCAGAGATAGGGACTTTGAAATGTAAACTTTAAAAAGTGTTTTTTTTTTTATATACTAACTTACAAAAATTGATATTTTACCAAAATTTTAAAACGGGTTATTAAGTTTCTATAGAATCTGTATACATTTTCCAAAATAGGTTATTTTTTACACAAAAAGGAACTTTTGTTGAGATTCGATTAAAGGCACGATTTTCGACAAAATTGAATATAAAAATTTAGCTACAGTCCAAATATTAAACACTTAAAATCATTTTATTCAGTAATTTGTGACAATATGGATTTTCAATTATTTTAATTGACCTACTTCCTCACTAGTTTTTGACCTAAAGATGACCCTACCTGTAGAATCAGATTTAGTACACAATTTATTAAAGTTACAGAGTTCTATGCGATACATCAATATTTCGTTAGTTTGTATCGCCGCCAAAAGAGACTGCTAGCACAATAATAGGTTACGCGGGAGATTTACATGATTCGGTACGAAGAGTGTTGCCAAACTTCATATAATTTTGCTTTAACTGTTTGTATGATAAGCCGTGGGAGTGGAGGCGATGAGCACGGGTAGGGTTACTAGACGCCAGGAAAAGTCCGGACATGTCCGGAATTTTGGCGCTTTATCCGGAAGGCGCCAGATTTTTCAGAAAAATTATCAAACGTATACTTAAAATGCCGTATAAACTAATTTTTCTTTTATATTTTCATAATTTATTTTGTATGTTTACATTCTTTAATAGACGGTTGTTGTCTTGTGTAGTTGTGTTTGTTTGCGGCCTTTATGTTAAATAATAATTTATGTTTAATTTCACGAATTTTTAATTGAACTATTTTTGTTTTTAGTTTTCGACTTTTTTACTTTTTTCAATAAAACGTTTAGTAAATATTTCATGAGTTGGAGTTTTATTACTTTGTCCGGATTTTTAAAGAAATGTACGGAATTTTCATTAGGAATGTCAGGAATGTGTATTTTTGAATCTGGTAACCTTAAGCACGGGCAGCCCAAGCGAGCCAGTTAAGAGATAAGACCCAACTCAATCTTGTTCGCGAAAATCATTGTTTAAGGTTAAAAAATTTCGCATTATCGATTTGTTATTCGAAGTAATACTAGACGTCGCTTAATATTTCTATCTCCGAATGTCAGCAAATACGTAACACGATGAGTTTAATAAAACGTATGTCCCTAATGAATATGTGGCAGCAACTGACGCCAACACTGTCAGCTACTAGAGTAATAGGTCCAGTATAAGCTATATGAATAGAAAATAATAATTGAAATGTTTTGATTGAGTTAAATAAAATATCAAAATTAAATATTTTTATTTTTAAGTGAACGACATTTTTAAATGTATACATCTTCAATCAAAAATAATATACGCTAATACTCAAGTGTATACGAGCGTACTGGACAAGAGATAATTTTACACTTTACTTGAGTTTTTCGTATTAAACCATCAGTCATTGTAATGAAGCCAACGGTAAAATAGATATTTGTGTACCGATGCTGTGTTTTGGCCGAATTTGCGACCGAGGCTAATAAGCAACTTCTGATTAAGTATAGGCAATCAAGATTGACATCGAGATAGATGTCAAATGAGGCTGTTCTGAAAATGAACTTTATAGGACCCATCATCAGATAGACAGATAATTATAAAACTTGATATTCTAAAAACCATGCATACTACACTGGATAAGAACGAATGAAAGTGTCGAAAGGACGCTGAAGTCAATAAACAGACGGAACAGAGCTGAATAGATAGATAAGTAATATTTTAGCCAAGAGTCAATTAACGTTATAAATATGGTAAATTTATGAATGTATTGTTAATGTATAATTTTCAATTTTGTTATATAACTATAGCTGATATAATAAAACTCCTAAAAGTATATATATTTTCAATCTTTATTACTATAATTTATTTCGATTTTATTTATTATCCCTGACTTAGGGAAAAGGTTAGAAAACCCTGGTCATAATTGATTAAAATGTTGATATTCCTAATGATACAAACAAAAAATTACAGACGTATGATACTTAGCCGAAGAAATCTCATCGAGTTCACGCATGACGTACTATGGTACGGGATATGAATATGATGGCTATGCAGATTTAAATTTATTTTCGCGCACTCTTTTCGATCAACTGATACCCCAAATTGGTATAAGCCATGTTTTCGCACCACAATGTGACGTAGCGTCAATTACATCTTTCGGCAGAGGACGTAGCTCTTAGCAAGAAAATTTGTCAAAATTGGATCATTCTTCTTTCTTTTGACATTAAGGTTTTCATAAAATATCGGCAAATACTAAATTAACTAAAGAAAAATTATTTTAGATACAAATTTTTGTTAATATTATTGTGAATCAAGAACTTCATTCAAATATTTACTTATTTCTTCAAAAAATTTGCTGCTTTTAAAACCATCTGACAAGCTTTCAAAGTTGTTTTAAAATTCACTTTATTTTATATGAAAATGACGATAATTGACAAATAATAGATTGCCCATAAAGATGAAGGTTTGAATTGTTTCATAAGTTCCCCAAAATATGCCGAAAGCACATTCTCAGATATTTAGTTTACATTGTTTTTTATACGCCAGTCCATAAACTTTTGGTTTACAATTTCATACCTTGCCCTTGATTTTGGAGGCAGTAACTTAATAGTATTATTTGCAGCTTTTTTAAGAATATAAGAAGGAATTCCTTTAAATTTATTTTTATTAGTTCTCGAACTCATTTTATTCTCTAAAAAACTGATTTTGTAAATACAAAAATGGCTATTTTGGTCAAATGTCAAAACTATTTATCGTAACCATAGCCATCACCTAGCAATGGAGTAATATGGATAGTTTGATAAATGAAACTGTTATGTAATATATACGTAACAGTTTTGGGATTTCATTACGTAACAGTATCTGTAATGATGTGTTTACTTATAAACAAAATAGATAAAATACTTTTTTCTACACCCACATGGATATTAGCTAATCTATGCACAAACTACAAAACGAATAAGTATGCTATTGGGTTCAACTAAACAACTGTATTTTATATCCATTCTAGGTAGCGATAACTCTGCAAAAAAATGAAATACACCAATCACAGTTCATATTTTGGACACACAACTACTATTATTTCTAATATTTTGAATAAGGTGACAAATCTTTTAAACTAATTGTCAGTATATTTTTTAGTTATTGAGATTAAATACCTATACATTAAAAAGAGTAATTTTTGTATAAAATAGATAAATAATAGCATTTTTATTATTATTCGGTCTACATTTTGAAACAAAAATGTTAATTTCTATCGATCTATATGAAACTAATTTAATTATGAGTATTATGACTAACATTCTAAAAGTGACAATGGAGATGAGGTGGGCTGGGGAATAATTAAATTATATCTTTTTTTATGTTATTTTATTTTATATATTAGTAAAAGTCATAAATTATTTTAAAATTAGTTATTTTGTCTTGACCTAAAATAATTTTATAAATTTGTAGATTTTCGTTAGTGGTTCGTAGAAAAAATATACTGTAAATCTCGAATGGATTATAAATATCGCACTTAAATGATTTAGTACTCCGCCTACGGCATCGTTACAATCATATAAAACGTTTAACAGATGTATTTGTGCTACCTGGAGCACTCTTATGTATCTTACAGCTATGACGATAATAAAATTAACTTTAATATTTAACATTTGATTAAAAACTTAATTTGTTTATTTTTAGATGATGCAGTCCTTCATCATTACATTCATTTTAAAGAGGAAATTAAAAATGATCAAACCTATTTAAAGGTGATAGATTATAATGGCACTTTATCAGTTGGAAAGGCACACTTCGATTTTCAAAATTTATTTAATGGTGACAAGGTACTTGGCGATAATATCTTAAGAGTGATCAATGATAATTGGATGGTTATATTTGAAGATGTCAAAGAAGGTATCGAAAAATCTTTCAGTCAAGTTTTTAAAGCAATAGCCACAGAGTTTTTTAGTAGAATAACTTTAAACACGCTTATTCCAAATTAAATGTTGATATCAGAAAACAAACATTTTTGTTATTCCATTTTATACGCCACAATATGTATTGGGTTTATGAATATGGAAAAACAGTTCTTAATAATTAAATATTTGTGTATATACGTTTTGTTTTATTTATAGGTTATAAATGGTAATGATATATATTTATTTATTTATTTATTTAACAATATCCTACAGGATTTTCCCATTTACAGAACATCTTTACCTTATTCTGTAAATGGGTGATTCTCACCTAACTGTGATTTCCTTATCAAAAAGTTAATAATATTATAAATTTAGAGGTATTTTACAACCGACATTATGAATTAGATCATAAACCTTCGTAATTTTTTTTAAGCTGCATATAAATATACTCGAAATGTCAGTACCGTGGCATGTCCGATTCTCATTTTTAAAATTAAATATATAAATTTCTATCAAAATTCATTTTTTAATATAAAATTTACCTCTTATAACTACAATCTAATGCATACTGCATTGAATTTTATTGCAATTTTATACCAATCTTTGGATTGGTAAAAAAAAATAATCATTTATATGTCAGTACCGTGGAAATAATGTCAGTACCGTGGCATTAAAATTTTTAAATTTTGTCACAGTTTTCGTTGTGTCGTAGCTGTAGTAGAACCACTTTACAGGCTTATTTCTATGCATAAATAGAAAACAAAAACGCGTAAAACATACGTTTTGAAACATTTTTAATTTTAGAAAAATGTAAGTTGTAAAAATCACAGTTAGGCGAGAATCACCCAAACATCTGAAATAGTACTTATGGCGGCGTTGGCAAATGTATTAGCATAGGATAATTATTCTACATGCAAGACGGGCCTAATACGCAATAATTTATGCGGATTTTGCTTTTGTAATATTCTAATGGTATTAAACTATTTCCTGAATATATTGGAAAAAAGAACAAAATTGTGGAAATTTTACAATTTAAAAAGACTATTTCAAGAAATAAAATATATTCCCATTGGAGGCTCTACACAAAAAAATATATAATTTTGTTTTTCATTTACAGTTCTTTACAGCTAAATTTTTTTTTAATTGTAACTTGATTTTAACCATATTCCCAGATAGCACAAATACGTCTTATGGACGTTCTAAAAACGTCCTGCTTGGACATTCAGGACATCCTCAAAACGTCCATTTTACGGACGTGGACGTCTTATGGACGTCTTTGGAACGTCCATTGTTAATAATCAGGATGTCTTAAGAACGTCCATTTAAGGACATTCCATGGACATTTTCAAAAGCTTGAATGGGGAATAATAGGATGTAAGAAAATTAGTGAAAATAATGACTAATTTCAAAAAAATTTATTTGGAAGCAAATAACCTATAAATAATAAAATTATTGAAACTTTTTCATCAAATTTATTCCGTCTCTCCTCTTCTTTACGCTTTTCAACCATGCCTGGATTGACAGCAGTTGTTTTTTCTTGATTTGGCCATATTTGCCTTCTCAGTTGAACCTGAAAATAATTTAATGGCTTATTCAAAATGAAAGGCAGATCAATATGAAAATCAAATCTGTTTGTTAAAGTTTGCCCTGCTAGACATTATGAATTCACTAACCTTTAAGCTTTGTAGTATACAATGAAAATTCCTCTACTTTATTCTTTTCAACCATGCCTGGATTGACAGCAGTCATTTGTTTTTCTTGATTTGGCCATATTTGCCTTCTCAGCTGAATCTAAAAATAATTTAATCCCTTATTCAAAATAAAAGGCAGATCAATATGAAAATCAAATCTGTTTGTTAAAGTTTGCCCTGCTAGACATTATGAATTCACTAACCTTTTAGCTTTGTAGTATTCAATGAAAAACTCCTCTACTTTATTCTTTTCAACCATGCCTGGATTGACAGCAGTCATTTGTTTTTCTTGATTTGGCCATATTTGCCTTCTCAGCTGAATCTAAAAATAATTTAATCCCTTATTCAAAATAAAAGGCAGATCAATATTAAAATCCAATCTGTTTGTTTAAGTTTGCCTTGCTAGACATTATACATTCACTAACCTTTTAGCTTTGTAGTATTCATTAGAAAATTTCTACCTTTCTCAAACACAAACTGCAAAAAATTAATATTCATCAACCACAAACTCACAGAGTCGAATCACAGTCAAATGGCGGGATGATAGAACTTGTACTCGTATAATATGTATATACCATCGAATCATGAACATTAAACACATGTTTTTTCTTTTTTTTTATAAAACCTGAGTCTTGAGAATATTTCAGTGCTTGAATCTTTAATAATTAAAAATAAAATGACACTTGTCAACCATGTCTCTTTCTTGTAAATGACCTTCGTTTTTGTCTATTTGGCCTTTTTTCAATTGGATATTGGGACAATGTTATCTTTAATAATTATTTATATTATTTGATTATATATGTTTTTTATATAATATAACCAAATAATAATGCAATGCGAATGTGAATCCATGCAAATACAGTAAAGCACGTAAAATTAACGTTCTGCGGATATCTATTTCTTGACGTCCCGAGAATGTACTAAATTGGACGTACTTAAAACGTCCATAATTGGTCCTGGACGTACAGACGTTAAATGGACATTTAATGGACGTCCTTAGGACGTCCTGTGCTATCTGGGTTACTGCAAACAACATTACATCAACAGTTCACGTACTTTTAAATAGATGGCGCGACCTGAAAATTTCAAATTTATGTCGAATAACTAACGAGTCAAAACCAGCAACGTTGTCAATTTTTATGAAGGAGCGGAAGACGGGACATCCGTTATTTTATTACAAAAATTATGTGTACATATATTTTGCAAGTATACGTGTTTTATGTGTTAAATCTGGTTGTGTAGAAACGTCTAAAAAGGAAAGTTTTGTATAGAATAAAAATTATAGATAATAATATTATAACTTTTATTTGAAGAATTTTCTTTTCCAAACGTAAATAACAAATATATTTCAAAAAATATAAAAATGACCACCTATAAAGTACCCCCCAGATGTTTCGACTCTGCCCAAAATCTAAAAATCTAATCAGTTCACTAGAAGCCGGAATAAAGCTAAAGTTTAAAATTTTGTGTTTTTCTTTGTATCTGTTTATGAGTTATCGAGGATACAGACACACACATACACACACACATACACACACACACACACACACACACACACACACACACACACACACACACACACACACACACACACACATCACACACACCACACACACCACACACCACACACACACACACCACACACCACACACCACACACACACACACACCACACACCACACACCACACACACACACACACACACACACACACATACACATACACACACACACACACACACACACACACACACACACACACACACACACACACACACACACACACACACACACACACACACACACACACACACACACACACACACACACACACACACACACACACACACACACACACACACACACACACACACACACACACACACACACACACACACACACACACACACACACACACACACACACACACACACACACACACACACACACACACACACACACACACACACACACACACACACACACACACACACACACACACACACACACACACACACACACACACACACACACACACACACACACACACACACACACACACACACACACACACACACACACACACACACACACACACACACACACACACACACACACACACACACACACACACACACACACACACACACACACACACACACACACACACACACACACACACACACACACACACACACACACACACACACACACACACACACACACACACACACACACACACACACACACACACACACACACACACACACACACACACACACACACACACACACACACACACACACACACACACACACACACACACACACACACACACACACACACACACACACACACACACACACACACACACACACACACACACACACACACACACACACACACACACACACACACACACACACACACACACACACACACACACACACACACACACACACACACACACACACACACACACACACACACACACACACACACACACACACACACACACACACACACACACACACACACACACACACACACACACACACACACACACACACACACACACACACACACACACACACACACACACACACACACACACACACACACACACACACACACACACACACACACACACACACACACACACACACACACACACACACACACACACACACACACACACACACACACACACACACACACACACACACACACACACACACACACACACACACACACACACACACACACACACACACACACACACACACACACACACACACACACACACACACACACACACACACACACACACACACACACACACACACATATATACACACATTTTAAAAACTTATGGTTACACACCTAATGTGATGTTATTAACTTTCTTAAAAAAAATGCAAGGTCGTCTTTTTAATTATTTCAAACCATAATTATTTTTTTTGGGGTTGGCTGGATGGCTCACCCTGCATAAAAATATATTAGCTTAATGAAATAATTTCTCTGTGGCGCAACTGTAGTTATTGAGTGTTTGTAAAAATATATTGGGATATATTCGTAAAACACCCTTTGTTAAGTTTTATACACTTGTTATTTAGTAGTTGTTTTTGTTGTCACCTTGTATATAGATTGAGAAAAAATATATGTCAGTTAATAAAAGTCAAGTCATATAAAAGTCTTTTATATACATAATTGGTATTTCCTGTACGAGCAGATTATTTCCCGTACAGTGTTTGGTCCTTTCGAGCTACTGAAAGCGCTATGGAAGACATTCCAGTTGGAAAAAAAGCGCTGCAAGGTACCGACCTTCGCCGAAGTGAGCGACTAAAAGAGTTAAGTTCTAAGCGGGTGCCGGGCGAAAAAGTCATTCCTGAGGTTGAATTTATTGCAATGGAGAGTACCAGAGCTAAAAGTACTCCTCATTTGGGAAAGCAGTTAAATCAGAACTCAAATAGTTTGACAGCCATCAATCTCGCCGAGAAAGAACGTATTCAAAGCTTAAGGTCGGAGAGAATAAATTTTGTTCCTAAAGACAGAGAGCAAACTCAAGTATTGCTAAATCAATAGATGGTGATTCAAAAAAGTCTAGGAAGTCAGAAGTTATAAGGTTAAACCTCGAGTTAAAAAAATTGCAACAGCAAAAGCAATTTGAAGAAGAAGAACATAAACTTCTTGAAAAGCGACGTGATACCAGATTGAAGATTATTGAAGTTGAACAACAGTTATTAACCTAAGAAATTGACAGTGAAGATGAGATTGAATCAGTAAGTCAGGAGGTAAATTTATACGAAGACTCTGATTACCTGAATAAATGGGTGGAAAGTGTAGATATAAAACAAGATTCACCTGTACAAGGTACTTCAGGTTTCGTTGTGGAAGGAAATAGAGGCGACACTGATTTGTTGTTAAATAAAGCTAAACAATGCGTTCAAAATTCCACCAACACAAATACCCTGTTAATCCAACAAAAAATGCGTGAATTGATTCATTTTTCTGGTGACATTACTGAGTGGCCTATCTTTATTAATGAGTTCAAAAGATCTACTGAGCAATACAGACTCACTGAATACGATAATTTGTTAAGATTAGATCGTTCATTAAAAGGTAATGCCAGAGAAACAGTGAAAGCCTTGTTGACTATGCCTGAAAATGTCCCGAAAATTATAAAAATACTGGAAACCAATTTTGGAAGATCAGATTGGATAATCCTCTCATTAATGGATAAAGTTAGAAAATTTAATGTATTAAAGGAAGAAAACATTGAGCGTTCTATTGCCTTTTTAAATGCTTTAAATAATATGGTCATTACTATTAGAAACATTTACGTCCCAGAGTATTTGTTTAACCCAGAAATGCTACAGAATTTAGTTGAGAAACTACCCCCGATGCAGAAATACAACTGGGGTAAATTTAAATATGAGTCTGATATTAATGGTAAATCTACGTCGTTGGCAGATTTTACAGAATGGTATGAAGCAGAAATAGGTGTATTAGCTGCTACTTGTAATCCTTTCCAAAGAAACAAATGTTCTAGAAAACAATCTGTAATGACGCTAAAAGATTATGAAACTAAAAAGACTGATAACTGTCTCTTATGTAAGAACACTCATAATATCAAAGACTGTAAACAGTTTCTGGATAAAACGGTGGAGCAACGTCGGCAAAGTATTTTAACTTTAAAACTATGTTTCCTTTGTCTACAAGACGGCCATACTTTCAAAAGATGCAACAAAAAAGGCAGATGTGGTGTTAACGATTGCAAAGGTAGACATAACCATCTTTTACACCTCGAGCGATCCATTAATAACAGCGAGACTTACGAAGAAATTCACAGTCTATCAATACCTGCACCAGTATCAGATTTTTGTGCCAATGTTACAAACCGATCTGAAAAGGTTTTACTGAGGATAGCGCCAGTAATTCTCCGAGCAGATGGTCGAGAAATTAATACTTCTGCTCTTTTTGATGAGGGTTCGACGTGTACTATGATCGAAGAAGAGCTAGCAGAAAAAATAGAACTTCATGGTTCACAAATTCCTTTATGTTACCAATGGACAAATGACATAACTCATTTCGAAGATACGTCACAATTAGTTTCCTTTCAAATCGCTGCCAACTTCAATAAAAAGCCAAAATTTTATAAACTTAATAATGTCAGAACGGTGAAAAATTTGAACTTACCTCATCAGGACCTTGATGCTGTTTTACTGTCTCAACAGTTTAACCACCTTGACCTGTCTATTTTAAGACGTTTACAAGATGCGAAACCTAAACTTTTGATTGGACAAGATAATTGCGGTTTAATTGTTCCACGACAAGTTATTCAGCCTCGGTTGAACCAACCTATTCTATCTTACGCTAAGTTAGGATGGACTGTTCATGGAGTTGTAAATGAAAGTTCTTCCTATACTGAGCCATTCATGTCCACCTTTGCTGCAAGCATTCTGCTGATGAAGAACTTCACCTTTTGGTAAAAAACAGTTTCAACCTAGAAGACTTTGGTATAAAATCCAAGGGTGGTATTAAATCTGTAGAAGACAAGAAAGCAGTTAAAATTATGGAGAAAACTATTCATTACATTGGCAATCGTTTTGAAATCGGTCATCTTTACAAGCATGAAGACGTTACTTTTCCAGATAGTAAAAGTAATGCCTTAAAACGTCTTTCATGTATGGAAAGAAAAATGGACAGAGATAAAGAATTTGCAAAGCAGTACTGCCAAAAGTTTGAAGATTATCTACATAAAGGTTATGCTACCAAACTGAAAAAGTGGCAAGTCACAGAAAACCCTAGAGATTGGTATTTACCCCACTTTGCCGTCTGGAATGAAAACAAACCAGGCCAAATTAGGCTAGTATTTGACGCTGCAGCAAAATCGCACGGTTACTGCATAAACGACTTCCTGTTTCAAGGCCCAGATTATGTGCCTCCACTAATTGCGGTATTATGGCGTTTTCGTCAGGGTAGAATTGCGATTAGTGGAGATATAAAAGAAATGTTTCACCAAGTGGTCATCCGGAAAGAAGACAGGTGCAGTCAACGTTTCTTTTGGCGTGGAGGAAATAAAAATCAAGAACCCGATGTTTACCACATGAACGTCATGATTTTGGGGGCTATATCCTCTCCTTCCAAAGCACAATTCGTGAAAAACAAAAATGCTGAGAGATTTCAAGCCGATTTTCTTAATATTATAAGAGCTATTACCAAGCAGCATTATATCGATGACTACTTGGACTCATGCGATTCTGAAGCAGAAGCCAAACAGGTCCAGCAAGTTATTCATGTCCATAAAGCAGGTGGATTTGAAATGAAAAAATGGATAAGTAATTCATCTGCAGTAATCTCATCAATTCCAGAAGATATTCGTGGTAATATGTCTAGTATAAATATAGACACAGATAAAATTGAACGAGTTCTTGGCTTATCCTGGTCCCTTCGTACAGATGAGTTTGTTTTCACCTTAAATTTCAAGAAAATCCCAACGATCTGATTGACTGCTCCAAGATTCCAAGTAAACGTAAATTTCTGAGAATTGTGATGTTCGTTTTTGATCCTCTAGGATTTCTAGCTCCGCTGATGGTAAAAACGAGGATATTAATGCAGAATATATGGAGATATAATGTAGAATGGGATGCAGAAATTCCAGACAGCCTCTTTCCAACTTGGAAGAAGTGGCTAAATGATATACGTTCCGTATCGCCAATTAAAATAAATAGATGTTATTTTCCTAGACCGCCACCTAAAAATAGAGTAGATCTACATGTCTTTTCAGATGCAAGCGACAAAGCTTAATCTGCTATTGCATACATAAGATTTGTAGATTCTTCAGAGATCTTCACTAGTTTCGTCACTTCCAAGTTTAAAGTAGCTCCAATCGCTCAGCAAACAATACCAAAACTAGAACTTCAAGGGGCAGTTCTAGCATGCAGATTAGCAAAAACAGTTTGTAGTGAGATAGAATACGAAGTCCAGTCAGTTTACTTTTGGACAGATTCCTTAGTTGTATTGAAACAGATTAGATCCGAGAGTAGACGATTTCCTATGTTTGTAGCCTGTAGGGTAGGAGAGATCCAGGAAAACACTAATGTTAAACAGTGGCACTGGGTACCTTCAGATCAAAATGTGGCCGACCTAGCTACCAAAGAAGTGAAAGATTTAGACTTGAATACTAGAAGTACATGGTTTTTAGGTCCAGCATTCTTAAAACGTGCAAACGAATATTGGCCCAGTGAACCTAAATGTGAAATAGAAGATTGTTGCCTACTTGTTGATGTTATTCAAGATAATCAATTAGAACTTCCAGATGTATATAGATTTTCTAAATATCGAAGACTCCTACGAGCAACAGCATGGATTGTACATTTTGTAAATATGATTAAGTTAAGAAAGGAAAACAGGAAATCCAGTTTGATTTTAGATGTAGAAACACTAGAGACAGCTAAAATACTTTTAATCCAGAAATGTCAAAGATATAGTTTTGCGAAAGAGCTAACGGATTTAAAGAAAGAAAATGAAGTTAGGAAAAATAGTCGCTTGTTTAAACTATCTCCTATTTTGGACAAAAAAGGTATAATTCGTCTTCAAAGTAGATTTCCTGATAGTTATAAACTAAATCTGAGTTATGATATGAGATATCCTATTATTTTGGATGACCGACATAGATTTACCCAACTATTAATAGACAATTTTCACAGAGAAGCAGGTCATATAGGAGTAGAAACCGTTATAAGTAATATAAGGCAAACCTACTGGATACTGCATACACGTTCAGCCGTAAAGAGGTCTTTTAAAAACTGTAGAGATTGTAAAATCCGAAAAGCGAAACCTATTGCGCCAGAAATGGGGCTTCTACCACCAGAAAGGCTAGAACCTTACGTGTTTCCATTTAGTTATGTTGGAATAGACTTCTTTGGTCCCATCACCATAACAGTAGGCAGAAGAAATGAAAAGAGGTATGGGGTTCTCTTTACCTGCTTAACAATAAGAGCAGTGCATATTGAAATAGCTGCATCTCTGGACACAAGCTCGACTATCCTCGCGATACGAAGATTTATGGCTCGGCGGGGACAACCTGTAGAAATTTTTACTGATAACGGGACAAACTTCGTAGGGGCTGAACGAGAACTAAGGGAGTATATCCAGAATTTAGATAATCACAGGATAAATGATGAACTATCTTCTAAGGGTGTGACTTGGAAGTTCAACCCTCCTGGAGCCCCGAATATGGGCGGAATCTGGGAGCGTATGGTTCGTTCGATTAAAACTGCTCTAAAAGTAACTCTGAAGACAGCTCATCCCAAGGAAGAAGTACTGCAAACTCTTTTAACCGAAGCTGAGTATACCGTCAATTCAAGACCACTTACCCATATTTCTGTAGACCCTAACGAACTAGTACCAATAACTCCAAATCATTTCTTGCTACTTAGATCTGGTACGGTAGCTTTGAGCGAGAATCCTGGTGACATCATCAGTAGAAAGCAGTGGTTGTTTGCTGAAACTTTAGCAAATTCCTACTGGAAGAGATGGATATTGGAGTTTCGTCCAACTCTAGTTAGTCGTCAGAAGTGGTGTTCTAAGTCAAGGAACTTTAATGTTGACGATGTCGTTATTATAGTCGATGAGAAGGCACCGAGAAATGAATGGTTGATGGGCAGAATATTAGAGACATACGCTGGTAAAGATGGTGTCGTACGAGTCGTTTCAGTTTCAACAAAGAAAGGCTCCTATAAGCGACCAGTCTCAAAATTGTGTCTAATTGCTACGGATAGTGAAGAATGCAAGTCTTCACGGGATGGAGGATGTTAAGTTTTATACACTTGTTATTTAGTAGTTGTTGTTGTTGTCACCTTGTATATAGATTGAGAAAAAATATATGTCAGTTAATAAAAGTCAAGTCATATAAAAGTCTTTTATATACATAATTGGTATTTCCTGTACGAGCAGATTATTTCCCGTACACCCTTAAACAATTATTTTAATCCAGTGGCTGCTGCCATACCAACATATGGGGGGCTCAGATTGCCAGAATATAGGTATACCTTTCTATACCTGTACCTTTCTAAAACACTAAACGTTTTTTACCTCCAATATTTTGGTCACAAGCCGCAACTGTTTTAAATTGTCCCTTGTAATGGACATTTCAGCAAAACTTATATTAAACTTATATATTTTACATAGAGACAATTTAGCTTTTCAGCTTGAAAAATAAACTAAAATCAGTAATTATCCACTTTAACGCCCTGTATCTTGAAAACTGGCCATAGTATCGGATTTAAAATTCACAACTCTTAAAAAAGTAATTTTTTCAAATCGGCCTTTGAGATCTTCTTGCCTATAGATGTTTTCAATACATACAGCAGATAATGATGAGCTGGTCTCCGTTTGAACATTTTTGCTCAGTAAGCGAAAAAATTAGAGAGAACATTTTTTATTTTAATATTCATTTCAAAGAAAATAATATTCAAAGATTTGTTACAATACTGAACTGTATATTGAACTAGAATCACAAAGCCGATCAACAAAATCGATCCACATAGTGAAGTGTTATTTGACAGGCTGGCGCCTACAGGTGCGTGTCCAAATGCACTAAAAGGTAACACCAAAATTACACAACAACAACACCTTTTAATTTAAGAAAGTCGCTTAAAAATGAATTTTGATAAATACGCAGCTAAAGCAAATGTTCCAATAACAATAATTAAAAATCATTAATAAAAAATAATATATCTTAGTTAGCCCGTAGAAAACTAGACGTACAATGCTTGAAATTAACAGTCTGGCATCTAAATTGTCATGCGCACCGACCGTTTTTTCACCCATATCGGCTTAGAAATTAGGAGTGGGGCTTATGACATATAAGGTTTGTTCGGGTTTCTTTAAAACTCGATGCAAACCGTCCGAGAACCAGTGGAACAGTTCAATTTCAAATTATTCGTCGCATACAACTATTAAACTATCCACTGGTCAACTAGTCCTCTGACAGTTCTCATGTATTTTTGAAGAACCCCAACAGACCTATAGTCTTCCAGTTTTAAATGAAGGTCGGTGTGTTCCAACACAATAAGAAATCAGTTTACATACGGTCTGGATTCTGTGCGGTCTAGAATTGGTGCTCCAACAAACTTTAGAATCAACACTGTACAAAAACCTAATGTTCCAACACCGAAACCTAATCACAAACCAGTTTCTTTTTTTAGATACTGTCAAATCTGGACAGGGATTCTTATTTGCGTACTCAACACGTAACAAATCAAATAGAGAGAGACATTACATACAAATCGCATTCTGTGGAACTAAGATAGTCGTCTCAACACGTGCCGTATTGAGAGATGAGAATACCAATGCAGTTCCTGTGTCTCATAGCTCTGATTTATGTTTGTCAATTGTCTTTAGTTTTTCTAGTTTTTCTAGTTTTTGTTCATTTTTATTTATTTTATATTGTTACTTTTTTATTGTAATAGTGCGTCTGTTGAATTTAAAAAAAATGTGTTCCAAGTACCAATCCCCGACAGATTGTCAATTACTATTTTTCGACAGATTGTCAACAATAAGTCTTGGACTGGTTTATGTATGGTTGTGGTATGATTCTAAGATCATTGTTAGAACAAATCTGAAAGTGAGATCGTAAATAAACCATGACCAACTTGGCAAATTTCGTGATTTTGATAATATCGATCGTAGTATCGATCCAAGGATTATATATACCCTTATCGATCGTTATTTGGTATTATCATTATTTATACTCTATTATTGTATACGTGTATCTGTTAGGTACTAATAAGCCACGAAAGTGAAAAGGAATAATAATGTGATTACTGACGAAGACATAGACTTCGAGGCACTTTTCAATATAGCAGAAAAGTAAATAAATAAACTTTAATGTACTAACCAATCCAATAATCATTCATGAGTTTCCTAATTCACAACTTAACATGTTAAATTTGTTTTGACGTTGACATTATTTACAGAATGTTCATGTTCAAAAGTAGCTCGAAAAGATATAAAGTACTCGACTTGGAACCTTAGAAAAATTCGTAGTGACCTTTCAATATTAAAATTTTGACTTGAAATTTTCAGGATCTTTTTGATATTTCTTATAGAAAAAAATGAAATAATGAGAAAAAAATTTTAAAACAAAAAAAAATCCGGTTTTCGACGATTTTGGATATTTTTAAAAATTCGGAGCTACGCTTTAAAAATGTTTTTTGAGCTGTCCTTTGGAGGGGGTCCCTAAAACATGATAAACTAACATATTTTCATAGGAGACCTAAAAAAAATATTCGTTTTTTTTGGGCCACCCTAGTGTCTAGTAACACAAAAAAGTGTTCCAACTATCGAGTTAGTAGGGAGAAGAGATGACATACCACACAAATATTCAAAACAGTGTGATACTACAAGACTGATATTAGGATGGTAACAAGATGGCGCCTTGAGTATGTCCGGACTCAGAATTTTTGAGTTGTTTAAAGTGATATTTATAATTTAATGAGTATTGCCGTGATATATCTTTAGAGGGAAATTTGGAAAACAATAAACAGTATTTAACAATATAACAAGTCAATAAAGATGACACCAGCATACTAGATTTTTTATGGTTTTATTTTTAGTTTGATATTTAATAGAGTTTAATAATATAATAGCTCCTAAATGAAAACGAAATTAAAAGGTACTTTTTATTTTAGTAATTTTAATATCTAACTAGTTGTGTCATCAAAAAGTGATGAAGTTATTGCTGTACATATTTTTTGTTAAAAAATTTTAAAGCACCCGTTTTCACAGGCACCTATGTTAAATCTATTTACATCTTTTAATTGCTTAAATATTTGCTTTTTTGGGTATATTGTACAACTCAATTTTTATTCCATTCGTTAAAGCCGTATGGGAGTGACGGAACATGTTTTTCGAATTTCGTAAATATAGTTGTGTTTTTGTGAAAATTTTATTATGTTTGTTTTTAAGAAAAATAAATAAGATATTTTGAGTGTCCTATTTTCTATAAATTTTTACCATTAAATATCGGTCTGCATTAGACCAATTCCTAATTATAGATCATAATTAGAAATTGCTAAATATGGCGACTGTCATAGAAAACGGTGCTCATGGTATCAAAAAGTTGATGAAGGCGCTAGATCTACAAAGGACGTTTTCCGAAAAGGAATATGAATCCCCATGAATTACTTTTCACTGGAAAAACATGATATCACCAAAGTTGAGGGTACCTGTAGCTTCTTGAACAAAAAATTGAAGCAGTGTCTGCACTCGACAGGAAGTTCTTCGATTTCCTGTTAGAAAATAATTCAGATAATATCGACATTGATGGTGAGATGACAATTTCAAAGTAAAATACTTTCCGAAAATTGAATTTACAAAATTTGGAGATGTTCAGAATTTGCTACTGTTCTGGAGTCAATTTTGTAGGATTATATATAAAAGTGTTTTATTAAGCTTATATATTATTTTTTTTAATTAATTTATGAACGAAAATTTTCTGCTAATTTTAAATTGCAACTATAAAAAAATTCAGTTATTTCTGAATTCTGTGGAAATTTGTAAATGATAATGTTTATATAACCAGTTTTTTTTTTTCAATACGGCTCTGTTCACCAACTTATATGTTATACCCATACCTCTATGATTATTCCCTATAGTTCTTTGATTTTTACACGATCTAGGATTGTACAATTTTGTAAAGTACCACATACCATTATTTCCTCAAGATCTTTCAACCAATACTATATAAAAACAAAACGAACGCAATAAATACCTAAAACTAAAACCCATACCACAAAAATTATAAGTAAATGTCACAAATGACATTAGGATTGTAACAATATGGCGCAGATGATACTGCTTTAGTTTTCAAGTAGCGACTCCTGTTTGTACTACCACCATGGTTCCCACACATCCAAGTTCCGAATTGAGTCCCAATCCTCGACAGGTCGTCGACAGTAAGTTGTGGACTGGTTTATGTGTGGGTCCAAAATTGTTGTTGAGTCAAACTAAATCCACTCCTGATGACTGAGTCTAATGTTCTAAAAAAATAAATTTTATAATTTAGCGGGGCATATTTAAGTGAGTGTTTTATGTAATATTTCACAGGTAAGTAATTTTCAAAATTTTATTTTCCTTATAAAATAAAAATAAATAAATACTTGATAAAATAGATTAAAAAAAATATAACTATAATAAAAAAATAATAACAGTGGCGCACCAACAACAAAATATATTTAAAATAACAAATAAAAAAATTGTGTAATGTATTGAATACAATATAGTTATATATACAGTGAGCATTATAAGTATTACTATCTAACTCGTTACTGGAGTCTTGTTAGGAAAATCGCCAAGACACGTCGATTATTGATTTCTACAATGTACATTTTTGTATGAATAGATTACCCTTAATTTCATCCCTTACAGACGGGGAGCAACTCTTTCGAAAAAATTTAAATGGTATGGGGTGGTGAGTGATAGCTCATTTTAAAGGGGGTTTTATTATTTATTCAACCGAGCAAAAAATTTTAAAATTTTCTTCATTAATTCTCGATTAATTATTGTTGCAGATAACGGAAATTAACGTAGCGCACTCATCCGTAGAATTAAAATTCAGCCCTGCATGATATTGGTTTTGGTTCAGACGTAAAGTAAGTCTTTTTTGCTATTAGATAAGGTCACTGTTAGTTTAGTTGGTTTTCTGTTTGTGATGTTTTGTTATTTTTAAAAATTAATAAATCAACAGGTAATGAAGCAAATTTCAAATTTTGTTGCACGTCTGAATAGAGTATTGGTCCATTAATGTGTGTTTGCTGGGATGTTGTAATAGATTTTTAAAAATGGGATAAAAATGATATTTTATGCAATACAAATCCAATATGGCAAAACAAAGATAGTCATTACCTCGTAAACGGTAAGAGATATTCCTTTGCTTTATTTTTTGTATAAATAAAATAAAAAAGCGCCTTAAAATATCCAAACCAAAATACCGTACGTTATTAAATAACCAAGATACAGGGTTTTGTTAAAAATGCACCTTTTTCGTTTATGGCGATTATTTTAAAAACGCAAAACAATTGATCAAATGTAATAGCAGGCCTGAATTGGTTATAGAATCCTGAGAAACATTGCTTATTTAAGCAACTTATAATAACCAAGCCAATACATATAGCTCCAATCTGGGTCGAGGTCACGATTTTAAACGGAAGGATACATTATGCATAATTATTTTCTCGTCTTATTTACATTTTTATTTGATGTATGAAATAACTGAAGAAATATACTGGGTGGATAATACTTAACGCAACATATTAAAAAAAAAATAATAAGTTAGAATATCTCATGTGTATAATAAAGACAATAGTTCGAGAACTAGAAGTAAAAACAACTACCTCATAAATTAACAAAGGTTTGAGTTAATATGTCGGTCAGTCGGTCGCATTCAAATCGCAGACGAGTTTAAAGTTGAAGTAAAAGAAACATTTCTTGACTCTAACCAGTGTCGGATTGGTACCTCCAGGGCCCAGGGCCTACCGGTTAGTCAGGACGGAGACGGTTCCTTCCCATTTGTTGTTCTCAATTGTTGTTCCGAACGAGGGCGCCCACTTGAACGACGAGATGCTAAATGCCACTGGTAGCTCCATACAGTGTGGAAAAGCCAAATGGAATAAATTCATTATTTCGATTACTGTACATATTTATAGAAAATTCCGAAACACGTCAAATTTAAATTATAAATTGACATTCTTTAAAGTGAAAATGTGATCCCTACCTTCAACCCCCTTTGAGAAACAGTTACAACCCCTAATTTTTTAAATGGGAAGTATAGGCTTGTGATATATCGTTTGAAAGGTCTCTTCATTCTCTATCCAAAAATGTTATTGTTTTTAAATTTATTGCAAAAATTAACATAAAAAAAAATAAAATAACTGATAACCGAAATTTGTTACAATACACTCAATATGTAATATTTAATTGTTCATAAAGTAAAAAATATGAATGTCAATGAAGTAGATGTTCAAAATGCTCACCGCAATGCTTGGCAACATCCTAATCTTGAATAAAAATGTCTTCTAACGTTAATTAACATATCAGGCGTGACCGATCTAATCGCAAGCATTATTCGTTCTCTTAAGTCATCTAAATCACCTGGTTTAGTTTTGTTAACAATATTTTTCACATAGCCCCATAAAAAAAAGTCTAATGGGGTAAGATCAGGTGATCTTGCTGGCCATTCTATTGATCCTCGCCTCCATAGCCAGCGATTTGGAAATGTTAAGTTGAGGTACTGGCGGACATTGATTTGGTAATGTAGAGGTGCTCCATCTTGCTGGAACCATATGGTATTTGCTGGAACTTGAGGGTTTCCTGGATCAGGAAATTAATTTGCCAAACTTGGCACCACATCATTTTGTAGTAGTGCTAAATAATTATCGCCATTCAAATTCCCCTCAATGAAAAAGGGACCAATAATATGGTTTTCAACAATCCCTGCCCAAACATTAACCTTTTGAGGGTATTGTGTATGGACCTCTCTCATCCAGTGAGGATTTTCCGTTGACCAATAGCGGCAATTTTGACGATTAGCATGACCGTTAACAGAAAAAGTTTTTTTTTTTTTTTATTTGAAGAAAAGTCGCATCAACCACAAAGGTTATTAGCGAATTGTAAGATTACAAATTGGTGTAGTACATACAAAAGAAAGATGACAATATATAAGAATAACTAAATAGAATTTAGTATGTTGATGGATTTCAAAAATCTTTTTAAACTGTTTATATCGCACGCAGAACCTAGAATGTTAGATATTGGACCAGCTCGGAGGTTTGATTCAATACGTTGAGGTGTAAGAAAAGGACAGTCTACGAGTATATGTTTTACTGTCAACTTGATGTCGCAGTGGCTACATTTTGGTTCTATTTTTGAGCTAAATAAATAACTGTGTGTTAGTCGTGTATGACCCAAACGTAGCCTGGTTAGTAAAATTTGATCACTACGGTTTCGCGGGAGTGATGACCATGGTTTCACATTATTTTTAATTTCACTGAGTTTAGAAGAACAAGACGACCACTTAGATTCCCACGCACTGAACACTTTTGCTTTAATGAACGATTTTACGTCACTACTCAATAATAATTGAACCGGTATGGCACTTTCACTATTCACAGCTTCTTTGGCCAGTTTGTCTGCTTGCTCGTTCCCGCTTATTCCTATGTGAGATGGTATCCAGATAAATACGATGTCTTTTCCCCTTAGCTGAGCAGAGTAGAGTTCCTCTTTTATTTTGCTGATCAAGGGGTTGTTGGAAAAGATGCGTTGTAAGGCGAATATAGAGCTAAGAGAGTCTGAGAGAACCACAAAGTTTTGAGAAGTTGAGGAATTAGCAAATATTAATGCTTGGTACAGAGCGAACAGCTCTGCTGAAAAAATAGAAGATTCTGAAGGAAGCTTGTACATACTACTAGATGTGGGTGTACTGACAGCAGCTCCTGTTCTTCCATCTAGCTTTGAGGCGTCAGTAAAAATTTGTAAGTACCCATCGAATTTGCAGAGGATATTGCTAAGACTTGTTTTGATAAGGTGAGTATTCGTTGAGTGTTTGTCAAATGCGGTAAGCGAGGTAAGACATCTGGGATTTTTTATTTGCCAAGGAGGTGTAAACTGAGGGTGATTTGGTAGGCATTCAGGAATAGTGTAGTCGATTTTTTCTTGGTAGCTTCTTATTCTGGCATAGAAAGGTTTGGTGGTTCTAGGATGTTCCGAGAATAGAGTGTGAAATCTCTGGGAAAAACAGTTACCGACTGTGGGATTTGTAGGAGAGGACCTAATCTTCGTTGCATAGGCCAGGCTTAAATTTAGTCTTCTGTTCTCCAAGGAAGGTTCACCGACATCGCAGTATATACTGTCAACTGGGGTTGTACGGAATGCTCCTGTGATTATTCGAAGTGCTGTGTTGTGGATAGTGTTCAGAGGTGCAGTTAAAGTTTTAGACGCAGATGTATAGATGATCGAACCGTAGTCCAATCTTGAGCGTATTAATGTTCGGTATAAAGTAAGTAGAGTCTGACGATCGGCACCCCAGGTTCGATTTGAAAGCATTTTTAGAAGATTGAGTCTTTTGTGGCAGGATAAGATCAGATTTTTAATGTGAAGATTCCATGTTAAAGATGAGTCAAAGGTCATTCCCAGAAACTTTATGGATGGTTCGGATTTTAGATTTTTATTGTGAAGTGTTAATTCAGGTGTGACAGCAACTTCTCTTTTAGAAAATAGGATGTAACGGGTTTTAGCGGTAGAAAAGGTAAAGCCAGTTTGCTGTGACCAAATCTCCAGTTGTTCAATAAATTGTTGGGTATTTGAAAAAATGTTGTTTATATTCTTGCCCTTGCAAAATACGACTAAGTCATCTGCATATAAACGTGCTTTGAGTGGTGGTTTAAGGCCTTTTAGTATATCATTAATAGCTATTATGAAGAGAGTCGGGCTTAATGTGGAACCTTGAGGAAGACCGCTTTCCAGTATCATTTCATTGGAAAAAGTGGCGTTGGTTTTCACTTTAAAAGATCTATTTGTCAAAAAGTTTTTAACGAAGATGAGACAGTTGCCTTGTATATTCCAGCTGTGTAGTTTCTTAATTATGTAGTCGTGCCACGCAGTGTCAAAAGCTCGGTTAATGTCAATAAAGAGAGCTAAACATTTACCCTTTAGTGCAAATGATTCATGGATTTCGCTTTCTAAATCTATGATGTTATCTAGTGTGCTGCGTTGTTGTCTAAATCCACTTTGTTCTGGTATAATCAGGTTGCGTTTCTCTAATGTCCATAGCAACCTTTTATTAATAATTTTTTCCATAAATTTGCACATTGCGGATGTTAGCGAAATTGGCCGATATGATTCTGGATTGGTTTTTGGACATTGGGTTTTTAGTATAGGGATTACTGTAGATTCATGCCACTTTTTGGGAAAAACATGTTGGCACCAGATAACGTTAAATAATCGAAGAAGGTATTCATGGGCTCTGGTGGGTAAGTGTTGGAGGAAACTAGCTGGTATATCGTCTGGTCCAGGGGAAGTATCACGTAAACTAAATAGTACTTCTTCATATTCTGCTGATGAAAGAGGTAGATTTAATGGGTTGTCATCGATAGAAGTAATTGGAATAATCTTATTCTCTTCCAATTGTTTATACTGCATAAAAGATTCATTAGAACTATTGATGCTGGAACGTATTTGATAAGTTTGCGCTAATGTCGAGACTATTTCCGCATTGGTAGTGAAAGTATTTCCATCTACTACAAGTGTTTTTATATTGATGTTGGTATTCACACCAGATATTCGTCGAACCTTCTGCCACACTTCTGTCATAGGGGTATCAGAGTTTAAAGTTGATACATACTCAATCCACGAACTTCGTTTGGCGCATTTTGTGGTGTATCGAGCTTTTGCACGTAGTCTTGAGAATTCTATTTTATTTTCCACAGTTTTATGGCGTTTATATCTGTTAAAGGCTTTTTTACTAGCTTCTGTAGCTGATTTGCATTCATGTGTCCACCATGGAACAGGGTTATGTTTCTTGGGATATGAAGTTTTCCCAATTGATATTTCGGCAGCTTGTTTAATGACATTTTCAAAAATCTCAAGTGAGACATCTATATCGGCTGATAGTTTGCAGTAGATCATCTTATCTTCAACTATTTTGTGAAATAGGTTCCAGTCGGCCTTTTTTATGTTCCACTTTGGGCAGAAAAAAATGTTGTTTTGGTTCCTTTTGTTATTGGTTAGGATAATAGGGTGATGGTCACTGTTATAATTATAATCTAACACATCCCAGGTAAATGATGGAATCAGCGAAGGATCACAGATTGTAAGGTCAATACAAGATGATTCACCA
Source organism: Psylliodes chrysocephalus (assembly GCA_927349885.1). Lineage (NCBI taxonomy): Eukaryota > Metazoa > Arthropoda > Insecta > Coleoptera > Chrysomelidae > Psylliodes > Psylliodes chrysocephalus. The sequence continues at coordinate 57,891,461 of OV651813.1, read as the reverse complement.
GTCTGTATATTAAATCTAGTAGGTCTACCATCGTTTAGAATGGAAAGGTTGAAATCGTTTGTTACTTCTTCCAGAATTCGACCTTTGCGATTTACACTAGTGGAACCCCACAAAAAATTGTGTCCATTAAAGTCTCCAAGGATAACTCTAGGCTGAGGTAATTGCTCTAGTAGATCGACTAGCTCTTGTTTTTCAAGATCCATTCCTGGTGAAAGGTATATATTGCAAATATAAAGGTTTGATTGATTGTCCGATCCGGTAGTTTTAATCGCAATAGCTTCGAGGTTAGTTTGTAGCGGAAATTCTTCAGCGTCAAGGGTATTTTTGACGAAAATAGCTACACCACCACTAGCTTTAATAAGATTGTTACGATTTTTGCAGAAACTATAATACTGTTTTAAGGCTTGAATATTATTGATTTTAAAATTGGTTTCCTGGAGACATATAATGTCTGATTGATAATTGGACAGAATAGATTGGAGCATTGGAAGGTTGTTGAAGAAACCGTTAATGTTCCATTGTAATATGGACGAAGATGTCATTGTTTGTGAGAGTAGATGTGAGTTGAAACTTTGACTAAAATAGACTTCTACTATAAAAAGAAAGAGATAAGAAAAAAAGAAAAGAGTTAGTAGGAGGATTCTTGAGAACAGTCGCTCTCTGCTTCGGAGCTTTCCAGGTCAGGCATAGTCGTCTGAAGGTGCTTGAGTATTTTCTTTCTCAGGTTTGTGCATCTAGTTTTAATACTCCTGTGTTTGAAATAAGGATGGATTTTTGTTAACATGTCTACTAGAGCAACAAGATCTTTGGTGTAGTTCAGTGTTATGCTGACAGGTTCTGTTGATCCGTAGGTGTTCTCAAAAAGGTCGGATATTTGTTCAAAGTCAAGTACAAATGGAGGACTCTGTTCTGAAATCACAGTTCTGAGTGGTTCCATAAGAACCACGGTTGGTGTGTCTTGTTTATTCTTTGGTTTCTTGGATGGTACGGTTTGAAGGGGTTTAATAAAAGGATCCACTAATGTGCCTGCTGTATTATCTGATATGTCGGGAGGAGGGGTAGCTATTTCCTCGAATGTACGTTTGCCTGAATTATCTTGTTTTTGTTCCTGTTGTATATTAGCGGTTTCCATTATGGCTTGCTGTTGCAAGATTAGAGTTGCTTGATCTGAGTTTGGAGCTGTTAATACATTTTGGGAGGGCGGAGAAGAAATGGTTTGATTGTTGGATATTTCGGTTGGGTTAGAATTGCCAAGTGACTGCGATGTTGTTTGCTCTGAATGTATTTCTGTTGATGTGTTTTGTGCTGGTGAGTGGCATGCGGTAATGGATTGCGAGGAAGAGGTCTGTTTGTTGGATAAATGGTTTGGGTCAGGGTTACCAAGTGATTGTGATTGCGGTGAAGTTTTGCAGTTAGCCGCTGTATGACCCTCTTGTTTGCATGAGTAGCAGACTAGTGAATCTTGGGATAAGAATATACGGTAGGTGGTGTTCTCGTAATCAACCACAAATGACTCTGGGATTGAACCTTCTGGGGGATTTATAAAAATTTGGCGTCTAAAACTAAAAATGTGGCTAAATTCAGGCAGAGATGCGCCAATTCGTAAAAATGTCATTGGGGAATGCAATTTTAGACCCATTTTTTCTAACTGTTCGGTCAATACTGTGTGAGGGATAGTTGGGCATACGTTAGATAAAACGAGGCGTGTTGATGGTGTTATTAATTTGCGAGCTTGAATTGTCTCGTTATTTATTATAATAACGCCCCGATGATCATTGATAAATTTTTCGACAATATCTTTGCTTGCTAGGTACATACATACTCTATTATTAGATAGTCGTGAGGAGAATAGGATGTTTTTAGGTTCAATAATAGCTCCAAGTGGAACTAAATATTCTTGAATTTTTGTATTATCGATAGCTGGAAATATGATTGCCTGTTCTTTGGTTGGATAATGATGTTGAGTAAGCGCAGAAGAGTAAGACTTAATAGTGTTTTCGTTCAGGGATCTCCTGTAGTCAGAAGACCCAGATGGAGTGCTTAACATAGTTTTAATATTCGGAACACTGACTTAAACCTAAGTACGGACCTGCACTCAAATCGGCAATGACCATATCGCAGATAGACTTTGCGATTAATTTGATAAGCAGAGTAATTTGCCCGTTTTTTTCCCTTCGATTCCGATACCATGCAGGTTAACAATAATTGCTGTAGAAAGTCGCTGCTTGATAATTAAGTTATACTTACAGTATATGATGTAGTATACTATAAAGGTTTGATGTATAGGTAAACACAATTATTAACTAACTATTTACCACACATAAAATGAAATTTATCAGGAGCTGAATTTAATTCACTATTTCACGAATTATTCAGGACCGGACTCAACAGAAAAAGTGCACTCATCAGAAAACATAACGTTTTCTAATTGGATGGTATTGTTATTCAACATTTCCATCATTTGTTCACAAAAATTTGTTCTCCTATCAAAATCGTCTTCCATGAGTTCCTGAGTCGGTATCATTTTATAGGAATGCATTTTATTTTCATTTAATATGTTTAGTATCGATGTATGGCTGACATTAAATGTTGCAGATGCTTGTCTACTCGATGTATGTGGGTTTTCCTCATACTTAAGCATCATATCTAATTTGATATCATCACTCAGTGCATTGGCAGCTGTTTTTTTCATCTGCTTTACATGTCCAAATTCGCGAAATTGCTTCTCTATTTTACTTATTGTACCTTGGGATATAGGCGGCAAATTCGGAAATTTTTCATGAAATAGGCGAGCAACTTCCATTTGTGTTCGGGTGTTATCTCCGTAACCAATCATCTGTAAAACTGTTATTTTATGCATTTCTGTTAATCTAACCATTTTTATGAAATTCGAACGACAATTATAATATTGACAATATACTGCAGTTATAATTATTACAAACCAATTTGCTAAGGCGTTTCAAACAAACTAAAATTGCTATGATAGTTTTTTAAAGGATTTTTTTTAAATTAATATTAAAAAAGAACACTGATACGGTTTTTGCTTAGGTACTGTCTTATTATAAAGACTAAAACGGGAAATAGTAGTGTAGGTACTCTAGAGAATTTCGGTAAGTTGATTTTATTTTCTTTTTATGTTAATTTTTGCAATAAATTTAAAAACAATAACATTTTTGGATAGAGAATGAAGAGAACTTTCAAACGATATATCACAAGCCTATACTTCACATTTAAAAAATTAGGGGTTATAACTGTTACTCAGAGGGGGTTGAAGGTAGGTATCACATTTTCACTTTAAAGAATGTTAATTTATAATTTAAATTTGACGTATTTCGGGATTTTCTATAAATATGTACAGTCATCGAAATAATGAATTTATTCCATTTGGCTTTTCCACACTGTATAATGCCCATGCTCGCTAAATTGTCATAAAATGATGTAAATATACGCGCGAAATTTTAAAAATGTGTAAAACCAATCTTTTTACGTGTTTCACTAATTATTGTCATTTACAAAAATGAAGGGGTTTTTAAAAACTGTTAATACAGTAAGTAAAGATATTAAAAAATAAGTTTTTAAATAGTTTTTTAATGTATATAACTGGTATTTAAATAATAGAGGGCGTTTTAAAAACTATTAATGCAGTAAATAGGATATTCAAAATAAGCGATTAAAATGTATTTAATACGAATAACTGGTCTTACAAATTATTTTCTTAATAAAACGAATATGATTTTAATTTAATATTTTTACAGATAAACTTAATGTTTCTTTAATCATATTTGTAGTAGACTAGCCAGATTTGTGAATATACGACAAGGCCAATAATGATCATAACATTTGTTTAGAAAAATAAATAAAACACAAAAATATGGTGTACCTATATTTTTAAGAAGTTTATAATATTATATATCTATATCACATATAGGTAGGTATATAAAAGCAATAATACAATAATTGAAAATAAAAATAATATTAAAAAATAAAAAAAGTAGTATATATGAGGTTATTATTGAAATAAAATGAAAAATAAGTTGTTCACAATAGATAAGTATATCTACTACACCTATATATGCCTACGTTGGATGTTAAAAAAATGGCTAATTATAATTACAAATATAGGAATCCCAGCCAAGGAACTTCTACATTTATATACTAATTGCAATATTTACTATACTATAGGTCAGGATTTTGTGGACTTCTAAAATTACAACCTTATTACATAATACATAGGTGTGCAGATTTTTGAAAAATCGTTTATTTTTTTTATTATTATTATTATAATTATTGTGATAGAAATTCTTCTCATGAATACCTCCCCCTTACAGTTGGTATCTAGTGTGGAGCTCACAGCTCACTTTGTTTAGAGCACATCCACTAACAACAGCACATAGGTCCTATTGTTCCACCCTGAAATTATCTGTAATTACAACTGTTATACCAATAATTTATTTCTTTTGCAATCTGAAAAGAAAAAAACCTAAAAGTAGAAAACAACCCCTATAAAGTACCATACAGATGCTCCGACTATGTGCAAAAGCTAATCAGCTTATTTCAGAATGAAAAAAACCTTAAGTTTAGAATTTGATGTTATTCTCTCTATCAATTTTTAAGTTATCCTGGATGCAAACAGACAATATCGCAAAAATGATCAAAACGGGAACAATATTTTTATTGGGAGCTGTATTGCTGTTGTTCTTGAAGATAATCATATTTCTGTAATTTAACAAATGTCTGATTTAGGTACTTTAACAAATCATTATTACTTTCCTATCTGTATACAGATATAAGGAAAGTATAGGAATCATGATTTTTTTCGACCTCCGGTTTTCGCCGGATTTTTACGTTTTGAGGTCCACTGAATCCGTTTTGACTATCTTCGGGATGATGTCTGTGTGTGTGTGTGTGTGTGTGTGTGTCTGTGTGCGGGTGGGTGCGTGCGTGCGTGCGTGCGTGCGTGCTTGCGTGCGTGCGTGCGTGTGGGTGTGTGTGGTGAACTGTTTAGATTTTGGACAGAGTCGGAACATTTGGGGGGGTACTTTATAGGTGGTCATTTTTATATTTTATGAAATATATTTGTTATTTACGTTTGGAGAAGAAAATTCTTCAAATAAAAGTTACTTACAATATTATTATCTATAATTTTTGTTGTTTATAAAATTTTCCTAAAATGGTCCGTATTTGACAAAATGTAAAAAAAATAATTTTTTATAAAAATTGTTTAATTAAAAGTTGTTTGTAAGATAATTCTCTACAATTTTTATTCGATACATAATTTCTCTAAAATGGACCGTATTCGAGATATTTGAGAAAATGTGTAAACTTCGAATTTTGAAGAAAACTCAAAAACGGATAAAGGAAAAACAATAGATTTTAAACTTGAGTTTTATTTTGGCCGGACGTAAAATGATTAGATTTTGGACAAAGTCTGAACATCTGGGGGGGGGGGGGGGGGGTACTTTATGGGAGGCCGTTTTTATATTTTATGGAATATATCTGGTATTTATGTTTGGAGAAGAAAATTGTTCAAATAAAAGTTACTTCTACTATTATTATCTATAATTTTTGCATTTTGTCAAATTTTCCTGAAATGGTCCGTATTCGAGAAATTTGACAAAATGTGCAAAATTCTGATTTTTAAGAAAATTGTTAAACTAAAAGTTGTTTGCGATATCGATTTCTATAATTTTTGTTTTTACATGATTTTTCTAAAATGGACCGTAATGGAAAAATTGGAGGAGAAGTGCTAAATTTAAATTTTTCAGTATTTTCGTTTTCAATGAATATCTATAGAAAAATGTTTCGAGTTAGATGTATGTGGAAAATGTATATATTTAGTTTATCCTCTAAACATTTATAGAGGTGAATAACTAGATAGGAAAGTCATGTGTTGGACACATCAGATTTTTTTTTAATTGAGTTTTTAATTGACTTTTTAATAAATTAACAAAATTATATATGTTATCAAAATAATATATCCATTAACCCAAATATGATGAGATCATTTTGTCAATACCTTGTTTTTAGTAAAGATATTTATCTCTTTTAACATCAAGTTTTCAAGTACCTAGACTGAAACATTTTTCATAAAAAATGGTTCCTAGAGACAGAATAATAGTTATAAAACTATACATTTTCATTAAAAAACTTCCATGAATTTTGTCGGTCATATAATATCATTATATATATATATTTATGTAATTAGACACTACAAATGTTTCGATATAAGCCATAATCATATTTGGAATGTTAATTTTAAACTTGTGACTATACCTAATAAAATTATATAACCAGTAAAAACAAAGTTTTTTATTAAACATATTTATTATGTATAATAATATAGTCAAATTATTAAAAAAATATATAAGTCAATAACATTATTTTACCTGATTTTGGATACACCCGCAACGCTAATAATTTTGAAGCTATTAGTAGGTCCTTTATTCACTTTTGAAATTCTCAAGTGTTTCAAATCTAGATTGTGACCATAATGTATATTTTGAAAGAGTACATGCACAGTTTATTCCCATAATTTCTTAGCTTTATACGACTTGTGCAATAACATCTAATTTACAAAACTTCCCTGACTTTTCAACAAGCATTGCTTACCTGCTTACCTGTTAAATTTGCATTAAATGTTTTAAACAACTGAAAATTATTCATCTTACCTGTTTTTGTTAGATTGCAGTCATAATAAATAACATTTCTTCTAGTATTCTTCTACTTCTAGGAGTGTGTAGATATTAGTTGCACTTATATTAACCAATTTAAAATTGCTTTTCCAGCTTTCAAAGTTTGGTGCTTAAAAAAATCATGTTGGAATAAAAGGGAAACTTTTACTATTTTTATTTGTAATTGTGAACATGCTGTATTAAACTTTCACTTTTTTGGTAGGATGAGTTAGCTATTGCAGTCCTGTTTCTTTTTCTAAACCGTATACTTCTGGACTATGTCTATTTAAATTGGACTTCTTAGAATAAAATTTCTTACAAACGGAGTATTACAACATTCCATTTTGATAAACAAAAATTATCACTCAAAGGAGAGAATTACACATTTAGCGAGCATGCGCATTATGTGGAGCTACCAGTGGCATTTAGCATCTCGTCTTGAACGAGGACCTAGTTGTCAATGGACCGGCAGATCGACAGCCCAATCCAACACTGTCTCTAACTCCAAATTTTACCTTATACAGAGTACTTATTTGGATTAAAGATTTGCAAAATTTCTTATAATTGACAATCTCTTGTAACTTTTCTTGATTAAAGATTGAATTTTTAAAATAAGTAATATGTCACGAAGATATGGGATTAGTATCCATAAAAATGCATTTCTCATTACATCGATGCTGCATAGGAGGTATTCGTAGATTTGAGAAGAAACGTGAACGTCGTCTGGCTAAAACTAGCACTTCAAATTTTCGTTTACAAACCTCAACCGATATACAGAATACAAAATTAAAAATATCCGGTTATTTTAATAACCCAGGGTTAATTTTAACTAAATTTTAATTAATTTTAACAACCAGAAATCGATTTGACATAAGTAAACTGAGATGACGGCAATTGTTAATTTGTTATCAAAATATACCTAGCTATTCTTATAAATCACAGCCATCTAACTTCGAAAATAATTATTTGGATTTAAATTTCTAGATTTTTTAATATCTAGAATATTAATCAAGAAAATATCTAAAATATTTAAATACAATTTCAATACCCAGGTGGGTTCTTAATATTGTCCGTGCTGAATTAAATACTTTTTCCAACGCAAGTTCAAGGCGTACGTATGTAATTTGTATATTAGGACTTTTTGTGAATATACACTTTGTGAAATAATATTCTTTCAACGTTTAACCCATTTAACTACTTAATTAAATGAAACTTCAAATTTGTAAAATACGCAAACCTATTATGAGTTTCGAGGCTTCGAAGATTAGTGTTGCGAGAAATTTACTATACGTTATTCCTGAAATATACTGTAGGAAATAATACAGACCCACAAATTCTAAAAAACTAAACTGGAACTTCAATTGTACGAATTTTAATTTCGAGGACCGTGCATGATTCACATGGACCTTTCCCCGGGGCCGCTTTTGAAAGTTGAAGATTTCTATAAATTTCATAAAATTAAACTAAAATCTTATTTCTTATAATCTTTTCGCTTGTTTTAAAACTTTTTAAAAATATCCAATTTTCAAAGGACCCCGCCCTTTTCTAATGGCAAAGTGGCGTTCCGTCAAATGTAATAAATTTTGAATATGATGTTGTACTCGACTTGTTGACCAAAAGTGTTCATGGGACCAATTCAATCCTATAAGAAGTTTTTAAAATACAGGGTGTTAAAGTCGAGAAATCGTATTTTTTTAAAACTACCTAACTTAATTAAAAAGAAAAAAATAAGCAATTTTAGTTGATTGTACTATTAATATAACCTAGTCTAACGCAAACGTACACATAAATAGTTCAAAATGTAAACATGTACAGGGTGGTACTCAGTTACATCAGGGGGAATTTTTGAAATTCTGAGAGATTCTGATATGGAATGAAAACATGGTCAAAAATAAAAACTTACATAATGTTTACTATTCTGACATTATATAAACCCATTTTACATTATATGTATACAGGGTGATTGTTAATTCATTCCACATAAAGGCGTTTCTTAAAAAAAATTACACCCTATATATTAAGGACTTTGTTAATATTATTAATTATGGGGTAATAAATAAATACCTAGATAAAAATACTTTTTATGAAATACAGGGTGATACACACGTCTAATTCGTTTTTTATTCAGCAACAATTAAAGAAATATTAATTTTTCAGAATCACCCTATATTTTTTAATTCGATCCGTCAAAATGTACGAATTATATATTTTTGTAATAAGCTGTAAACAATTAATACCTTCGTATAATTTCATAATTTTAGTATGATCCGTTTTTGAGATTCCAATATAGTCAACGCGCAACGCTTAATAAACGAACAATAAATGCCAGCGTTGCTACGGTAACGTAATTTATCCGATATTTTTATCCACTTGCATGTCTATTTCTTCCTATGTAGCCGATAGTAAACTACGATTTTTGTACTCACAAATGGGAATTATTATACTACATACATGAGTGGATATGTCTGATATTTAATATGGTTCACGATATATTGGAATCTCAAAAACGGATCATACTAAAATTATGAAATTATATGAAGTTATTAATTGCTTAAAGCTAATAACAAAAATAATTAGTTCGTAAATTTTGACGGATCGATTTAAAAAATATAGGTTGATTCTGAAAAAGGAATATTTCTTTAATTATTGCTGCTGCAAAAACGAATTAGATGTGTCTATCACCCTGTATTCCATAAAAATTATTGTTTTCTAGGTATTAAATGCATAATCATTATTAATAACAAATTCCTTAATATACAGAGAGTAGTAAATTTTGTTTTAAGAAACGCCTTTCTGTGGAATGAATTAAATTAACAATCACCCTGTATATATATAATGTAAAATGGGTTTATATAATGTCAGAATAGTAAACATTATGTAAGCTTTTATTTTTGACCATGTTTTCATTCATATGGAATGATATGCAGAATCTCTCAGAATTTCAAAAATTCCCCCTGATGTAACTGAGTACCACCCTGTATACGTTTACATTTTGTACTATTTATGTGTACGTTTGCGTTAGACTAGGACATATTAATTCTACAATCAACTAAAAATGCTTATTTTTTCTTTTTAATTAAGTTACGTAGTTTCAAGAAATACGATTTCTGGACTTTAACACCCTGTATTTTAAAAACTAGGCATAGGATTAAATTGGTCCCATAAACACTTTTGGTCAATAAGTCGAGTACAACATCATATTCAAAATTTATCACATTTGACGGAACGCCACTTTGCCATTAGAAAAGGGCGGGGTCCTTTATATCAAAAATTAGTCAGAGAATGGACACATTTATTTCGAAATTTAAAAATTTTAACTGCTATTTCTTTATAATGAAACTGCGAATACATTTGCCCCCTTCGCCCCTTTTCACCATTTGACCTCTTTTTCTCCTTTGACCCATTTTCTCTCCTTTTTCCCCATTTTCCCATTTCTCCCCTGCACAGCTTTCTCCCCTTCCCCACCCCTTTCCCTTCTTTTCTTATATGTCTCCCATTTCTTCCATTTCTCCCCATTTCTCCCATGTATCCTTTGTCTCCCCTTTCTCCCCTTTCTCCCCTTTCTCCCCTTTCTCCTCTTTCTCCCCTTTCTCCCCTTTCTCCCCTTTCTCCCCTTTCTCCCCTTTCTCCCCTTTCTCACCTTTCTCCCCTTTCTCCTTTTTCTCCCCTTTATCCCCTTTCTCCCCTTTCACCCCTTTCTCTCCTTTCTGCCCCTTTCTCTCCTTTCTGCCCCTCTCTCATTTTTCTCATTTCTCCCCCCTTCTCCCCATTCTCTTCTTTCTCCCCTTTTTACCCCTTCTTCCATTTTTCCCCATTTCTCCAATGTATCCCCTTTCTCCCATTTCTCCTCTTTCTCTCCTTTCTCCCCTTTCTTCCCTTTCTCCCCTTTCTCCCCTTTCTCCCCTTTCTCCCCTTTCTTCCCTTTCTTCCCTTTCTCCCCTTTCTTCCCTTTCTCCCCTTTCTCCCCTTTCTCCCCTTTCTCCCCTTTCTCCCCTTTCTCCCCTTTCTCCCCTTTCTCCCCTTTCTCCCCTTTCTCCCCTTTCTCCCCTTTCTCCCCTTTTTCCCCTTTCTCCCCTTTCTCCCCTTTCACCCCTTTCTCTCCTTTCTGCCCCTCTCTTATTTTTCTCATTTCTCCCCCCTTCTCCCCATTCTTTTCTTTCTCCCCTTTTTACCCTTTCTTCCCTTTCTCCCCTTTCTCTTCTGTTTCCCTGTCTTCCCTTTGTCCCATTTGTGCCCTTTGTACCCTTTCTCCCCTTTCTTCACTTTCTTCAATTTCTCCACTTTCTTCCCTTTCTCCCCATTTCTTCCATTTCTCCCCTTTCTCCCCTTTCTCCCCTTTAACATATTTCTCCCCTTTCTCGCATTTTTCTCCTTTCTTCCCTTCCTCTCCTCTCTTTCATTTCTCTCATTTCTCTCATTTCTCTCCTTTCTCCAATTTCTCCCCCTTTCTCCGATTTCTTCCCTTTCTCCCATTTTCCCCTTTCTTTCCTTTTTCCCCTTTCTCCCCTTTCTCTTCTTTCACCCCTTTCTTCTATTTCTCTCCTATCTCCCATTTCTCCTATTTATCTCCTTTCTCCCTTTCTCCCCTTTCTCCCATTTCTCCTCTTTCTCCCATTTCTCCCCTTTCTCCCCTTTCTCCCCTTTCTCCCCTTTCTCCCCTTTATCTCCTTTATCCTCTTTCTCCCCTTTCTCCCCTTTCTCCCCTTTCTCCCCTTTCTCCCCTTTCTCCCCTTTCTCCCCTTTCTCCCTTTTCTCCCCTTTCTCCCCTTTCTCCCCTTTCTCCCCTTTCTCCCCTTTCTCCCCTTTCTCCCCTTTCTCCCCTTTCTCCCCTTTCTCCCCTTTCTCCCCTGTCTCCCCTTTCACCCCTTTCTCTTCTTTCTCCCCCTCTCTCATTTTTTCTCATTTCTCCCCTTTCTTCCCTTTCTCCCCTTTCTCTTCTGTCTCCCTGTCTTCCCTTTTTCCCCTTTCTCCCCTTTCTTCACTCTTCAATTTCTCCACTTTCTTCCCTTTCTTCCTTTCTCCCCATTTCTTCCATTTCTCCCCTTTCTTCCCTTTCACCCATTTCTCCCCTTTCTCGCCTTTTTCTCCTTTCTTTCCTTTCTCTCCTCTCTCTCTCATTTCTCCAATTTCTCCCCTTTCTCTCCTTTCTCCCCCTTTCTCCCCTTTCTCTCCTTTCTCTCCTTTATCTCCTTTCTCCCCTTTCTCCCCTTTCTCCAATTTCTCCCCTTTCTCCCTTTTTCCTCCTTTGCCCCCTTTTTTCTCACTGGCGGTACCCGATACCCATGTTCTCAATATTCGTCTATATAAATATATGCACGCTTAACGTGTTTTCATTATTAAGAAAACCGTGTGAAGGTAAAGAAATTAAAATGAAAACCAGTTTTGTAGCTTTAACATTAATTGTGTATCTGCAGAGAGGGAATTGTTTTAGTTTTTGTAAGTGTTTTGTTATTATTTAATTATTTATATAAAATCGCTATAAAATATGTATCTATATTTATTTTCATATCATAGATGTTGTAAAGTATTAATGGCCGTTATTCTACTGACTGACGTCTTCTGGTATTTTAAGAAGAAATTTTATTCGTGAAATTTGGACGAAATATTTTCAAAAAAGCAACAAAATATTCTAAAAAAATTTCACTCATTGTGGTATTACCCTTAAAACGCCCATTTAAAAAAAAGGTTCATTTTAAAATGCATTCGCCTATACAATCTTCTGAGATTTTCTTAGCAGATCATTTTCCTTACTTTCAAATACAAAAAACCTATCTCGATTACCATTTTTGAGGAAAATGATCATCAAAATTAATAATCTTTTATACTATTTTCTCGGAAACTGTTGCTCCTACAAAGATATACACGATAAGATTGCAATTTTAATTAAGGGATAGTGCAAGGTCATAAAATTGAAGATAATTTTTAAATTTTTTATTGTGTCAACAGGAAAACTGCAAATTAAAATAATGCGATTTAACCAAACTTACCTTAGTCCAAAAGTTGACAATAACCGAAATAAAGGGTGTTCAGTTGAAAATTCAAAAATTATTAATGGCTATAATTTTTTTATATCTCCTTATAATTTTTCTAAATTCGGTAAACATTTAGAGTGTCATAAGATACAGCTATCAGCAAAACAATCGGTTAAGTAAATTTTACCACTGGCGTACGGAAGGAATAAGTAACAACTTCACCCCTTTAAATTTTGCGAAACTGTCCACAAGCTTATTAGGACTATACGTTTACATTGTGTGATATATTTAAATAATTGATGCACTCTTATTGGGAACTCATAAAGTGATTGGTTTTCGAAATTTTCACACCCAACGTTGGAAATTCTTTTTTTTAATTTTGTTATTTTGGATTTTTTTCATAAATTCGCAAAAAGAGTACACGATTTATTTTAAAAACTTAAAAAAAATTAAAATTATATTCCAAATAAGTTTTTGGAGTGTAGCGTAAAATTTAAAAGGGACGAAGGTGTAATAATCCATGTTGTACGCCACTGGCAAACTTTTTTAAATGATTTTTGTTGCTGTATCTTATGACACCAAAAACTTTTATTGGATATAATTTTATAAACAAATTCAAAATTCCAAAATTAAAAATAAATTAAAATGAACAATATTCACCTTTGAGTGTGAGTATTTCAAAAATCAACAAGAGTACATAAATAACTTAAAAAATATAAAATGTAAAAGTATAGTCCAAATAAGTTTTTAAACAGTGGCGTAAAATTTAGAGGAAATGAAGGTGTTACTTATCTATGCCGTTCGTCAGAACTTTTGGACTAAAATAAGTTTGGTTAAATCGCAATATTTTTCCTCAAAGAATTTGTAGTTTTACTGTGTACCATTAATTAGCGGACACTTTGTATAAACAGTAGGCAATACATACAATGACGTTTACCTGGAAAAAGTTTACTATACAAAATATACTGCATTTTTTGCCCTGTTAAAAAAGTAGCTGGTAATATGATAAGTAAAACTATATCAAATTTATGATTGTCAAAAATTTAATATCTAAGAACAAAAATATCAAATTTATTAAACAAAAATTTTAAAAGATTTTGCTTTCGCACATGGTTCGTAGACTAAAACGGTGCGGTGGTCTCATCTTGGTTGCTAAGTACTGAGTGACGTCACGGAATGAAAAAATGTGCTGACAGAAAATATTAATGAGGCTCTTTCTATGGGGCCTTAGTATTGCACTCGTGCAGAAGAAAAAACATTCTTATTCCCACTTTTAAAGACTTTTTTTCACGTTTCCGATTATTCCGAGTCCAAAAATACAAAAAAAATCGTCTGTTCGTCTGTGCATATGTGTCTAGAAAGAAAGAGCCGAATTACTTGCAGTTTTGATTTTCTTGAATAATTGCTTCTAACTTAGAACCGTATTGATCATATTTTTTGGTTCAACCTAACTACTTTAATATCAATGTTCTTAAAATCCCATACATTTCTTATATGGCTTATTTCAAGTATTGGTTTACCGATTGCAATTTTTAGACACTTCATATGTAGGTGGCGGATGTCATCTAAAAGTCGAATTAACTTAAATTAAAACGTCAAATTTTGTCTGCAAAATAATTTGTAAAATGTTTTATTAAAAATTAAGAAGAAATGGATTTCAAAAATGGAAATAAAATATCTTTAACTCAACCAGAAGTAAAAGAAGCTCCTGAAATTATGTCACGGAATGTATTGTCAAAAACCAAAAAATGTATGTAGCGGCATATGAATCTTCCTTAAATGATTCTAAGGAAAAAAAATTGCAGAATAATATTCTGTTTGTCTTTATTTATCTTTATTTAACTTTATTTATCTATCTTTATTTATCTTTATTTATCTTTATTTATCTTTATTTATCTTTATTTATCTTTATTTATCTTTATATATCTTTATTTATCTTTATTTATCTTTATTTATCTTCAATTATCTTTATTTATCTTTATTTATCTTTATTTATCTTTAATTATCTTTATTTATCTTTATTTATCTTTATTTATCTTTATTTATCTTTATTTATCTTTATTTATCTTTATTTATCTTTATTTATCTTTATTTATCTTTATCTTTATTTATCTTTAATTATCTTTATTTATCTTTATTTATCTTTATTTATCTTTATTTATCTTTATTTATCTTTATTTATCTTTATTTATTTTTGTTTATCTTTATTTATCTTTGTTTATCTTTATTTATCTTTATTTATCTTTATTTATCTTTGTTTATCTTTATTTATCTTTATTTATCTTTATTTATCTTTATTTATCTTTATTTATCTTTATTTATCTTTATTTATCTTTATTTATCTTTATTTATCTTTATTTATCTTTATTTATCTTTATTTATCTTTATTTATCTTTATTTATCTTTATTTATCTTTATTTATCTTTATTTATCTTTATTTATCTTTATTTATCTTTATTTATCTTTATTTATCTTTATTTATCTTTATTTATCTTTATTTATCTTTATTTATCTTTATTTATCTTTATTTATCTTTATTTATCTTTATTTATCTTTATTTATCTTTATTTATCTTTATTTATCTTTATTTATCTTTATTTATCTTTATTTATCTTTATTTATCTTTATTTATCTTTATTTATCTTTATTTATCTTTATTTATCTTTATTTATCTTTATTTATCTTTATTTATCTTTATTTATCTTTATTTATCTTTATTTATCTTTATTTATCTTTATTTATCTTTATTTATCTTTATTTATCTTTATTTATCTTTATTTATCTTTATTTATCTTTATTTATCTTTATTTATCTTTATTTATCTTTATTTATCTTTATTTATCTTTATTTATCTTTATTTATCTTTATTTATCTTTATTTATCTTTATTTATCTTTATTTATCTTTATTTATCTTTATTTATCTTTATTTATCTTTATTTATCTTTATTTATCTTTATTTATCTTTATTTATCTTTATTTATCTTTATTTATCTTTA
The DNA here is from genome assembly GCA_927349885.1 of Psylliodes chrysocephalus. Classification (NCBI taxonomy): domain Eukaryota; kingdom Metazoa; phylum Arthropoda; class Insecta; order Coleoptera; family Chrysomelidae; genus Psylliodes; species Psylliodes chrysocephalus. The sequence continues at coordinate 57,875,821 of OV651813.1, read as the reverse complement.
TTTATCTTTATTTATCTTTATTTATCTTTATTTATCTTTATTTATCTTTATTTATCTTTATTTATCTTTATTTATCTTTATTTATCTTTATTTATCTTTATTTATCTTTATTTATCTTTATTTATCTTTATTTATCTTTATTTATCTTTATTTATCTTTATTTATCTTTATTTATCTTTATTTATCTTTATTTATCTTTATTTATCTTTATTTATCTTTATTTATCTTTATTTATCTTTATTTATCTTTATTTATCTTTATTTATCTTTATTTATCTTTATTTATCTTTATTTTTCTTTATTTATCTTTATTTATTTTTATTTATCTTTATTTATCTTTATTTATCTTTATTTATCTTTATTTACCTTTATTTATCTTTATATCTTTATTTATCTTTTTTTATATTTATATTTTATATATTTATAACTTTTTTATTTTTCTTAATTTTTAGTTATTTTTATATATTTAATAGGCTGTCGAGGTTTCGGGACATCAAGATAATATCATTTTCATCAATTTACTCGTATTTTTCATGCCAGGGCGAACAGGAAGAAGTTCCGTTTCAATCATTACTAAATCTAAAGTTCATAGTTTTGGAAGATTTTTAAATTTAGATAATGACAAAAAAGATAATGACAAAAAAGATAATTTGGAAAATACTTCAATTAACTGATTACTGATGGACTGTTATTGATTAAATAAAATCCCCATTACTGACTAATCGTTATTATTAATGCTATTAATTGATGCAATATTTATTTTTAAAAAGTCTTACCAGTTTTATAATATGGCCTTAATCGTATATAAAGAATATAAAGTATTACTCAGGAAATGCTATATGTACATAAATATTTAAATAGCTAGTCAGCTCATTATTTATTTTAATTACAAAATATAATAGGACAAATTAACAAAATTAAAAAAAAAATCAGTTATTAGGTACTCCTATTAACCGAGTTTAAATCTGGTTCAACTTTGAACCAAGCTCAAGGACATATTGAGTTCTACATACCAAGTCTTACTCTGAACTATCTGAACCGAGGTTGAACTTGACAAGTTTTACATTTAAGGGCGATTCAAATGTAGTGGTCGAATTTGGTGGTTTAAAGCCGGTTTAGGATACTAGCGTCTATTTCTTGTGCTCTACTAATGAACCTGCTTCTGTGGCGCCATCTAGTGAAGTTAAGGTAAACTGATAACGACAGCTGTTCAGTTCGTTCGTGCTTGTTAATTTGTTATGTGTTCTGTCAAATTTGGAAAATATAATTGCAACGTTGCCGGATTGTGATAAAATTAGTAGTTAATGGAAAATTGTGATTGCCCATACCGGTCCATAAATATGCAACAAGAAAACGAAGCAACGACGGCTTCACGGTCACCCTACGATAAGTCGTAGGGTGGCGGCTTCGCGCCACCAAAAAACATCAACCCATACCTGGCTACGCCGACCGGCATAGACTCCAACGGCCTGGACACAGCTCAAATTGAATAATTTAAATGAATAGTCTTTAATATAACACATTTACATTCTGGTTTTATCATCTGGCCTGGAGCTTTTTAAAAAACAGCCACTGTCATTTCTGTTATGTACGTTTATTTACTATGTTTGACAACTCCACATTTATAGAAATAAAAATATCAGTTATCAAATTATTCATAAAGAAAAAATAATATAAAACGGTATTACCATGAATATATTTATTCGGAACAAATAACAAAAAGCAATTGGCAACATCGCTTTTGCGCACGCTAAATCATTTGAAGGTCAATGCTGGGTTTATTTGTAGAGAACATGAAATAGACGCTTCTAAATATTCGTTTTTTAAAATTTTTGAAATTTTGTCAAATATTTGTTTTGCAAATGGATGATGAAGACTTTTTGGAAATTATTGAACTTTTATTGGATGGCAGACGACGTCCTCAAAATTATAGAGAAAGGCCTGACCATTTTGAGATTTGGACGGATTATGATTTTTTTAAAAGGTTTAGATTAACGAAACAATTTATAATATATCAGATTGGAAATAAAATAACATCGCCTACATAACAGTAAGTTATAGTTTACATTTTAGCTACTTTCCAGTCATAAAATATGTTTTTTATTATAGAAACAAGGCTGTAACAGTAGAACAGAAAGTGCTTCTTACACTGCGATTTTATGCAATCGGTAGTTTCCTTCAGGCGCAGACCGTGGGTGATTTTCTTAGAGTAGATAAAGGTACTGCAAGCTGAATAGTCTGGGAAGTTACAACAACCATTGCAAGCCTCTGCAATCAATATATTAAAATGTCTTCAACATAAGAAGAAATGAGAACTGTCTCAAGAGGTTTCTACAATATTGCAGAATTTCTAACATGCATAGGTGCAGTGGATTGTTCCTACGTTAAAATTGTATCTCCAAGAGGTAGGTAATAATACAGAGATTTACAGAAACCGTTAAGGTTATTTTTCATATAACGTGCAAGCTATATATGTGACTCAGATTGCATGTTGCACATTTGGAATCTGGAAAAGAAGATTTCCTATACTTACTTTTGGTACAAGGTTAAAAATGGGAAAAAATGGAAGCTGTGGTTATTGCCACTGTAGTGCTACATAATATTGCAAAACTTTTAAAGGAACCAATCCTCCTAAAGAAGAGGAAATAGAGGCTGCAGTTAATTTTGTGAATGATGTCAATGTGCAACTATACATGAATATTTATAACATTGGAAACATTAACCATGTAGTGAGACGTCAATTACTTAGTTGAAAATTTTTTGTGATTTTTTAATAATAAATTCTCAATAAATTCCACGGTAACCTATATATTTTATTGTAAAAAACAAAACCTAAATATTTCAAAAACCTTATTTTTAGTTTTTTTCTACTCCATCTAATCAATAAATAATAGTAAAATTAATTATAATTCGAAAATTGTTGTTGAAGTCTTACTTTCTCATAAGACACTGTACAAACACACACATTTTAAAAAAACAATTTTTAAAAATTTGCACGGTAAGGTATAGTTAAAAGTTCACTATTAGATAAATAAGGACATCTTCTATTAGAAAAAAATTAATTTTAGTCATAATCTAATATTTTTTATTTAACATTGGTGGCGAAAGGACCTCCTTAATTAATACACAAATTCCAGTAAAACATAGTTAAGTTAACAACACTTTTAGTTTCCAAAAAAAAAAGCAAACTTTATTTATTTAAAAAATATACAAAAATTGATCTTTAATTAATTTTGAATTATTATGTATAACAATGTTTATCGTAATGAGATTAAAATAAAAAGAGCATTAGAGAGTGATTGTAAATTTCTATAACGGCAGCCACTAATAGTGACAACGTAATTAAAGGCAAATAAATTCCATGCTAAAATAAGACTGAAACCTGAAATTTCGACATTAGAGTCCTTGTCCTTATACATATTTCAAACCTCATTTTTAAAATTTTAAATTACAGTTCATCTTTTTTGTTGTTTATAATAGTGTATAATATGGAAGAAGCATTATAAATTACCATTTTAGAAGGTTTACGATAATATTTAATATTTAATATTAAAAAATTTCGAACTGATACGAATGTTGGCCATCGCACCCGAAAACTATAAAGGCGCCACTAACTGTTGTCCTTAAACATCCACAATTAAGGATACACACAATCTTTATTAAAGTCAGTTCTAGAATGTAAGTGATCTGCGCATGCTCAGATGTAAACTTGCAATAACTCTCTATTAATGCCCACGTTGATAACGTATTTTTAACCTCGTGTACATCGTTGTCAAGGTGCGAAGCGCTAACTTTGCTGATGAGGCACTCCGGGCATTGAACGGTGAGTTTCTATCACATTTATCCTCCCTCTTTTGGTGCTGACTTCGTCCTCGAAGTCTCTACGAGTAGCTCCTGGAGAACCTGGATTTGTGCTGGTTGTAGTTTGGGCCCCAAAAAAATTTTTGATATTCTTTTCTTTTTCTTTATTACGATGGTAAAAAGGATGGCTGAAACAGAAATTATAAGGACAAGGGCGATAGTGCTGAATCCTGTAAAATTTGTGGCATAATAAGTTCTATTGGTTGTAGTTGTCCGTGGCTTTCTGTGATATTCAATTTTTCAATTTTTAATTTATGTTCAGGAATTAGCCTAATTGGGATGACTTCTGGAATGGCGATTTCTTGAATAGTTTTCTTATCATAGTGAATTCCTTCTACGTCGATAGGTTAATCTGAAAACAGGATGCTGCTTTTTCGGAGTTCTTATTGATTTATTATTATTGGGTGGACTATTCCCAATAAAATTACTTTTAGGGTTTCCTGTGAAAAATTCTCTGTGATTAACGTTTTGGTACAATTTTAAACATTAGGGATGAGGCATCTGGACTTCACGGGCCTGACACATATAGTGTAATCTGGTACATGTTTCATACCATTTTCTATTGGTATAATTGTGTACAGGAGAAAACCATTATGTGATTATTATTAGGGATAGAATGAATTCTAAAGGTGGGATAAGCATTAACGTGGAGGATTGGGATTTTGGGAATTATGAGCATTGTATTGTGGGTATGACGCAAACTATAGATTTAGATGATTCGATAAGTTCATAAGGGCGTTCGTCATTGACGAGTAGGGCATTTGTTGAGTAAATTTTTATAAGGTTTCCTTTTAAGTCCTCGAGTTCTTTAAGAGTAAATAATTCTATATTTGACAAATTTAAATGTGAAAGGGTAATTGTGCGAATAAGTTTCATGAGAAATTCGTTAATGTTTTGAAGATTTATTATTTCATTATGTAGGGTAATATATCTATAAAAATCAGCTGATAATTTATTTATTGCTAGTAAAAGGGCTCTAATATTTTTAGTTACTTGTTCTTAAAGTTCTTAAAGTTCTAATGTGTTTGAATAGCTTACCATCAATGACTCGCCACTGTGAGTACTTTATAGGGTGTTTTAACACCTTATCTATCATACCACTGTACCAACGATCTTTAACAACAGAAACCTCACTAATCTCAACATCCGGTATAGCCCTAGACAAAGTATCCGGCACAACATGATCTTTACCCTTGCGATGAACAATCTTAAAGTCGTATTGTTGGAGTTTGACACTCCATCTGGCTAATCGACCAGCAGGGTCCTTTAGATTTTGTAACCAAACCAGGGAATAATGATCGGTGATTACTGTAAATGAGACACCCTCTAAATACGGTCTAAGTTTCTCTACTGCCCATAGAACAGCCAAACATTCACGCTCCGTAGTGGAATAAACACGTTCCTGCTTAGTCAACGAACGACTCAAATAACTAATTACTCGATCCCCATCTGGATGAATCTGAACGAGGACAGCACCAAGTCCATAACCACTAGCATCACAATGAACTTCAAATGGAAAATTATAATCAGGACAACTTAGCACAGGGGCCTTCACCAAACATTCCTTAATCTTATTAAATGAAACATCACACTCTGGTGTCCAGCTAAACTTCCTACCCTTACGCAACAAAGCCGTAATTGGTGAAATCAAAGTGGAAAAATCAGGAATAAACCTGCGGTACCATGAGAAAGTTCCTATCACACCACGAACATCTTTAACACATTTAGGCGTAGGTAACAACAACATAGCCTTGACCTTGTCAGGATCCACATGAAGTCCAGTCCCATCTATAACATACCCTAAATACTTCAATTGGGAACGACAAAAATAACACTTATCCCAACTAACAGTCAAATTGGCTTCCCTAATACGCCTAAAAACTTCCTCTAAAATAACCAAATGTTCCTCAAAGGTCTGAGTAACAATTACTACATCGTCTAGATAGGTGAAAACGTTAGGTTCCAGCTCGGGCCCAAGAACTTGATCAATAAGGCGTTGCCACGTCGCAGGGGCATTATGGAGTCCAAAGGGCATTCGGTTAAACTGAAATAACCCACGTCCAGGGACAGTAAAAGCTGTAAAAGACCTTGAAGACTCAGCCACCTTTACCTGCCAATATGCAGATTTGATATCCAATGTGGATAAATAATGGGCATTACGAAGTTTGTCCAAAGTATTAGTAATATAAGGAAGAGGGTAACTATCCCTTTCAGTTACAGCGTTCAACTTGCGATAATCCACGCAAAAGCGAAAAGTACCATCCTTCTTCTTCACCAGTAAAATCGGCGAACTCCACGGGCTGTTAGATTTCTCAATAACACCAAGACGAAGCATTTCATCCAACTCCTTATCAATATGTTCCTGCATCACTGGAGAAACTGGGTAATATCTTTGTTTAATGGGTGGAGAATGACAAACAATTGTGTGTTCAGCAACATTAGAACACCCTAAACTAGTTCCCATTAAAACTTTATTATGCTCAATTACAGCATCCAAACGAGCTTTCTGCAAATCACTAAGCGTAAAACTGCTCCTAAGATGATCTACTGTGGCAATATCAACGGAAGACTCTGAAAAATGCCACTCATTATGTCTAAGATCTGGTACAACCCCCATTATTCTCCAAAAATCAGCACCCAAAATAAGAACATGTGGAACATCTAACACTACTAAAACAGGAATAATCTTCACTTGATCTCGAAGGGCAAATGGAACCAAACACTCACCAATACACTCACACATCTGTCCATTCGCAACCCTACAACTAGTTTTCTTCGAAGTATCAACTTCTAAACCTAAAGTCTGCAAAAGTTTCCAACCAGTACTACCTACAATAGTCTTCGACGCACCCGAATCCAAAAGACCTAATAACTCAACACCAAATACGTTTACCTTAAGATAGGGCCTTTCATCATCCCTAGCATGATCCAAAATATAGTCAAGAATGGGTTGAACTTTAGTCGAACGTTGTACAGCACTACTCTTTCGACCAGTTAAGAGCGCCTGACTTCGTTTCCCTGGTTACACCTTGGACAAGTCCTCACTGTATAACCTTCACGCTGACATTTAAAACATTTCAGCTGCTTGGGAAGAAGACAACCAATTGCTCGATGTCCAGGTTTCTTACACCGATAACATACAACTGACGACTCTTTACCAATCGACATACTATGTACCTCCAAACGATCTACATCCAAACGATCTACTTGACGTGTGTCAACATCGACGAAAGCCAAATCTCTTTCTAACACATTACCTCTTCGACTGTTAGGCTCAACATAGCTATTTATAGCATCGCGTCTATCCTCCATACGACGACATACTTGTCTCAACTCCTCTACAGTACTAGGGAGTGGATCTCTCAATCTATCTTGATAAAAAGGGTGTAAATTCTTAATAATAATTGACATTTTTGCATTTTCAGGCACAAAACATCCCAACCTACTAAAATAACTAGACATAACAGCAAGATAAACACCTATAGACTCAGACGAATGTTGTGTCCTTTTTCTGAGTTCATCAAACAACTCATCAGTATGATGTGCAGTTAAATACTCTCGTTTGAACTCATCTTTTAATTCACACCAACTGTGAGCACGAAGCCTGACATCCTTGTAGAATTGATAAGCTTTGTCGGAAAACAAATCAACACCTGAATCTAACAATATTTCTGATGGAACATGGCGAGCGATACGAAGTTCTTCTACTCGTTCGAGAAAAGCTGTAATGGACAAAGACCTAGATGTTCCAGAAAACTTTTCTAATCCCCACTTATGTGGCGGTACCATTTTAGAATTTAGGCTATGAGACATATTAGCCTGCGAAATATGAGTTTGTGAAATATTAGCCTGAGAAGAAGCATGTGGAATGCTAACAACAGGAGACGAAGTAGCAGCATTTTGCACACCATTCAAAAATTGTCCATCTAGATTACTAGTCACGACACTCAATGCAGCTGGTACAATAGCATCTTTACTAGGAGGTGGTCGTGATTTCGTCTGAAACTCATCATGCAAACTAATCAATTTGGTCAATATTTCTGTTCTTTTGCCTTCAAGTGTTACATCTCCAGCAGTATCCATTTGATCAAACCTATTCCATGTGTGTGACAACTTACTCTGCAGTTTCTGAGTCTCGCTGACATTATCACTCCCTCTATAACTACTTAACAAAGCGTCTAACTCCACACACTTCCTGGAAAGAGCAGCCTCATCATCAGCAAACTTAAAAGGATAACTAGGGTACTTAAAACTATCATCAGCTTTTTCCATACGCAGAGCCATAGAAAGTTGAGATCGCATCTCTTCTGCGGTGCCAACATTGAGACCTCTAAAGCGAAGTTCCCACTCAAGCTCCTCTTTCTCCAAACGATTAATAAACATTTTACGAGCCATCTTAATATCAAAACTCATAAACTCGATATAAATATAAGCTCCAAAATATACAATATATAGTACAAAAATAATAATAAAGTCAAAATTTCAACTATAATACACAATTAGTTGACTTCCTTTAAATACTCAAAATCCAAATAGTAAAAATCACTTAAAAAGGTGAATCAATGAATCAAATTGGTACACTATTCAGTTCTTACAACAAATGGTAAATGCATATACATATACTCAATTCTATCAGCAAAATTTTTAAACTTAAAAAAAATTTATTAAAGTATTAACTACAATTAAAAATGTTGTCTACTACGGTTACACAAGTTTCGGTTGTTCCGGTGTCAACCTTCGGGCCTTCGACGTCGCTCAGACGGCAGCTAGGGGGTGGATAGCTTACAAAAATTCCGGAAATAGTAGACAAATAAATAGGCGCCAACTGGGTCTATATAGTGGCCAAACTATGATCCTATTTCCCCAAAAACCCAGTAAATGAGGAAAGAAATAAAAGACAAACCTCAACTTATGTTCCTTTATAAAGAAAAAAAAATATTTACTAAATATACAAACTAATTACCTAATGGCTTAGGTAATCAAAAAAAAAATTGGAGGAAATTAAAGAGAAAATTTACACTGTATATGTATATGCATAACCCAAAATGAATTATTAAATCAAAATATGGCACGGTTCGTCGTTAGCTTGGTACCAGGCATGACGCATGCGCAAAATATTAATTTCCACCTTACATAAAAAATAAAATATAAAATAATAGTTAATTTAAATCTTGTGCATAACCGCACCTATACTACATCGTATATTATAAACTAAACAATACACTTATAATCCTTATAAGCTTATAACCCTCTCCAAATTGGAAGGTGATATCTGCTTAACTTTTGGTTAAGACCAAACTACCCAAAAGAAAATTATTAAACCATGAAATTTTATAATTAAGTATAATTCATAGAACTAAATAAAAATATCAAAAAAAATAAAAATACAAAGATACACAAAGGACTTCAGACACAGAGGTTATTTACTTAAACTCCCAGATTGGAAGAGGTTATTTAATCTCTGCCCCCACACGGGTCTTCTGAGATTGCTTAACTTAATCGTTAAGTCTGGACCATTTAATAATGAATAAATTGAAAAAAAGTAAAATTATGGCAGTAGCCCTTAATAACTGAAGAATTACAACTTAAACGTGGAAGCAGTCCAAGTGTTCTGCGACCCGAAGGATTACTACATCAGCATTAAGTGCTTAAATTAAGTAAAAGCTTGAAATATTAATCAATTAAACGATGTACTATTTGATAATACTTAAGTTATGAGTGAAATAACCCTAGAACATTCTGTGCTCAAAAGTATAAATAATGTTGAGAATACCTTGACAACATTCGGTTGAAAGTGAATGTATAGTTTAACAATGCACACATGAAACCTTCAATATAACGTATAAGAAAAACCTGATAGTAGGGTGTCTTCTTTCACAGCATTCCCATCTTCCTATCCAGAACGATGAATCATCATTGTAAATCTAGCTACAAGTAAACTAGGTGGCTAGCATACCAATGTTCTGTGTTCCCTCGATGAAACCATTGAACTCCGGACGATATAACCCTCTGTGTACAACTGTTGAAATCCTGGGTCAACAACCCCCTGGGTGAAACTGTCGACGAATCTTGGGCTAACAACCCCCTGTGTGAAACTGTCGACGAATCTTGGGCTAACAAGCCCCTTGGTGAAACCCTTAAAATATTACAAAGAAAAATGTCAATACACATTGACTCAAGTATCCCGAACTATAGGATTACCAAAAAAATGTACATAAACTAGAAACTATTCAGCATCTAGGATAAAGAAAAATTACATTAGCTCAACAGTGAGTCATAAACAGTATTATGAGCTCAAATAATTAAAATTCTGTTACACCATGTCATAACATAAAAGAAAGTGACAGCCACATGGTGCGTAACATAACCAAATATATACAAAACATACCTTTTTCGTAAAGGGTTAACTTGGTAGCCTTCCAAGGATGAGAAACACGTGAGATGATCCACAGCACAACAATATTCCACACTCCAAATGCTGTGAACGTCCAATTCTTGCGTTAAAATCCTATAATAGATATGGGCTGGACCAATGACCATAGGAATTTACCAATACACTAAAATTCCTCTCAAAATACGAAATGTCCATTTACCCACAATTAACCATGAAGTAGAATCTAATATCCCCTTTAATTAGGGTAAGCCGATGGGGCTAAATATTAACAAAATTCTACTTCGACGCAAAATTCGTCCTTCTTGTGATTCAACACCACTGACAGAAACAATACGTCAGCCGTCCAAAATGGCCGAAATCCCTTTCCGATAAATGTCAAGTGGGTTCAGAAATTCATCCTCAAGAATTCCCCACTATATAACTTAAGAGACCATTTACGAAAGGTACCCTAAAAACTATATTTATTTACAGTATAACTACATTTGGGAAACTGTTCCCGACAAAAATTAATACAACAGCGATCGCAAAAAAATCCCTCACGACTGAAAATCGCTCATTGTGAAACTACCTTACCTCGGGTTCTGAGCCCGATATTGGAACGTCCTACAACCATGACACTTGTCGGTGTTCTGTCGTCAAGTGACGTTTATGTCATTCACTGTCAATTAATAAACATTAATCCAATTCTGACAGCTATAAACAAAAATAAAGAAAATCTTAAAGAATGGTATCGTAAATAATTAATTACCCAAAGGTGAGACTATAATACATAATATATATAAATCTACAACGAAACTTGGTCTATTTTTAGGAGAGTCTGGCAAATTAAAACAGTGAACACTACACCGCAAATATAACCAATGTACAAAGTATTATACTAGTGGTGAGATGGAATAAATTGTAATAATGATGTCCAAAAGTTAGAATACAGGTGAAATTAGTTAATGACCAAAATAATAGTGATATCATCCATACGATTTTACCCTTTTTTTTCGTATGATTAACCAGGTAAGCCAAAACAATTTTATTAATTCGTGGGGCCAAAAATGAACGTTACAGAGCTTCAACCGAGTAATTATAGATGACCGATATTTATTATAGTTCCATGAACTGATGTAAGGAATATTCTTAGGAAGATTTGGATGTATACTATAATAGTGACTTTGTGATGCCTTCGCATGCTCAGTGTATTTAATTTCCCATTTGTTTCTGACATCTTTTTTATAAATGTTAACAATATCTATAAAACTACAAAATAATGTAATTTGTTCTAAACTACATGCTTCTTTAGCAGCCCTATCCACATGTTCATTTCCTGCAATGCCACAATGTCCTTTAACCCAAACCAAGGAAACTTTAACGCTACACTGTTTAAGGTCAAATATAATTTTCTTAATGGATAATATTATCGCGTTTTTGTTTTGACTTATGTAAGGGCTATCAATGGCCTGTAGAACTGATTGGGAATCAGATACTATAACTATATTCTAAAATGAATTTGCTTGGCACCAATCTAAGGCTTTTAGAATCGCAACTGCTTCAGCTGTGAATATAGAACAGAAACAGGGTAACTTAAATGATTCTATATAATTAGTGTCTTAAACAAGAAATGCACAGCCCTAAACCTAAACGAGTTTTGATGCATCTGTATAAATAGTAGTTACATTATCTCACAAATTATTGAGTATGGATTTAAAGATAGTTTTCACAAGGCTTGCAATATAATTTTTTAGGTTATGGTTATGAATATGAATGTTGTTATAGACCTCATAGGCGCACAAATATTAATTCAAAACGTATTTACATTAATTTATTTCTGGACTTATAGTTATTGATTAACTCTAAAAAAATTTGGTTTAATTTATTATAGTTGTAAAAAATCTGTCAAGCAGAAGAAGCGTTTTTAAAATATTGAAAATATATCTTTTTTCTAAAAAGAATTAGTTCAAACTACTAAAAATCATTATGTAACTGGCATAACTTATATCAATGAAATGAAATGAATTTATTTTTAGAATTTTTTATCCTATTTCACGGAGATGCGACGTTATTTTGTTAAAAATTGCTCGAAAAAAATAAAAATTAGTATTAATTAGGTACTAAATTTGTATTTAAAGGGACTTGTGTTTTTTAAAATACTTAAAATATGCGGGAGTGTCGTTTAAAATAGTAGTTTGTAATAACAAGAGTTGATGTGACAGTTATATCGCACAAAAACGACGTTTGAACACAACGCCGTACGATACAAATAATCCACTCAAGTTGTAAAATATATTTTTTCTTCGACCCACTAACGAAAATCTACAAAATTTTAAAATTGAATTTATGGGTTAGTAAGATATAAAATATTTTAAAAATAATTAGTCGTCAATACTGGATTTTAACCTAGACATTTTGCATGACAAATAAATACTCTACATATCTACCTTATGGAGACAGCTACCATTTTTTTAATACTTTTATTAATTTATTGGTTTTAGATGGTTAACAAATTTACGATTTATTTTTAAATATAGACAAATAACTTGTGAATGCTATTATTTATCGATTCTTCACAAGAATCACTATTTTTTATTTATATTTAATCTCAATCACTAAAAAATATACTTGACAGAATTGTTACTTATTTAAAATTAAAATAGTAGTTTGTGCAACAAGAGTGGATATGGACAATCTACTCGAGTTGTACAGTATATCTTTTTCTACGATCCACTAACAAAAATCTACAAATTTAATGAATTATTTAAGGTTATTAAGAGAAAATAAATAATTTTAAAATAATTAATGCATTTTAATAATTTAAACATGAAAAAGAATTAATTTAATCGGTCGCCAGCCCAAATTTGATCCCTTGTCTCTCACGTAAAAAACAAACGCCATGACCTCAATCCATCGTCACACTTAAAATTCTAGTTTTAATACACGTAATTAAATTATTTTCATATAGTTTGATTAAAATTTATTTGTAAATATGGACGAAATAAAAATTGAAATGTTATTCATTTGTATGTAACTCATTTTTACGTATATTTAATCTCAATAACTCAAAACGATACTGACAATTAGTTTGACAGAGTTGTCGCTTACGTAAAATTTATTTTATATTTTTGCAGTGTTCTTAGTACTAGGTAGAATGGATATAAAATATATTCGTTCAGTTGAATGCAATGGCATACTTTTTCATTTTATATGTGCGTATATTAGCTAATATTCTTGTGGATGTAGAAAAAAATAAAAGTGAGTGGTAACCAAATATGACCTTTAATGAATTCCATATCCATACAGTTATCTTACTATGATCGATATGAATATTATATTCGTTCAGTAAATGCAATATTTCGATCTGTAATATGTGCGTAAAAAAGATAATATTCATGTGGGTGTAGCAAAAAAATATGAATACCGTCACAGACCTATGAAATATAACAAGAAATAAATTCATAAGGAATTATTAATTTTATGATTCCTTTTATGACCCACTGTGTAAATGGCTAATTTACTTTAGTAATTGTCTCTATCTAACTAATACGAAATACATATACCCAAGCACACTTCTGGTGGTAGTAGGTACACCACACTGTTTATTTTTGTAAACAAAAATAAACGTATCGTCGCCTTAGTAAGAAAAATGTGTAACTCCATTTTGGTAAAATTTATAGCAGATGCAAATAATTGTTATATTAGTTATAAAGAAACCGTACATTTTGGTATATTGTAATAAAATTTAAAAAAACCAATTATAAATATTAAGGGGCATAAATTGTAAGGTGTCGGCGTGAAAGTATAACTAAAAAGTTCCCGTGCGAAATGTAAGTGGTTCAAATCCAGGTTGAAGCTAAATTATTTTTTATGTTCATTTTATAAATTAGTAAAATCTAGAAATTTAATATTTATGTTAAATGTATTTAAAATTGTTGTTTTATGTCAAAACCTCTAAATTACTTAATAAATTTTCTTCAGTGATTGGTAGAAAAAATATACTATACGATTTCTAGTGGTTCTTTGTATCGCACTCCGCCTATGTGGCGCTGTGCTCAAACTTCGTCTCCGTGCAATTTGGTCATCTCTTTGACTTGTGTAAATATTTTATCCAATTTTTGTAGATTATATGTTTTAAAAATAACATACGAAAGTAAGTACTCAAAAAATCTTATAACCGTAACAAAGTCAGTCTTTACAATACTTAATTTAAATAAAAACTGGCATCGCTGTTTATGTGTTTCTATAATTCAGCGCTTTGATCTTGTATTCACCTAGCGAGCCAACTTAGAGAAAATAGTTTTTTAGCAAAATACCTTACGAAAAGAGGTTCGTGTCTTAGATATTGTAACGGCTAAATAGGTTAGGTTTAAACTGCCGCCTCAAGAAAGTAATATTTTGACATAAACTAACTTTTAAAAAATGTAACCAGTGGCGTGTTATCTAAGCTAGTGGCAATTTTTCACGCCAATCGAGCAACCATTTTTAATTTTTCAAGTTTTTTTTTTTAATTATCTATTTATAGTTAAAAAAGTAAGAACTTTTTATGAAACTAAAATGAAAGGTGTTGCAGAAATCTACTTCTAAACAAAAGTCTGCATGTACGTAGATAATTTTTAATGACTCAATATTTCCAAATTCTAATATTTTAAGTACATATGTCAAATTTTTAATAGTTTATATATTTGACAAGATCTTGGTAGATTTATTGGAAAAAAAATATATAAAGACGTTTTTGATTCATGACAAATTTTAAATTTTGATTTAAAACTTTTAACACCC
Source organism: Psylliodes chrysocephalus (assembly GCA_927349885.1). Taxonomy (NCBI): domain Eukaryota; kingdom Metazoa; phylum Arthropoda; class Insecta; order Coleoptera; family Chrysomelidae; genus Psylliodes; species Psylliodes chrysocephalus. Next base: position 57,860,806 of record OV651813.1, on the reverse strand, counting down.
TGTATCTCGGTAACTAAGCTCTTTAAGGTTGTATGTTCTTTTATTAAAATTCATCAATTAACGAAAGTTCTCTGTGGTAGAGCTTTGTCGGTAGAATATACTAACACTTTGTGTACATGGACGTCGTTACACAATTCTATAGGGAAGGGCAAAATTTTGAAATGTTTATTTGTTGAAAAACAAAGAAAATGAAAAACAAAAGAGCAATACAAATTAACAAAAGTTTCCAATAAATAAAATAACCTAATAAAAAAGTCAAAAACTAAAATAAAAAAAACAAGAAACTTAAAACACATATTTTAAAAAAACAAACAGAAGGTGTTAAATAAAAGAAAAATATGAACAAGAAGACAGAGTCAGTCAGACATAATATTAAAAAAAATAAAATATTTATAGAAACACAAAAACAAAAAAACTCACTCAAATACGTCGATGAACACTGGGAAAACGGAAATTTTTAATTTCTTCTTTCTCTACCTAAAATAATCGATAACAGAAACCATGATTTCTTTTTAGTTTTTCGCGATTATTTTTCGATGTACGCTTCAGCCTATTTTTATTCATTATTCGCTCTGTGCCTGACAGCAGCGCCAAATAATTCATGAACTAACGGACGATATTTGCGTATAGTGACAATACAATTTTTAATGGAATTTTTAATTTAAAAATATATATGTTGATTTTAATAAAAGTATACGGATTTGTAAAACAAGTGAAAAAAATTAATTTTTATTATATATTTTTATTACTTTAGCTAAAAAAAAAAATATGATATGTGGCCTAAGCCTGATAAGTTGTCATTGAAGAAAAGGTTAAATAATGTGAAAATAAAAACATTATACCGTAGTACCAAAACGTATTAATAAAAATAATTGGTAAATTTGTGATTGTAATTTATATTTTTTTCAATTTTAGTTTGTAAGAACCCATAGAAATTAATGATTAAAAATGGTTTCCTATTCATAAGTCACAAGATTGCATTTCAGCCACATACAATAATCAAAGGCAGAAATCTAATCCTTTCTGAACATTTAGGGCCAGTTTTTCAATGAAAGTTTAAATTGAGTTCAGCAAATGAATTGAGTTTCATTCAAAGATGGTGTATTTCAAATGTAGTACACGTCTGAACTTAATTTAAACCATCCGAAAAATTTAACTTTCAAAGTTGGGCGTTTAAACTAAGATCAACGTTTTGACACTGACATAATAAGAAGTATATTTCACAATTTTTGTACATTTTATGTTCGAAGCTTAGATAAAAGAGACCAGAGATATAACATACACCGGTTTTAAACCTGCGCAAATGTTGCCAATTTCTAAAGAAGGGTTAACGGAGTGGGGGAACTGGGCGGCGACACGCGGCGACTCGAACTCTGTGACAGGGACCGGACTTTGTTTATTAGCAACTTAATGAACTATTAGGTTTATTTAAAAGGTGTTTAATCGAATTTTGTATTATGAAATAAAATTAACGTGATTTTTTAATATCAAACAGATGCCACGACATTTTATGTAAAGAGAAGACCTTTTATAGAATATTTCGTTAGCGTTTATTTACTACGGACTTTTCTGCAAGAGATTACAGTAAAATGTTGAAATAGAATATATTGTTAATAGAGCAAAAAATGTTACTCATTGTCTACGAGTATTATAAAAATAGCATGTGCGCAGGCTAATACTGCAAATCTACCCTTATGAGTTGAACATTATATTTTTTCTACGGCTATTACATATTATTAAAAATTAGTCAAAATGAGAAAATGCTGTTTTGTATTGTAACCTCAGAAAAAGTATATTAAGGCTTCTTTCTTTAAGAATATTATTTATTATAAAGGATGAGTCACATAAAACTCTAGAAATGCATATGTCTGAAACCAGATAACATTTTAAAATTTAAATCTATTAAAAGTCATTTGGTCGCTAGGGATGAGTGATTATCGAAATAAATTATCGATAATTGAAAATAATCGATTATTTTCGATCAATAGATTATTTTCAAACAATATATTTTTTGTAATTTCCTTTAAAATCGACTACTTGATTATCTTTGAAAAATCAAAAATAATCGATTAATTAAAAAGCCAATTAACCGATAAATCAGTGTTGACAAAATATAATATAAATAGAATTATCGTTTATTTTAAATAATCGATTATTTTCAAATAAACCATTTTTTTTTCGTCCATGGAAACAGATTATTCGATAATCTTTGAAAAATCGAAAATAATCGATTAATCAAAAATAATCAATTAATTAAAAAGTCGATTAACTGATAAATCGATTTAAAAAAAAAACAGAATGATCGATTATTTTAAATAATTGATTATTTTCGATCAATCGATTATTATCAATAATCTATTTTTATTGTATTTCCTTTAAAATCGTTAATTCGATTATCTTTGAAATAGCGAAAATAATCGATAATTCCAAAATAATCGCCTAATCGAAAATAATCAATTAATTAAGAAGCCGATTCTATGATAAATCGATTATTACCAATAATCTATTTTATTGTATTTCAAAAATATTCGATTAATTAAAAAGTCGATTAACTGACAAATCGATTTTCAAAAAAAAACAGAATGATCGATTATTTTAAATAATCGATTATTTTCGATCAATCGATTATTATCAATAATCTATTTTTATTGTATTTCCTTTAAAATCGATAATTCGGTTATCTTTGAAATACCAAAAATAATCAATAATTCCAAAATAATCGCCTAATCGAAAATAACCAATTAATTAAGAAGCCGATTCTATGATAAATCGATTTTCCAAAAAATAAAACGAATTATCTATTATTTTCTAATAATCCTTTTTTCATATTTCCTTTGAAATTGATTATTCGATTATCGAAAATAATTGATTATTAAAAAGCTGATTATCCAATAAATCGATAATTTTAAAAAAATAACCAAAATATCGATTATGTAAAATAACCGATTATATTCAATCGATTATTTTCATATAATATCTTTGAAAAATCGAAAATAATCAAATAATTAAAAAACCGATTAAACGATAAATCGATAATTTTGAATAAATGTACTTTTTCTGTATTTCCTTTAAAATCGATTAATACATTATCTTAAAAAAAAAACGAAAATAATTTATTAAAAACAGCGGATAAATCGATTTTCATTAAAAAATATCAGAATTATCGATAAAATCGATTATTTTTGTAACCCCTATCGGTCGCTTGCTTTTATCTGAGCATTTAGCTCCAAAATTTAGAGATTCGGATTTTTTGATCCAGTTATCTTTGAAATCGCATTCGCTTGTATAATAAATAAATATTGCTAAATTTTGGATTTTTTTTTTAGTAAACGAAAATTATGTTCGAGTTGTTTAGGGGTTTGTAATGTAACATTTTATTAACGTGACTAAGGGTTGATTCCACCGTTGTGTTAAACGAAGTTTAAAATGACATTTTTACATTAACACTGTCATTTTAATCTCCGTTTAACACAACGGTGGAATCGGACCTAACTCCTGTAACTTTAGTATTTTTTTTTTGTTTATACTAGATTACTTTGTTTTAAGACTGAAAATTCAATGTCACTTTCGATTTGACCGCAAATAAGATGAACCTTGAAATTTTAAGTAGGTCATCCTGTATTTCATCTAATATTCTTATAAAAATACCTTATAAAAATAAAATTTAGCTAGCAACTATGATTCTTTACCTCTTATTTATCTACCAAAAAGGGCTAAAAACTACCTTTAGAAAACATTCTTATAAAACTACTTTTTAAATACAAAATTTCGTTAGCAATAATGCCTATTTACTATTTATTTAAATTAAATGTTCAAAATTTTACCCTTTTGTAAATTTATGTAAGTAATATGAAATCTGATGCTTAATATTTATTGAAACCCCTTAATGCGGATCTGTAGCCCAGAGAATCATGGCGCTTTATGTCAAAACGTTAATAAATATTTACCGCTGAAAACGAATATATTCATAACAGTAGTACTTGTATTATAAGTACATACAATTTTTCAAGATACATCGTGACATTTTGAACTTGAAATTGAATAACTAGAACACTTTAAATTGCTAAAATACCAACAAATAAATCAAAAAACAGCTGTCAATGGTGATTAAACTCAGGTGGAGGTGTGATCGCTGAATGGAAATCGGAGCAATTCGGGTGGCGTCGTGCAACAATGATTTTCAATTGGTGGGTTACTTTGGCTTAAAATAGACTGCATGCGCAGTGTGCAATGTTACATCTTCGGTCTCTTTAATCTAAGGTTCGAAGCAAAAATATAATATGATGTCTATGGTTCGAAGTAATAAGTGAAGACGATGGTGAAATTGCTACTACGTATTTAATGCATATTAATGTATCATGTACCCAAGAAAATATGCAAGATTTCGTTGTCTAACAGAATAATTAACAAAATAGAAGGAAGCTATATACAGGGCGTTTCATAATATATACGCAGGACTTTATAACGTGATAGCTCGTCCAAAAATATGAAAATCGTTTCTATTAACTTACCCTCTTAAATGCACCATTTTCGAGATACAGGGTTTTGAAATTGAAAAAAAAAAAAATCTACTCCACTGGAAGAAGTACGGTTTTGAGACGCCCATTTGAACCGCCAATATTTTCTACACAAAAAAAAGGTACTCTTGGTCATACGCTCTAAAGTCAACCGTTTTCGAGAAAAATCAAATTTTGTTTTATTTCCAAAAATTGACAATGTATTTCAACATTAAAATTTGATTTTTCTCGAAAACGGTCGACTTTAGAGCGTATGACCAAGAGAACCTTTTTTGTGCGGTTCAAATGGGCGTCTCAAAACCGTACTTTTTCCAGTGGCGTAGAAATTTTTTTTTTCAATTTCAACACCCTGTATCTCGAAAATGGTGCATTTTAGAGGGTAAGGTAATAAAAACGTTTTTTTTCATATTTTTGGACGAGCTATCACGTCCTGAAGTCCTGCGCACATATTATTATAAAACACCCTGTATAACATATTTTATTTTCTAGAAATAATGCTTTTAACTCCTAGAGTTAACTATAAGATTTTTTGCATTGGTATCCTTCTTAATTACCATCACCAAGTAGAGAACCTAAGTACAGCAATAAAACTTTACCAACAATTCTTCTTCGTTGCTCGAAAAATTGGCGGTCTGTCAATTTTTTCCATTCCGTACAATTTTTCATCTTCACTGTTAATGAATATGTTTTTAAAAACGTCAAACTGACATAGAGCATTTAGTTTTGTCAGAAGTCCCTCGATTCAGAACTATCAATACCAATTAAACCTAGATCACCTGAACTGTGATACTGACATGATTGTAAAACGCTATTGATGGTAATCTCAGTTCTATATTTGATCCAAGTTCAGGTGAACGAAATTTTAAACTGTGGTTGAAAAACTGGCCCTTAAGAGTTAAGGGATGTTGAACAACATTGTAAAATAATAATTTATTGTTTAAATCCTTTCAATTTTCTGATGTCTACTATTTCCAGTATTACTGTTATTATTACAAAAATAAAGGTTTTTTCTTCTTATTGTACAGCTATCCATTTATTTCTTTGATATCATTTTTATTTTGCTGCTGAAAATTTATATAATTTACACTGTTTTTCTACTAGCATTTTCACAATTTACAACACAGAAACTGGCTATTGCTTTTTGTTTTGTTTCTATCTGTTAGAGAAAATAATGTGGAACTAGTTTGGTGAAAGGTTTTTATTAACGAATAACTATTTGAACAAACTATACTAAAATTAAAATAGAAACTCAGGTTAGGTGCGCACATTCGTTGGTTAATTTACCGGAAGTACTTACATTGACATTGTCATTGACACACGACAATACAGGTAGTCATCTCTATAAAACAAAAGTTACTAATTCAGACAGGGTTGCCAACTAATAGATTTGGGTATTTTAACACTACCTACTTTAAAAAAAAAAGTAAAATGTATAGGTACGTGTAAGATATGGATATGGAATAAATATGTTCAAACTATAATATTCGTCAACTGTATTAGCCTGAATATTATTTTTATGAGATTGTTGTCCGTAATTCGTGACATTAAGATTTCTACACATGTCATGTTTACCTATTTCTTCTATTTCCTTAAACAATTCAATCAATTTAAAGGCTACCTAACATATTATGCCTTGTGTTTATTTTTATGCGTGCACGGCGACAATCGACAATATGAGCCAGGACCAGTTGTGTAATTGTGTTAGTTACGTAATTTTATTGTATACAGCGTTGTCAAACTGTGGCACATAGTACCTACCTAACAAAATATCAGTAATTCATATATTAAGGCTGTATGTTACGATACTAAATTAAGTACTAAATTTAGAACTAAATCAATGCATTTTTTAAGTACTCATAAAATTCACGGTGCAAACAGCAAATTTAGTATTAAATTTAGTACTAAAAAAATTAATTAATTAATTGGAACTTATTCTATTTTCTACTAAATTTAGTATTAAAAATGCGTTGAAATGTTGGGCAGAAGTTTTTTTCAGAAAAAGTTGCCACAACGGTCTTTTCTGCATCATTTTGTTTTTGGTTAGCGACAACTTTGCATTATCGCCTTGGACAAATTTCGCTTGCGTTTGATTTTGTAGGTTTTATTGTGCTTTTTTGTGGTTTTTAGAAACATTGCTACATTTGGTTGCCGTCAAGTCAACTAGTGTCAAGGTCATAATAAAAACATATTTTAATTTACTTGTATCATTTACACAAAATGTTTCATTTATGTACTAATTTACGTAATAATACGTCATTGCGCGTGCCTATACTTAATTTAGTACTAAAAATTGGTACCGTCGTAAAAAAAATATTTTTATTTCTAAATTTAGTACTAAATTAATAACTTAATTTTGGGCTAAATATTAGTACTTAAAGTATTGTGACATACAGCCATTACGCGTTGTAAAGTCGTGAAAGCCAGGGGGACAACTGCCCCCCCTTGCCCATGCCTGTGTATAGTAGAAAACACATTAACAGTTACAATAGACATTACGTGTTAAATATAAATATTGTTAATATGTAGTTTTAAAGTTAAATTTTTTTATGAAGGTATAAAAAATTAAACAATTTTTCCATTATAATGTTAAAGGCAGTAGAAATTTAGGAGCAGTTTAAAATAGAAACATTAAAATTAAGTTGTCTGATAAATGTAGGTCGATCCGTCGAGAAAATTGGCCATTGAGAAGATCGACACTTTTTTTTAATAAAAAAGAAACAAATTATCCATATACATTTTTTTATGCCATTTTTGTAGATGCCAACTTTCTCGCAAAATTAGTGTTATCAGAGGTTTATTTCAAAAAGAGGATTAGCAGCAATTTTTTTAACACAAAAGCAACAATATATGTATATAAAATAGTATATTACGTAACAAGAGTTGTAAGTAACCCATTACGCACAAAGTAAAAAAGTTTACGCAGTGCGTAATGGGCTTACAACTAGTGTAACGTACTATACTTTTTCTACGCCCACTTAAAACATTCTCAAAAAGGATTTAACGTTATGCTTGTGTTGCCAATCCATAAATTTTCGATAGGTGATTTCGTACCTTTCTTTGGATTTTAGCTGTAACAAATTATGTGTAGCAGCTTGAGCTTTTTCTAACATATCCGTTGGAGTGCTTATTATTTCAACACTTTCACTGCTAACAAACATATTCGTAGGTACAGTTGAGAAAATGTTCGGATACAATCATATTTTGTTACATTAATTTACAATATAAATGGCATGACGTCCATAGCATGCTAAGAAATCGCGACATATTATTAGAAAAATTGTATAATATGTTGCCGACATTTAGGGGCATCACTCTTTTAATCCAAAATATATCTTGCTAATGCTAAAAGTTTTTATGTTTTTTAAATGACTGAATTTATGTAAATAGACCAAGTAAAGTCGTATGTAGACAAACATTTGATTGCAATTTGATTAAACCAAGAAATTTAAGTTTTCTTAATAAAACGCACATGTATGTTATGAGATCTTATTACGTGGATATTATTGCTAAATGTCATTTACAAGGAATGTTGATAGTGCGATTTTTAACGTTTACTGACATCGGGGTAGAAAAAAATGTTATTTATGCTCTTTTTGTGATTGGTAGTGCTTTCCATCGAAATTAGCAATAAATGTGGTTTATTTCAAAAAGGAGATGCGCGACCGAATTGTTTTTTCCGCAACAAATGGTCGACAAAAATGAGACATGAAAAAATTCGTTTTTGTTAATTTTCGTGATTGGTAGTGGCAACTTTCCCGTAAAATTAGTTTAACAGGTTTTTTTCAAAAAGAGGATGAGCTACATTTTTTTACAATAAAATAACAAAACAACAAATTATCCACATAAAAAAATGTAATTTATATTCATTTTCGTGATTGGTAGTGCTAACTTTTCTTTCAAATTAGCCACTGAGCTTTATTTCAAAATGGGAATGAGCGACCATTTTTTTACAACAAAAATTGCGACAAAAAGCAACAAATTATCTATATAAAAAAAGTCATTTATGTTCATTTTTGTGATTGGTGGTGCTAACTTTACCTTGAAGTTAGCACTACCAGGGGTTATTTTACGAAAAATTTACGACAAAAAAGCGACAAATTATTTAATATTCAAATATCCAAAATTACAAACTAGTAGTCGGAAGTTCAAAATATTTATATGACTCTCAATTAAAAGTACAGCTCTCAAGCATTCACTAATGTTACCTCATTCACCATAAATTAGACTATTAAGTTTTTTACAAAAATTTAGGGCGCATAGGCTGAATGAAGCAAAACTGCTAATTAAAAAATATTTGTAAGTGCAATACTCTTAGTTGAGTCATTTTGACAGCAATTAAAGCACTTGTCGTCTTTTGGTTTCGATTTTACACCTATTTTAATTGTATATCAACCCTTTCGATGACACACATAAATGCTTGCAATATCATCTTAAACTCAGAAAAACCACGTTTAAGCTATATCCCGACTTTCGTTATAAACACAAGTAACCGGTCACGTGACAAAATTGCAAAGAAATTTTATTGTTATATGCAATAAAAAAAAACATGAAAAATGCATAGTTGTAACCCACTACAAATAGCAAGCAAAAACACAACATGTTACTTTTTGCAGTCAGATCAGGGACTATTGTCTGCATTGTACATTTAGGTTTTAATATTTTATTTTCTCACTTGTTCTCAAGTGCCGTCCTCTTTTTGCTATTCTCGAAAATAAAAAAAAATCTAACAGAGATGCGTTTGTGGAGGCTGTAAAAGCAGCTTCGCAGAAGGCACTGGACGAGATTATAGTTAAAGAATTTCAGATAATTTTTAAACTGTGGAAAAAAACTGGAAAGGCCTATCGATTCTAATAAAGAGTACTTTGACGAAGACTGATACACTCAATTGGTAGATACGCCGAAGGTTCCAGGTTTGATGCCTGGTCGATAAATTCATGTTTTCTTTTCATTTAATTATTAGTTTTTTTTTGGTTTGTTTTCATTTTAGTGATATGGGCGTGTATTTTCTTATGTTTCTTTGTCAAGACTGAAAGAGTTTTTTAATAAAACCTTGTTTTTTGGGTCCCTATCGTACATTTATTAACTGATATTTTTTATATTTCAGAAAATGGAGTTTTGAACCATGTCATACATTTAGATAAAGAAAATAAAGGTAATAAACAATATTTTAAGGTAAAACTTTATACTGTAAAGTTTACCATTAGTGGTGCGCATTATGATTTCCAAAATTTATTTAACGGTGATAAGAGACTCGGCGATAATATTTTAAAAGTTATAAATGATAATTGGAATGTGATATTTGAAGATATTAACGATGGAATCAACAAGTCCTATTCAAAAGTCTTTGAAACTATAGCAAAAGTATTTTTCAGCAAAATTCCTATAGATAATATGTTTCCAAAATAAAGATATAAATTATATTATAAAATATGTAATATAAAGATAATTGTAATAAATTAATACTAACATCAAAATATAATAACCAGTAATGTTATTTTATCGTTGTTTTATTTACCTACTTTTATTACCTTTGTATGTATGTATGTATGTATGTATGTATGTATGTATGTATGTATGTATGTATGTATGTATGTATGAATGTATGTATGTATGTATGCATGTATGTATGAATATATGTATGTATGTATGTATGTATGTATGTATGTATGTATGTATGTATGTATGTATGTATGTATGTATGTATGTATGTATGTATGTATGTATGTATGTATGTATGTATGTATGTATGTATGTATGTATGTATGTATGTATGTATGTATGTATGTATGTATGTATGTATGTATGTATGTATGTATGTATGTATGTATGTATGTATGTATGTATGTATGTATGTATGTATGTATGTATGTATGTATGTATGTATGTATGTATGTATGTATGTATGTATGTATGTATGTATGTATGTATGTATGTATGTATGTATGTATGTATGTATGTATGTATGTATGTATGTATGTATGTATGTATGTATGTATGTATGTATGTATGTATGTATGTATGTATGTATGTATGTATGTATGTATGTATGTATGTATGTATGTATGTATGTATGTATGTATGTATGTATGTATGTATGTATGTATGTATGTATGTATGTATGTATGTATGTATGTATGTATGTATGTATGTATGTATGTATGTATGTATGTATGTATGTATGTATGTATGTATGTATGTATGTATGTATGTATGTATGTATGTATGTATGTATGTATGTATGTATGTATGTATGTATGTATGTATGTATGTATGTATGTATGTATGTATGTATGTATGTATGTATGTATGTATGTATGTATGTATGTATGTATGTATGTATGTATGTATGTATGTATGTATGTATGTATGTATGTATGTATGTATGTATGTATGTATGTATGTATGTATGTATGTATGTATGTATGTATGTAATGTATATATGCCGTTAGTCAGTGTCACAGACGCTGTATAAAATGGGGATATCGGCGAAATCGTCTAATACTAAGGTGGATTTTAGCGAAATCACCGAAATCGTAAGAATTTTAGGTGATTTCTGAAATACGGATACATTTTGACCTTAGTGGCATACTACTCAATTTTATATGAACAAAAAGTTAAACACGAATTTTTCAATTTAATTTAAACAAAACTAAATACATGGATGAATATACACGGTCGGTGGTATATTTGTATAAATGAAATTGAATAAGAAAGTTTGTAAAAAGTAGAAAATAAATAATAGTTTAAAAAACTAAAAAACACGCTTTAAGGACGGGGTATCCCTGTGTACTAAAAGTGTATGTGTAGGCCAAAAGTATAATCGACAGTTTTCCGAATATGTAGTGTTTAAAAATCTAATTTTTGGCCAAATTAAAAATAAAGGTCTAACTTAGGTCACCTTACTATTGAAAATTAATAAATTTATTATTTTCAATAAAAACCAATCATGTAAAATAACCCCCTTTTATTTCATCTCAAAGGTGCCGTGTAGAATTATTTTAACCTCGATGTCAAACAAATAATAAAAAAAAATGTAATACGACCTAAGTTCAACCTTTACTTGGAATTTGGTACACTCAGAATATTTAAATATTGTATATTTTTCAAAACGTGTAGATTTGAAATTTATAAGTCACTTTCTTTGAAAAAACATGTCAAAACGAATTTGGACCAAAAATGGCGTCTAATTTAACTCTAAATCAAAGATGTTAAAAAGGGTAGAGGTAACATAGGAAGCATTTGTCACTGCGCGAATTTTGCCAAAACCGAAAAACTGGGTGGAAGGAGTAGGGAGATGTTCTGGGCCGGACTTAAATATTTGTATTGTAGTACCTAATTTTAGTAGGTAACTAAAAGATGAAAAATTATAACACGTTTTTTTGACTTTATTTGTCAGCACGATTCATTTATGATGAGGGCATAACACTTTATCAATATATAACTAGCTAAGGGGCGATTCCACCGTTGTGTCAAACGAAGTTTAAATTACTAAGTGAAGATTAAAATGACATTGTTAATGTAAAAATGTCATTTTAAACTCCATTTAGTAATTTAAACTTTATTTTTGTTAATATAAAAATGTCATTTTAATCTTCGTTTAGTATTTTAAACTTCGTTTAACAAAACCGTGAAATCGACCCTAAGTAGAAGTTTATAAAATTATTGTAACAAAATACCTGTTGAGACAAAAAGTTATCGAAACAGCCAAAGTACTTTTTGCCGAATTACACACAAGATTTTTTCTACGATCACACCAAAATAAAATAAATAATTAAATTTTATTAGAAATGGGTTACCTTTTCGTTCGTTATATTTTAAGTTTATTTGACATAAGCCTATTCTTCGAAGAAAAAAAAAAATGTTTTGGTACTTATATACCGGTAATTATTTATGATTTAATTATTTACGGAAAATACCGTTCAATGATTTAAAATATTAGGAAGTCAATTAATAGCTATTTATGTAACCAGTTACGAAATGCTTTATTTTGTGTATCGAGTAAATATTTGCGGGACGAGCGGAGCGAGGTCCTGCAAAATGAACGAGTTACACAAAACGGCATTTGGTAACGTGTTTACATACAAGATTTTTTCTAATTTTGTCTTGATTAATTATAAAATTGTGTTGAAAAATAATTCACCAGCATTCTTTTGTAGGTACTTCCAATCAAATATTTCAGAAAATTGTTGTATTTGATTGCCCTACGACGTTTTTTTTTTCAATAATAATAATAATAATAATAAGGAACATGTGCAGTGTTGTCGATCTGATTTTTGACATTACCCGCGAGAAATTTGAAAAAAAAACATTTTTACCCATTATCCTTAAAGGAGTACGTCAAAATTTTACCCCCAACTTTTCGGGGCAGTTTTCAATAACGGTGTTCGGCCTTTTTTTCGATATTTGGTTTTTTCGATTTTTGGTTTTTTCGATTTTTGGTTTTCTGGATTTTTCGATTTTTTATTTTTCGATTTTTAGAATTTTCGATTACTCGATATCTCGATTTTTCGACTTAAAAACCAAAAAGAGGCAGTTTTATTTATTTTCATTTCGTAACTGGTGACATAATCAACTTTTCGTAATCAGTTGCATAATGTTCTACTTTATAAAATATATTACTTTATATGTCAAAATTAGAGAAAATAAAATGTAATTAAATGGATAGATCCCATATTATTATAGAGCAGTGTTTCTCAAACTTTTTTGGGGACGGAACCTTTTTGAAAAGCGAAATATTTGACGGGGCCCTCAACAAATTAAACACATAATTTAAAAAATATTTTTCAAATTTTTTTCTTCAATTTGACTCTCATTTTGACTTTCAAGGTAAACGTGATAAAAAATCGGCCTTATATTATGCTCCGATTTTACATATTATTCAATTTTATAATTGTAATTTGACAATATTACTGCCCATCTACGTAGTCTGTTGGCTGAAAATTGGGGTATACCTTTAGCTGGGTTAAAAATAGTTACCAGAGGTAAGTAATCTGTAACTAGAATGAATAAATGTCTATATGAATATTGATTAAATTTATTTAAGCCAAAAATTATTGGAAGGCCCTCTCTTTCAATTTGGGAATATTTTTGTTCTGACTTTGATAAGGTACGCGATGCAGAAGCTATAGATTTCTCAATATTTTTTTAAAAAACATGACATATGGCCCTTATTCCCACATTTGATGCATCTACGATTAATTTTATCGGCAACTCAGGCTGAAAATGCATAAGAACATAATTTGTTGTTAATTTATTTTTGATTAATTCCAAAGATTCCTTGCAAGAATTATCCCAAATCCATTTCACCCATAAAAATAAAATAAAAGTCCTAAAGCAAAATCATATCCTTCTTCCTCTTAGTGACTTAAAAAAATTACTTCTCAAAAAAAAGGTCCTCAAGCCAGGTCCCTCCATTTTGTGGCGATAGTACTGTTTTTTTTTATTATGATTATTTTCTTCGCGGAGTCCTCACAAAGGCTTTGCGGAGCCCTAGGGCTCCACGGAGCACACTTTGAATAACCCTGTTACAGAGAAATACTAAATAAATAGTTTTGAAAAAACTATTGTAACCAGTTGTGAAGTTTGAAACGAATAAATTGGCAATGAAATTGATATTTTTGTATTTGATTGTATGTTTCTCTTTCCACTTCCTGAAAACAGATTCACCATGAAACAAGAAATAGTAAACAGTTTATAAAAATAACCGTTATTTGCTACTTATAACATGTACCAATGACCAAGTCCGATTCTGTTTATTTTCAAATCAACAAATATGGACGTCGACAGAATCTTTAAAAATTAAATATCTCACCGAAATAAATATAAGTTTCTTTTATCTCCGTCACATTTCGTACTTTTATTATAAATAAAGCTTTCTACAATACATCTTGGCATTTTAAACGTTAATTTCCAAAATTTAAGTCACTAAAATACCAAATTAATTCTCGTTGACACATTAAATTTGGATGGACAACGCTCTGACATGTGATGTTCTTAACTGTGATTGGTGGGTGTGAATAATTTCGAAATGGGATTATGCGCAGTGTCTTATGTTCCATCTAAGGTTTGTATAATCTAAGCTCTAAATCAACCCCGAAAAATCAATAATTACTTCATGTAATGTAATAAAGATGGTGCTCCGATCGATAATATTTTGACTAGTATTTGATTATTTCCGTTTATATTATGTGTGTTTACGGGGGATATATGAGATGATAATACTGCCTCTGATACTGTTTATATGATACAATTGGAAACGACCTTTTTTTATCGGCACTCTTTTTTCGCCGGTGACCTTTTGACACGCGCCTATTTGTTATATGATGTATGATTATCGGTTATTTATCAACTAAAAGTATAGGAAATTAGTACATTGTGAATGATAATATCATTTTAATGCTATTTTTGAAACTAGTTCAAAAGTTGCATTTAACGATACTCAATGTTTCATTTTACCGTCAGTTTTAGTTTGACATATCCGTCATTTTATGTTTACAAAGCTCAGTTTCTATTCGAAAGTAAGAGAAACAGTCAAAATAAAATGCGAAAAACACTTTTTATCAATTTCGTTTATGTCAACTGAAAGCGACAATTGCTGAAGACGTAACAAATAAATTAGGTCGAGAAATAAAAAAATCTATACTATAAGTAACATAGCTACCATATATTATACCTGTTAAAATAAATCAAAAATAAGAGAACATATCGTTGACGTATATACTTTTCCATCTGTGATTAGTGATTACCAATTGCAAATTACGTATGAACATGCTTCTGCGCAAAAAAACCATTATTTCAAGTACTTGTATCATTAAAGGCCATTAAATTATTATTTTTATAAATTTGCTAATCTTTGCACTTTAAGTTTCATTATATGGGGTATATTTTAATCCTCGTCCTCTTCTATTTAAAATTATCTCAGGTGCCATATATTCCGAGTAAAATTTTTCTAATTTTTCAACCATATTTTAAAAAAAAATGGGTTGAATATGAATTTTTTCAACAAATATTGGATTTTCATCTCCAGTATATACTACAAAGTAGCACAATTTTTTTTTGAGCTATACCTAGCTGTCCTTGAATCTAAAAGTATATAAAATCATTATTAGACAATCAAACATAAAAAGAATATTAATATTGTAGCATCATTTCTAGCACATTTCTTAAAAATCATGAATTATTTTAACATATTGAAATTTTTCACCTGGTAAAAGTAGTTATGGTTTTCTTTTAAATGAATATCACCATCTTCTATTTTTAAGCATGGAAATGGGTTTGAATATTAGGTAATGTGCGTCAATAATGTCAAATTATGACAATTCGCAGAAAACGTCAACTTTTTATTTAGATTTTAATGTGCAAAAGCCTACCTACTTTGGATATTGATCGTAGAAAAAATATA
Source organism: Psylliodes chrysocephalus (assembly GCA_927349885.1). NCBI lineage: Eukaryota > Metazoa > Arthropoda > Insecta > Coleoptera > Chrysomelidae > Psylliodes > Psylliodes chrysocephalus. The sequence goes on along the minus strand of OV651813.1, from coordinate 57,844,888 downwards.
TTCAGAATAATGAAACATTATTATTAAATAACAAATTTTTTTATTGTCAAATTTAATACGTAATATTATTTTTTAATTGCAAATATTTGAATGTTAAAATTATAGCGTTTAATTTTTTTATTCAATGACGAACTCGAGAGTGATAGAAAAAAAATACTACCTACCTTTAATGCAGGAAGTCGATGTCAATTTATCCAAAAATAAAACTGATTAAAATGTACAAAGAAACTCACTAGGACACTTGGCACAAATAAATCAATTTTCTATTAAAGAAAATAACACTTAGTAAAAACAAACAGCACAATAAAACACTTCAGAAACGTGTGATGTAATTTTGAAAACTAAATACCCGTAAGCTTGTTTGTAAATTTATAGACTCTTAACTCCTTCCCCCAGCCTTCATTAAGTATATTAAAAGTCGTGACGTCATATTGGCACAGATATACGGTAATGTGTTATTGACAATCAGGGACATGTTTCTAGGAAATAACTACCTAAGATAAGATAAGATAAATGAATGTTAAATACCTACTCATAATATCTATTGTAGGGTTTTTGTACTTTAATAGGATAAATATTTATGCGGGCCTGGAAATTCCAGGAAATGACAGTTAAAATTACCCAAAAACATTAGGTTAGTACCAACATCAGATAACAGATAACTTCGGTATTTAACCAATTAATCACAATTAATATTCTTGAACATTCAAATGACAAAAACTTCCATCTTTAACCAATGAGAATATAGTTTTCATTCGATACTTCAAAATCACAATTTATTAATTAGGTAGAATAGTTTTAAAATATATAGCGAATTGCGATACGTCAAGCGTCCCACTCCGACTCAATGTGACGCAATTATTGTGGCAATATATTTTGAAACGACTCTATATTCGTGACTTGAAATTATAAACATCCCTCGTATTACTACCCGTATATAAACCAAATTATTTGTTTTAGGAAATATTTATATTTAATGTGAGGCAAGATATCGTTTTTGTTGTTACCATCTGCATCTACAATCTTTACTTTGGTCCAGGAAACAAAGTCAATTTTCGATAAAAATAAAATGTAATAGGTAGGTAATACTTTATGAAACAGTACAATAAAAGTATTGAAATAAAGTATGCTCATACTCCAAAATGAGTCCTAGAGTTAACATTTTTATAATATTATAAATGGCATATAAAACGATTGGACCGTTTTCACAATCACGAAATAATTTTTTTTATTTGGTAAAATCCCGGCAATTATTGAAAAATAGATTTTATGTTCAGGACTATTATTATGATCCTTCGAACTCAGTCTACTAAAAACCGGTTTATAATACAATATCCCCTAATAGCTAGTCGGTCGATATTATAGTTACTTAAAGATTTCTGTAATAATTTGCACTAATTCAATCTCTAGTCGGTAGGTAACAGCACCTCCTTGATTCAATCTAAATTGACATAATTTTGTTCAGAAATTCCTAGGAGACGCTGTCCTTAATAGAAAAGTAAACTAAAGAGTAGAAAGTAATTTTCAATAAATATAAATTAAGAATAGTGTGATTAACAAAAACCTTTTTTATTATAGGAAAGCGTGGGGTTTTTGACGTCAATTCTTATATTTTAATGACAGATATTGGTAAAAGTAGAGTCATTATGAAAATATCCTAAAAAGCACCCCAATTTTGTTAATCATACTATTCCTAATTTAAATTTATTCAGAATAATTTTCTACTTTTCAGTTTGACTTTCTATTAAAGCGTGTCCCTTGGTTCTTTAAACTATTATTTATTTAAATTGTGAATTAATTATTACTGCATTTGAGAATCCACATCGGATGCATCTGAGATGTTAAAAATCTTTGATCACGTGATGCAGTATACGTAAATGTAATGGGACAGATGTGTCCGATGTGGATAAAAAAACGCTCGAGATGTAAAAAATGCATCCGATGTGGATTCTCAAACGCAGCATATGTCGTAGATCGCAAATCGAAGTCCGAAAGTTCAGAATTGTTTAAAAAAGTTTTTAAATAAATTTAAAAATTAGGAAACAAATCTCAAAAATCCCCTTACGAATTATTAGGATCATTCTTGGACCCCAAATGTAAAAACAAATCTTTATAGATTTGAAAAAAAAAACCTGCCATTATCGGGGATCGAACCCATATCTTTACGTTTTTCGGACGTGTGCCCTTATCGTGAGGCTATCAACGACATTGACTGTCGACATTCCTAATCAAAAACTCATTATGCTAGTTCTAGCCAGAAAACGTTCACCCCAAGGGCCATCTCTTCGTCTTCGGCATTGGAGACGAAGACATGGAAATCCTAAAGGCCAAATCAATGAGGATGAACTGAGCGTTCACCTCATTGACTATAAGGCCAAAGGTCGAAAAAGATGCAATTTTCAACTTTAACGTACAAATACAATAATTATCATAAGTCCAGCAACACTACTCTCACTGCTCACATGATGCTTTATAATTTTAGGCGAGTGACATGCACTTTGTTATATGTGGAATGAATCAATGGCTCGTCGAGGTGGTCAGGAAATTGCATCCTGTTTATATAAGTAAATCAACAGTCAACTTCCAAACGTAGCAGAAATCATCATGTAAGTATAGTGACTGCTGTCAGGGTCAAAATTAAAACTTATTTATTTCCGTTATGAATTTGGTAGTCATAGAACAACTTCAAAAGATGGGTGGCGTCTAACAATTTACCATAATTTTTTTGTCCCAGGGCATACACCTATGGAGGCTGATACCATCCATGCAGCAATTGAAATAGTAAAAAATACGACAGTTAATATAAACATACCTAGAGACTGGGCAAATTTAATTCGTTCAATAACGCGAGAAAAAAAAAAACATTTTTGTGTATGAGATGGGTCTGAAAGATTTTTTTAACGTCCTGCTTTCGGGTAATTTCCAACATACAAAGATCAACACTCTGGGTGAAAAAGTAAAGTGGTATTCTATTAGGGAAATAATCTATTCTCCTTATTCATTAGGCGAACTGTATTACTAAGAAAAAGGACAAGAAAATTTAATGTAATACACCTAAAACCTATATTTACAGCACACTTTTAGGAATAGCTGCCAATAAGATTCAACACCTAAGAGATATGATGCCTTACTTTTATAAAGCCGGTCGACCCTATTAAATGCATTTTTTTGAGTACGATTAACGATCTACGTCAACAACTGATAAATCTCTTTCGGATACTGAAGACGAAACCTGTCAAGAGGAAGAAACTTTTTAGTTTGTTATATATTTTTCAGTCTGGCACAGCCAAATGAAATAAATTTATATATTATACTACTTTCTATCCTGTTATTTTTTAAGTTTTTATTAAAATAATAAATCTTTGTATTACTTAAAATGGCGTGTTATTTTTCAACCTAAAAGGCCAATGTCAAGTAAAACTTTTTCACACTTCAGTGAAAAATTTGATTAACATATAGGGTTAAGGTTACTTTAAAGATATAACAAAAAAACGTAATTCAATAACATAAATTTAAGAAAAAAACACTCAAAATAATTAACAATATTTAAATTGTCATTTCCCATACTTTAGCAATTCCGACAGTTGCCCTTTTAGAACAAAGCCACAGAATTATATGTCAATTCAAGTTTTTATAACATTTATTCAAACTAAAAATCACTATGGTATAATATTTATAAAACATTTTAAACTTAAACTAGATTGGCTTTGGTGTGGCGCTATCTGTTGCAGAAACTTCGAAACTAGCATTATCGTAGTGGATTCCTGTTTTTGTTTCGTTAGTGTGATGACTATTTTTGGGCAACTCCCAATAGGTGGCATCATCATACTCTAAATGAGCTGATGGAGCTTTGGTAAGGGTTAATAAAAATCCTAAAACAAAAAAATATATTTTAAAATTAAAGTAATATTCATTTTTAAAATTTTGAAATAGTTATCATAGGTTACTCTCCAATTATAAAAATTATAAAATACAATTATATGAGTTAAGATCGAAATAAACACTATATTTTTATAGAAATGTGGATTTCCATGGTTATTCTTATGAATAAAGGACCCCGCGCTTCTCTTATGCAATATGGTTTTTCGTCGAATATCACCGATTTGGGAGATTTTGTAATAGGTACTTTATTTCTAGATCAAATATGTCAATGGGCTCTCTTAAATACTTTGACTAGTTTTTATGGATAAAATTAAACAGTCCAAACTTTTAAAATCATAAACATTAATAAAAAACAAATGAATTTAGAAAATATCAAGTAACCAAAATTATAATAACATATTAAGTAGGTATCTAACCAAAATCATAATGTTAGAAACATTTACATAGATACATTTTCTTCAAAATCTTCACATATAGACCGTCAGATAGTGACTGATTTAGGTGCCCCATTTTCGCATACAAGCTTGGAAGAGGATAAAAAGTTCATCGATGTTGAGTAGAATGAAAGGAAATTTACGAGTGGCCCCTGTGGATAACATATGGAAAATTCAATTTTCCTTAACAGAAACAGAAGGTGTTTTCCTACGACTACTTAGGAAAGTGACACGTATCATACTATATAGTCCTATGGAAAGTGCCCTATATCACACGCGTATGAATAAGAATTTACTTTCCACCCGAGTGAGAATATGTTACTTTCCGCAGTAGTTGTCACAAAATGTCAAACACCTAATTTCTATTTTGATCTATGTAATGTCCATATTAATACTAAAATCGATATGATTGTTAAATTATTGAAATTGTTGTAAATTAGGTCCTAGATATTTATCTGTAACAATTATTATTAAAATAATTTTAAAATAATTTTAAAACAATATTTGCTCTTTATTCTGGTTAAATACATAACCGATTAGATCATTCAATTGACACAAGGGCTATTAGCTCAGGTGGTTAGGACGTCGAACTTATCAACTTTGCCATTTTTCAACAGCGTTCGAATCGTGGCGGGGCAGAATTTTTTTTTGTTTTTTTTCTTAGTTTTTTTTTTTGTTTAGAAAATATGAAAATTGAATAAATACGATTATTGCTGATTAATTGTTTAAATACATTTTAATTATTATAGTAATATTAACCTTGGTTTTATATTTTTTTGATGACATTATTTTGTGGTCGTAGGAAAAATATTGTACATCACTTGTGTTAAAAAGTGATTTTCCACACTCGTAATGTAATATACTATTTCTGCTCATATTTCCACACAAGTCGTGTTAACCGAATGATTAATTAATAGAACTTGGCTTCGCAATTCGTAAAACCAATGGCATGAGTATTGCAAGTGGCTAAAGGGTTGAATTAAGGGCGCAATCTTGTAAAGAAAAATCAATATTTTAATCACTTTTTCCACACAAGCCTGTCAAAATTATGAAAACATACATCATCACTAGCCCGAAAAACATATTGGCTTAAATGGCGCGAATGGATAAGTGTATTTTAGAGTCGGAATTTTTTTTTTCATTTTTCAGTTATTTTTTTATGCAAGTATTTGTAACCATAGAATGTTATTAATGTGTTAGACATAATAATAAAATTGGCATGAGTATCGGATGTGGACAAAACGAAGGCTAGCGTCAAAAATTTGCAGGAAAATTGTATTGAAAATGCTACCAGTTTCTCACGTTAGCCGTTTGTCATAGGTTTACTTTGTATACTTTGTTTACTTTGTTTACTTTGTTTACTTTGTTTACTTTGTTTACTTTGTTTACTTTGTTTACTTTGTTTACTTTGTTTACTTTGTTTACTTTGTTTACTTTGTTTACTTTGTTTACTTTGTTTACTTTGTTTACTTTGTTTACTTTGTTTACTTTGTTTACTTTGTTTACTTTGTTTACTTTGTTTACTTTGTTTACTTTGTTTACTTTGTTTACTTTGTTTACTTTGTTTACTTTGTTTACTTTGTTTACTTTGTTTACTTTGTTTACTTTGTTTACTTTGTTTACTTTGTTTACTTTGTTTACTTTGTTTACTTTGTTTACTTTGTTTACTTTGTTTACTTTGTTTACTTTGTTTACTTTGTTTACTTTGTTTACTTTGTTTACTTTGTTTACTTTGTTTACTTTGTTTACTTTGTTTACTTTGTTTACTTTGTTTACTTTGTCTACTTTGTCTACTTTGTCTACTTTGTCTACTTTGTCTACTTTGTCTACTTTGTCTACTTTGTCTACTTTGTCTACTTTGTCTACTTTGTCTACTTTGTCTACTTTGTCTACTTTGTCTACTTTGTCTACTTTGTCTACTTTGTCTACTTTGTCTACTTTGTCTACTTTGTCTACTTTGTCTACTTTGTCTACTTTGTCTACTTTGTCTACTTTGTCTACTTTGTCTACTTTGTCTACTTTGTCTACTTTGTCTACTTTGTCTACTTTGTCTACTTTGTCTACTTTGTCTACTTTGTCTACTTTGTCTACTTTGTCTACTTTGTCTACTTTGTCTACTTTTCTACTTTGTCTACTTTGTCTACTTTGTCTACTTTGTCTACTTTGTCTACTTTGTCTACTTTGTCTACTTTGTCTACTTTGTCTACTTTGTCTACTTTGTCTACTTTGTCTACTTTGTCTACTTTGTCTACTTTGTCTACTTTGTCTACTTTGTGTACTAATATACTATATACCTTTTCTAACCAACTACAAAATATCATACAGATTGATCTAAACTACTACTTTTTAAATATACTGTACATGTAAATTTAACAGCCTATTGAATAAATCTACTTTAATTCACATAAATATAGTTACCCTGAATGGTTTCTTACGAAATGGATGAAATATTAATAATGGTGGAGGATTGAAATTTTTTTCTCTTGGTAAATGCCATGCCACGTTATCATTGTAATAGTAAACTGTTTTTATAGGAAACGTTCTGTTTTGTATCATTAAGAAACCTAAAACAAAATATGCATAAATTTAATAATACTAATACTATTAACGCTTTCCCTATAATTCACCCCTTACGAGTGAGTCCCTAAAGAGCTTGTGAGGTGAAAGAGAGTTATTGTTTTTAAAGGCTATGGCAGGACGCCTTAGAAAAATACAGGAAACATCGCCTACCATCATCATCGAAATGGTAACCCAGTGCGATTTGTAATCTAGGTGTTGTATAAAGCAAAATGATTTTTTTTTTCAATTCTATCCAGGAGGTGAAGGTAACTGCCGACTAGAGACATAATTAGTGCAAATAATTACAGGAATCTTTAACTCTTTAACAAATAAAACAGCAATATATTAGTGGAGATTGCCAAGAGATTTTCCTATGAAGTGTATGAAATTAGACCAGGACATAAAATCTTCCAATTTTTCGTCGATCGCCTGGAATTATAACGAATAAACTATCTCTTGACGCGTGCTAATCATATTGTTGTTTAATAATAATTAAACATCTTTGTTTTGTAGGATTAGGCAGATATACGTAATTTATACTCGCGGTTAATTTTGTTTAAAAATTAACCACGATTTCCTGCAGTAAATGCAATTAATCTACTTTATAAATAAAAAGAAAATATTCTTAATTAAAAGCATTTCTAGAAGAATCATAAAAAACTTAATATGAACTTAAGTCAACAAAGGTAACTGTCTCATAGTACTGAGCAGATTTGATTTCCTATCAAAAGTTTACAATTTTATACAGGGTGCGGCAGCATAACTTTTTTTTCAAAACTTAATAAAACCCATTGTATGAATCAGAACATTTTGTATTTTATAATGTAGGCGCATGCCTAAAGTTTTGCGTTATATAGTTTTGAAGATTAAATCAAATTGGTGACGTCCCCTATTCAACATACACTGAGTAAACCGATTTCTGGCGTTTGTCATGACTCTTACCAGCACTCTTGGACAGTTTACATAAACACGATATGTTAAGAAACCCCATAGAAAAAATCACAAGATAAAATTGGGCCAGCCACTCAAAATCGCCCCTAATTAAGATGAAGCGCTCTGGGAAGCGATCCCTCAATCTTGAAATTTAGGTAGGTAACCCAAATTTACGATATTTAAAATATGGTACATGAATCAACCTTATAAGTTAGGTAAATCTTTATACAACAAAGTTGAATTATTAGGTGCCCATACCTTTTCTCAGAAACTAATTAAAAAAAAAAGTTGATACAAAAGTTTCTTTTAAACAATTTTTTAAAATTTGAATTTATTTAATCTGAAAAGTGCTCCACTGACTTCAACACCAAAATTTTAAATGGGACATCCTGAATGTTAATTCTTAGATTCTTCTCGGTGAGCAGATTTTAATGATAGTTATGTCACAAATATCTTATTAGCTAAACAGTTGAATATCGAGAAAAATGGCTACATGTCTCTATCCTATCGAAAACTAGCTGCATCAAATAATTTTTCATACCACTGAATAAAACTGGAAAAGTTAGGATAGGAACATGTGAGCTGTTTTTCTTGAATTTCAACTGTTTGACTATCTACCGCCACCTAAATTTGAAAAAAATGTGATTTTCTAGTAGCTGTAGATCCATTATTGATCAAGTGTAAGGGGTTAAAGAAAAGGTCCTTTATTTCTCACAAGTCAATTTAATTGGCGAAAAAAAAAATTTGTCACCGCCACCTATACTCACTTTCAGTAAATAACACCTTTGTTAGTACACTATTTATCCGCTAAATTTAAAATTTACAGTTTACTACATTGATTCGTTAAAAATCTAGATAGATGTCTTAAGAGTCTGATAATTTTTACTTTTTACTTTTTTACTTTCATTAATTGACGTTATATCCTTAAAAAATTTTAAACTGTTTGTGCTTGTAAAAACTATTTTGTGTTGTTTAGTTATTAATTGTCTTACATGTGTTTTAATTAATTTATTCAAACAAACATCTCGCGGTTTAACCTAACCTAAAATATTTTTTAAAAAAATACTATTGTATTACATATGACTTTTTTAACTCGTTTTGTTAAACTTTATGTAGCGCTTCCTTTATGGAAATAGTCATAGTTATTGTTTAACTTTCTTTTGTGTTTTTTCTGTTATTTTGTATATGTTAAAGTCCGTTCATGCTTTTATAATTGTTTTTATTACAACTGACTCCTTGACATTCCATTTAGGTGTGCCTGATGATGAAGTGACAGCTTCGAAACCGGTCGCCAATTAAATTGACTTGTGACAAATAACCCCTTACACTTAATCCCTACTACTCACATATGGCTACCCTCACTCCAAATCATTATTGATCACATTAGATAGATAGTATGATATATCGTTGAAATCTGCTTATTGAGAAGATTCTACAAATGTAAAAATATACAGGGCGTTGCTTTTAAAATTCTGATGTTAAAGTTGGTGCAGCACTTTTCGGACACCATGTATTAATAAAATTTAAATAATTTAAAAAATTTGTCTAAAACCAAGAAACTTTTGTGTTAACACTTTTTTTCTAAAGTCAGTATATAGTTTCTGAGTAAATGTATAGGCCCCTAATAAATTACTCGCCTCCTCTATGAACCAACCTTTAATTGGATAAATTAAAAATCTTTTAATCTATTTTTTTTTAAATAAGACTCATTCTTTTTATTTATTTTCATTTCGACAAGCAGGTTATAACAATACAGTAAATCCTTTTTGGGGAAATAAAAGTGACAGGTTATTAAATTAATTTAGTTTTCACTTGGCAATAATTCGTTTGTTTTGCATCTAATTTAAAATACATAAACGTATCCACAATGGGCTTACATAAAACATAACTTGACATAATTCGCTAGCTATCTCGGCTATGTAAAAAAGTTCTAAATTGAAGTGAAAAATAAAATGTTGTAGTTAAACCTAATGTGGATAAACTTATTTTGAAATAATTTATACATTTAAATATATTATTTATTTTTATTTGAAAAGTTACAAGGAAAGTAACATGAATTCATTGTATCAGTATATTAAATAGTTGTATCCTGTTTATTTGAAATGCTTAAAATCTATTTAGCTGCTTTTTTTAATTTCTGTTTTTAGATGAGGGAATAGTTGCAACTTCCTTTCCTTTATTGGACGAGGAAACAATAAACACACTATTTCCAAAGGCAGGTCCACGATTGATATTTAAAAACAAATTTAAGAAATTTCAAAATTTAAATGAAATTACTTTGTTGGTGCTTATTTATTCATTTGATTAAATTTTTTTAAATAGTTTTTAATTCAGTTTTATAAATTATTTGTGAAATGTAATAATTATTTAAATATGGAATATGTTTTTATGTTGTACATTTATTGTAGGATATTCCATTTGAATCTGATATCAAATTTGTTGCTTATGTGAATCACGAATTCCGAATTGTTTTGTTTTTGTTCCTTAAAATAAAAATTGATCTTATTTTTTTTTATTTGATATTACCCATTCCCCCTCCGCCCTACAATTCCATTTCTCCATATATGGAAAGAATTATTTGATAGCCTATTCGTTGCTACTTTATTTTCTACTTAAGGTTATGAGAGCATCTACCTGTTGCTATTTTCCAATTTTATTACGCATATTATACCTATAACCAGCTAGTCAGCTAGTTGTCGTTTAACGAATTATTTGAGATCACATACTTTGATTAAAATTGACGTTATTAGCCGAGAATACCGATCAAGGAGAAGCGACAGCTTGGTGTTTTCAGTTTACCGTTTTGTAACGCGCATGTGCGAAAATAAGTTGTGTATCACTCAAAATGATGTTATCTGTTAAAGTCAGTCCAAGTACTCCAAGTTGTGTTTAGTACGTGAGCAATGTTAAGTGATATTTTTGGTGTTTGTTTTGTGTAGTAATAAGATGAAGATTTTTTACATACTTAGGTATTCCAATACACATAAAATGTGCCTAAAAAGTTATTAGGAAACTAAGAATTTTATCACATGTATTATTAAGTATGATGATTTAATCATTTTTGACATTTTATTTTTCATATATAGGTATTGCATTTTCTGAAATATGTTTGTTTTCTTTTTAATAAATTTAATAAACAATGAACTGCAGATTTTGTTTATTTTATTTTGAAATTATTTTTAAAAAAATATAATAAATCCGCGTATTTCAATTAGGATTGGTCAAAGTAGGCGAAATCCCTTTATTATGGCTAAATTGTAAGTTACAATTATGTCAATATAAAGATGTTTTGTCCATTCATATTTATATTTATTGAATGAATCATACTGGAGTTGATTTTGGAAATATTGGTGCATACTTAAATAAGTACTATTTCTAAAAATTCGTCTATTCCCAGACAGCACACATAGTCCAATGGACGTACATTTTAGATCCATTTGAGGGTCAAGACGTCCATATCCGGGCATCCAGTGTACGTCCGTTTATGCTAATTAATTTGACAGCTGAATATCGATACCCAGAGAACGTCTGTTTTTGGATTTAATTTTAAGTTTAGTAATATTTTGACGTCCAGCGGACGTCCATCTTATTAAGCCTACCAGATGATTCCCATCTATATACACTTCCTTTTTTTAAATATAATTGGTCATTAAAAATTGACAAATTAAATCTATTACATTTCATTCTATCAGCGGAAGTTTAAAATCTTATTCCATTATAACTATATCTAGTAAAAAGTTTTCAAGTGGTTCCTTGGTCGAGCTCGTCTAGCGATTGAAACCGTAAAACGATAATGGATGTGTCGTGAGTTCGATTCCTGCTCAGGTCAAGCGATCTTTAATTAAAAAAAATAAAAATGGTGTACAGCGGTTTGCGAAAATAATAAACAACAAATTAATAATAATATTAATAAGTGTGTGGTGAGTTGCGGTTCTCTAAAAAAGTGGGGATGTGATCTCAATGGAAATATAATCCTGGACGTTCTTTGAATGTCCAGTATTCAACGTCCAAATATATTCCAGAATTGGACGTCCTCTGAATGGTCAAAAGTGTGCCATTTTTATACTTCACTGGACGTCCATTGGATGTCAGAAGTCCAGAAAAAACTCATTTTTGGACGTCTAGACATCCAAAATTATATATCGAATGGACGTTTAATGGACATATTTGTATTGTCTGGGTGATAGCCAGGCGAGAAAACACTTGTTTCTACAGAAATGAGTAATAAACTTGAAAGTCCTTTTAATATAATATAAATCCAGAAATTCTAAAAATATGTATGTACTTTTTAAACCTAAAAGCTTTGAAAATATATGCACAAATATTTAGTTAAACCTCTCAAACTTAATGTCTTTTTAATTGTTACCTAATTTTTTTTGGTACCCTTAATTTTATTTACCTTATTTTTACTTAAGGAAAAGGTAATTTAATTTAAATATGGGGCTTTTATTACATTTTAAACAATAAATAAACCAAATATTGAACAAATTTTATAGATAAATTGTAAAATAATAAACGTCTTTTACTTTTATAATAATAAATTAATTATTACATAATGAATTAAATTTTGGTGCCGAAATGTCACCATTGCTATTAACCCTAACTACTTCAATGTAATTAAATCACATTACAACATTTGCGCATGGACTATAACAATGATTTCAGATAATTTGCCAAACTATTTCGATCAGTGTAGAAAATAAGCATGTTTTCTCAGCGTATTAAGTTGTGCATTAATCAAAGTCATGTTGTCAAAAAGGTCCATCCGATATCAAAGGCACCGACAGCTACTGTCGCTTCTCCTTGATCGGTATTCTTGGGGTATTAGATCACATACTTTGATTTTCTTTTACTATACGTAGAATGGTCGCATTGCGCAGCTTTCTGAGTGCCTTTTAAAAGGAGATAGAAAACTCCGCCATTTTGAACCCTTATTAAGTGTTGCCTACATCTTGGCGCAATATTTTTAATAGGTGCGTTTTAATCATCCGCTTCTGCTTCGGAATTGTCGGTTTTCTTGTTTTAATCTGACAGGTTAAAACGCCTAAACCGACAATTCCGGAAGCAGAAGCGGATGACTAAAACGCACCTGATATTTTGCTTGCTGCTGTCAGTGTCAGTGAATATTATTTTTGAAGTCACAGTTTATTGCTAAAGAATCAGTTAGCTCACTCAGACCAGTTGAAAGTTCTAAAATAACATCCACTCCAGGGATACAAATTCAGGATACGCAGAAGACTGCTGTTTTATTATAGGCGGTTGTCATATATTGTATTATCCGAGTTGCACAGTGTATAAACTGAAACATTGAGATCCAAAGTGCCGGCGCAGAGTGAGCGATCTGATTCTTTAGCTGTAAACTGTGTCACAGGGTTCAAAATGGCCGCACCCTATGTTGGGCGTGTCGGACCTCTCTCTTGCCTCGTATAGTAATTAAAGTATGTGTATTAGATCGTCTACTTATGGTTATACTATTTTTTTTTGTGTCATCGGCATCAACTGCTAAGGTTATTAGCCTTGTGTTTTGTGTAGGCTTTGTTACTGTTTCTCAGCGCCACTTTAGGAACAGCACTGTTAATTAGAACCCAACAGTGAATGGTCGAGTGGGGAATCCTACCAAGGCATCAGAATTAATTTTAAATAATTTAAATTAAATTAAAAAATCCCGGCCAACGGTGGGATTCGAATCTGGGACCCTTGGATCCACAGACAGAGACTCTACCACTGATGCACCCACCCCAAATATACTACTATTTATTTGGATATTTCATCACTAGCTTGGTGCTATTTAATCGTTTACTTGTGGTTATTCGATGTGTATGTTTCTGTCGAATAACTGTAAATATGTTACTGTATAAGGGCTATACGGTAAAAGAATAAACTGCGTAATTGCAGAATGATTAAGGGTTATTCGACCATTGACTAACGGTTATTCGATCATTTTAGCAAGATCAAACTAATAATGACAAGTTGATTTTTTTTTGCTGTCACGTATGGTATTCAAATATCTATTGTAATTTGATATCGACTAACGGTTATTAGATATTTTTCTCGGTGCACGTTTGGAATGTTCCATATTGTAAGCATAGAAACGAAGATCATGAAGAATTATCCTTAGATAACGATCGGCAAATCCAAGGACAGACTCATGTTTACATGCAGAACGCCGCCCGTGGGGATCGCAAGATTGAAGCTCTCATTACCTCAATGTTTTCAGATCATCTAATGACTTTGGTTCTTCGTCCTGTCGCATTTGCAGTTTCTCTAAACGTAGTAACCTACGTAACAATTGATTTCTGTTCTAGGACAGTGGCCAACGGGGCTAAATTGAAGCGATTCCAAAAGGCGCGCTGGGTTAAGATCACAGAACATCCGCTCAAAAAATATTCCTTAATTATAATTAAAAAAATATATATTTTTATAAATAAAAAAAAAATAATGTTCAAACCTTACCCGTCTGAAACTATATATATTCGCTTATATTCGCAATATGTTTTTTTTTTTTAATTCTTTGGCTATAGTTTCATTATCAAATTAAACTAAATTTATCTGCAGAAACTTGCAGTCGTTTAGGTTATTGAAATTTTTAGATACGGTGTCCATAAAGTCGGCGGATATTATATGGACCACACACTGACTTACCGAGGAAAGTGACGATCAAGAATGTAATATGAAGCTAAAAATTATTAATTTTAATACTAAGTTATTAAAAAAGTGGACAGAATTTAACCGTATACTTTCAACATTTTTGAAGCGTGAATCTAAATAAAATGTCACTTTTGTTTTACATTATAAAACTGTTTATCCACCTGGTAACCAATACGGAAGAGGACGACCAATAAAGGGGTTTCAAGAAGCATCATCATCATTTCAAAATTTCTTCGTTAGTAAATAATTACTCGCCGGAATAACTGATATTTGTAACTAAAAGAAGTTTGCGTTTTTATGGCCAAAGAAATACAGCCAAAATATTACGGTTAGTTAAATTAAAAAAAATGTGGAAGTCTCTGGTTGCGCAGCCTAATAAGTATATACCGGAAGAAGCATTGGCACTATATATAATATGGCCATTTCACCAAGCATACAGATATTTTAATGTAAAGTGGAGCTCTACATGCTACTATACAGGGTTGGGCATAATTGGCGGAACACCCGATTTGTGGCTCAATTATGGATTGTATTGAAAATTAACCTAAATAAAGTTTTTTGTATATTTTATGTACTATTTAATGACGCTTGGGGATTTTCATTATCTGTCATATTTATCAAGATATGACGTCATCGGATGAAATTTTAAATGAATCACCCTATATTTATATTTTTTTTCAGATAGATCTTTTCTTTCTGAATCCATTAATGTAAGGTTTGAGGGTCTCCGAGTTCATAACAAAATAGAAAGTAAACATTTATTTAATAAAAAATAATAATTATTATCAATCGAAGTATTACAAATCTCTCAAAGTAAGTGTTCGAAGTGAAAGCCTCCAACTGCCTGACAATATCCTAGTCTATCAACAAATGATCTTAAGGCATTTTGATAAACTTCAGGTGTTATTTCTTGAACAGCAATTCTTATTTTGTATTCCAATTCTTCCAGCGAATGTGGCAGGTCCTTATAAACTACTGATTTCAAAAGGCCCCAAAGAAAAAAATCCAGTGGGGTTAAATCCGGTGACCGTGCCGGCCACTCAATATGTCCTCTTCGACCCACCCATCTCTGTGGAAATATTGTGTTCAGGTACTGCCTCACTCTAGCATCGAAATGAGGTGGAGCACCATCTTGCTGGAACCAAATTTCATCAGAAAGTTGTAAGTGATTTCTGTGATTTGGATATAAACGAACTAACTCTGGAACTATCTGCTCTTGAAGTAGTTGCAAATAACGATCACCGTTCAGAGTTCCTCTCATGAAGAATGGTCCAATAATTCTTCCTCTAACTATACCAGCCCAAACATTTAACTTTTGTGGATATTGGGTGTGACCTTCTTCCATCCAGTGAGGATTATGATCAGACCAATACCGGCAATTATGTTTATTTACAAATCCATTGAGACAAAATGTTGATTCGTCGGAAAAAACAATGCTGTTCATCAACATATTATTTTCATTAATGGCATCCATCATTACCTGGCAGAATTGCATTCGCCTATCTGGGTCATCTTCATTCAATTCCTGGTGTAATTGCACTTTATAGGGATGAAATTTATTGACTTTCAGAATCCTCCTTACAGATCTCTCGCTCATATTATTGTCTAACGCAAGCTTTGGAACTGAAGTTTTTGGTTCTTCCTGTACACTTAGAACCACATTAAGTGCATTTTCTTCATCAGTGGCTGTCTTCTTCCGTCCAGATCTGGGATTATTTTTCACACTTCCTGTTTCATTAAACTTGCTCAAATTTCTGGATACTGTAGATTTAGAAATCGGGGAAATCCTGTCAGGAAATGTTTCATTGAACAAATTACAAGCTTCTTGCAGAGATCTCTTTCTGTCTCCAAACCCAATATTCATCAATAGTGTAATTCTTTCACGTTCACTCAGTTCAACCATGGTTTAAATTAATAAAAATTCTCAATAGTATCAAATGCTAAGAGTTATTTATTTTCGCGTATTGGGCTAGTTTGGGTGAAATGAATTGACTTGCAATTAAACTCAACTTGTTTGATTGTCTCCATAAACCAGAATGAATTAAAATCTACAGATTAATAAAAGGTGACAATAGTTTTTATAATATTATAAAAACCAAGTAAACAGTAACACAAAAACATTGGTAGGTATTTCTGTCAGAGATGTACAATAATCGTATTAATAAAACTCAGTGATTAATATCGAGATGTCAATATTACATTTTAATGTCAAAAAGTGAAACCATGGCAAAACAATTGATATTGGTACATTATGATGGCACAGACAACTTTGTGAATAGTTATTCATTAATTATTTAAAAGAACGTTTACCATTTTGTTTTATTATTTTCTGATGATAAGGAAAATCAGAGACCACCCGAACCCTATATTGATGGATTCAGAAAGAAAAGATCTATCTGAAAAAAAATATAAATATAGGGTGATTCATTTAAAATTTCATCCGATGACGTCATATCTTGATAAATATGACAGATAATGAAAATCCCCAAGCGTCATTAAATAGTACATAAAATATACAAAAAACTTTATTTGGGTTAATTTTCAATACAATCCATAATTGAGCCACAAATCGGGTGTTCCGCCAATTATGCCCAACCCTGTATATCTGCCTTACCATATATTATTACAAGCAAAAATTTAGTGTGGAGATGCCGTAGATCCAGATGCTTTTAAAATTTTTGCAAAAGTCACCGCAGAAAAATATGTAGAGTTGTATACGTCGTTCAATATGCCTTCTAGTGTACTCAAACTTCTTCTACATGCAGCAGATATTATAGAAGCTGCAATACTGCCGATAGGTATATTTTAGGAGTGTAATGTATTTAACCGAAATAGCCTTGTATATCAGCCGAATGATTACCCCTTCTTCCATTACCAATTCGAATATACAGGTGTATGCAAACGACCCGATGACGAGTGCCAATTAACCAACTTAATCGCAAGGCCGCGCGTTGCACAGCACCTAAATGTATGGTTAGACATTATACGGAGGAAGCGCGAAATAAGGATTTTTTGAAGGTACAGAGAGTACCAAACTAGAAACTTTTCCCGAGTACAAAATAATACTGCTTTATTTAAAACTTTTTGTTCTTAATTTTTTTAATTTCGACGATTTCCCAGAAAAGTCATTTGATTTTGTCATATAATACTATAGCTCTTGAAAATAATGTTAAAGCTCTATTAAAACAAATTTATTTAACTAAAGATGAGGCAGGTACAAATAAAAATGACATAAAGTTAAACATGAAAGCAAAAGCGGATTGTAATTGAATTTCTATGTTTGTTTTTTTAATTCAAAAGTATACTGAGTATACCACTTAAATTGGTATAGGTTTAACAATACTTTTTATATTCATTGATTTTTTGCAAAATTTTGTTTATGCTTACTGTTATTGTAAACGTGTTTATATTCCTTAAATTTTTGTCGGACCCTGTTTTCATGCAATATTAATACTAGTCAAAGTAAATAAAAATATTACACCAAATATTTGTCTGAAAAACTTAACTACAATTTTAAGACGATTTTTGCATAGCTGGATTAATCTTTTAAACCAGTGTGCGGCGATGTCACAATAGTTGATAGAGATAACAGAGATTCAATTAAAACGATAGAAAATATCGGTTTTACCATTTTTGTGCCACCTTCTTTACCAAAGAACCCTAAACTAACTAAATACGGTTAATGCAAATAAATCTCACTTGATAACAATTACCAGGTGGGTATTGAAAGGAAAAAATGGTCATCTAAAATCTATATTTAAATTTTTTAAACAGATAATTTCAAAGCATCATGCAGCCCATTGAAGTGATTTCTATTTGATTGCTAGATCGCTTCTAAATAAATAATTTACCCTAATTTAAATTGAGGGAACAGCTGAAACTGGAAGACAACTGGTAGAGAGATTGGAAGAACTGAATGTAGTACATTCTAGGGTTTCACTCAATTTGGACATATTCCTGACTTTCCCCGTTTAAATCTTCAATACCTTCAAAAAATTTCTGGTACATATCACGTCTATTTGTCCTTATGTTATTTATGAGGTGTTCTATGAAGAAAGTATTTCAAGGTTTAGGGTATTTTCTCGATTTAGGGATAATATAAAGTATATAATATGGATAGTTTACATTAATGAACCACAAAATCCAGATGATCCACCTATATAAGGTTATTACTGCACATGTAAGTATAGTACAAAAACGATTAAATTTAATCATGTGCCCATGTTGCATGTATACTATGCTTTTTAGGATACGCGAGGCATCTTGAAAATATCAAGTACCCATCCACACCACTTTTAGATTGTGTTTGGGTTGCAGAAGAAATCAAAGAAGCAGAAGGTCCTGAAATAATTGAAGAATAATATGCTGATCTGTTTTTAGTAAAGGAGCTATGTTCATTCTGGGCCATTCCTTATGTAAATTAACATGGGAAATCGCTAAGGTTCAAAATAGCAATTTTTGTCTCTTTCAAGGTCACACCATCATCAGGCATCAATTACTATCATATGATACCTCGGTGGAAAGGGCCTTAAGCATACATTACATAAAAATAATTTAAAAAATTCCAATTGCCCCCTTTCATCCCCGCGAACCACCCCTTCATTGAAAAATCGATCAATCATAGGATCTTGGACACCAATGCTTTTTAAATGGAAAACGTGTAGTTCTCTCTGGACAGTAGAGTGCTGGTGTGGACATTCAAGTAAAGATTGGACAAATATTGCTAATGATTTAAATGGGAGAAAGTTATTCGTAATTAGGATAAAGTCAACATTGGACAATGAAAATAAAATATATTTTAATTCAAAATTATATTTTTAAAGTAACAGTATTAAATATTTATAGTAACTCAATAAGTTTCAAAATTGTCTCTCCTTGAAGCTCAGCTTTTTTATTTAGGCCCATTTTCAGTAAACTTGTAATTAGTTTCTTTTTTTTAATTTGCTTTTCTTTGTAATTATTCCTAATTTCAATTCCCCGTTCTGTTTTGTAAAATTGTCTCCGTTTCTCGTTAGCTTCTTCCCTCCGCCTTATTCCTTCGGCACCTCTTTTACATCTACATGTGGATTTATCATGAAGTTCGTGTTCAGATGTGTAGTTTTCTAAGTCTTTCACACCTTCAGAAGCTAATTCTGAAATTTCTGTGCGTACTAAGCAACACTATTTTCCTCGGGAATGTAATCTTGTTTGAATACTCTTCTATCGTAATGAGAATGAGGTGTACTTCTAAAACCATCTCCATCCCTTCTAAGCGGCTTTTGTCCATCAGCACAGGTGATGTATCTGAGTACACCAACAGCATGGTCCAAGCAAATTATTTTCTTAAAAGTTGTTTTTGAATGGAGACGTGTACCAGTGCGCTGTAGTTTTTTCTTGAAGGTTAACATTGTAAATCCATTAGTAAAATGTATTTAAGCGTGAAGATGTTCATGTGCTGTACTACCATCGTCTGCTATTAGATGACATCGACAAATAGAATACCATTTAAGATTTGGAGCACAAGCAAGTAAATTAAAGTCCTTTTCATTTAATATTAAGTGATACCATTCTTTGGACAATTCTTCGTAATCTTGTGCCATTTCCTGCGTCGAAAAAGCGTTAATTTCATTTAGATTCAAGAGAGTTAAATAATCAGTTTTTGACAATGAAGACATTTTTTTGCTATTTTTAGAGAAGCTACTCTTAAAAAATGTCTCGGTAGACTGGAAGAGTCTTTAATGTCTTAATACTTTAAACAAATAATTCATTATTCCCACCACCAAGATTTTTGCGCAAGCGCAGTAGTCCAAATGTGCGTGCTGTAATCGTCGTTGCGACATGCGTTCACGTGAACGAAGGTTAGATTAGGAGGGCATACGAGAAGTTCTAAAGCAATTTACCGAGAAAAGATGAAAAATAAGGAAACGATGAAACAAGGCAAACTTCTCGTATGCCCTCCTAATCTAACCTTCGTTTACGTGAACGCATGTCGCAACGACGATTACAGCACGCACATTTGGACTACTGCGCTTGTGCAAAAATCTTGGTGGTGGGGGTAATGAATTATTTGTTTAAAGTATTGGGATATTGAAGTCTACTGAGACATTTTTTAAGAGTAGCTTCTCTAGAAATAACAAAAAAATGTCTTCATTGTCAAGAACTGATTATTTAACTCTCTTGAATCTAAATGAAACGCTTTGTCGCCACAGGAAATGGCACTAGATTACGAAGAATTTTCCAAAGAATGGTATCATTTAATATTAAATGAAAAGGACTTTAATTTACTTGCTTGTGCTCCAAATATTAAATGGTATTCTATTTGTCGATGTCATCTAATAGCAGATGATGGTAGTACAGCACATGAACATCTTCACGCTTTAATACATTTTACTAATGGATCTACAATGTTGGCCTACAAGAAAAAACTACAGCGCACTGGTACACGATTCCATTCAAAAACAACTTTCAGGAAAGTAATTTGCTTGGACCATGCTGTTGGTGTCCTCAGATACATCACCTGTGCTGATGGACAAAAGCCTCTTAGAAGGGATGGAGATGGTCTTAGGGGTACACCTCATTCTCATTACGATAGAAGAGTATTTAAACAAGATTGGTTACATTCCCGAGGAAAACAGTGTTGCTTAATACGCACAGAAATTTCAGAATTAGCATCTGAAGGTGTAAAAGACTTAGAAAACTACACATCCGAACACAAACTTCATGATAAATCCACATGTAGATGTGATAGAGGTGCCGAAGGAATAAGGCGGAGAGAAGAAGCTAACGAGAAACAGAGACAATTTTACAAAACAGAACGGGGAATTGAAATTAGGAATAATTACAAAGAAAAACAAATTAGGAAAAAGAAACTAATTACAAGTTTACTGAAAATGGGCCTAAATAAAAAAGCTGAGCTTCAAAGAGAGACAATTTTGAAACTTATTGAGTTACTATAAATATTTAATACTGTTACTTTAAAAATATAATTTTGAATTAAAATATATTTTATTTTCATTGTCCAATGTTGACTTTACCCTATTATGAATAACTTTCTCCCATTTAAATTATTAGCAATATTTGTCCAATCTTTACTTGAATGTCCACACCAGCACTCTACTGTCCAGAGTGAACTACATGTTTTCCATTTAAAAAGCATTGGTGTCCAAGATCCTATGATTGATCGATTTTTCAATGAGGGGGTGGTTCGCGGGGATGAAAGGGGGCAGTTGGAATTTTTTAAATTATTTTTATGTAATCTATGCTTAAGGCCCTTTCCACCGAGGTATCATATGATAGTAATTGATGGTGTGACCTTGAAAGTGACAAAAATTGCTATTTTGAACCTTAGCGATTTCCCATGTTAATTTTCATAAGGAATGGCCCAGAATGAACATAGCTCCTTTACTGTTTTTCCATTTTATTTTTTACAAAAACATTGAAAATTTTATGTATTTTATTTTAAAGGTTCCTAAAAATGAATAAAATAATGTTTGTATTATTAGAATGTTTTTACGGCAATATAGCTTAATAAGTTTAAATACCGTAATAACAACAAACTGCTACTGCTTTAAATTTAAATAATCTCCATTCTTACTATTTTTATCCTTTGGTTTATTAGAGTGAAAATTATAAGATGTCCCGAGCTAAATATTCAGTATTATTGAAAGATGTTGTGTTTAGATGTGCGTACAGGTAAAACTAATCAAACAAATAAATATTTTACAGACTAAAGATTATATAATTTTTACTTGGTAAAAATAAAAATATTAATTTTTGACTTATTCATTATTTTATACTGGGTGATTTTTTTACCAATTTTACTTGCAGTAAATAATTATTATGGAAGTAACACCCTGTATAGTACATAGTTAAGGGTTCTCTTATGGTTTCTAAAGTGGTTTCCAAAACACCAACTCGAGAGAAACACACGTAGGTTCACACATGAAGCAGTAAACAGGAAATGCTTTAATAAGTTGCTTTTTGGATCACCCTGCATAATTAACACTTAAAATAGATCTCTTAGAGTTTCAGAACATTCAATATACTAAAAAGTGCGTGATGGTAACTGCTTCGCCGTTGTAATAAAGATTTTAGAATAAAAAAATATCTTCCCTAAATATTCGAATCACCCTGTAAAGAAAAGATTTTATAAAAATTAAAAAACCACATCCGGCATAAAAAAAACTATAACTGTTGTATCCAGTTTCTGACTGCTGCGTTATGAAAAGTGGCTATAAGATTGGATATGGGGCCATGGACACTTTTGGTCACTAAGTTGACTACTATGACACATAAAAGTTTTAGAAAAATTTAAGAAATAAATTTAAAAGCAAATTTTCATAGATTTATTACAGAATGGCGCGTATGTTTTTTTTTTTTGAAATTTCTCCTAAATTTTTTAAATTAACTACTTTTCGAAGGTCACAAAAATCGGAGTAAAAATAAAGCCTCAAAAGAAATTATAAATTTTCGAGGTGTTCGGTTTGCTCTTAAGTGTTAGAACGAAATGATCACTATATTAGGATGCTTTTGATCGTCTAGTCTCCACTTTCGGTAAACCAGAAATCGATCTTTTCACCTTACATATAAACAATAAATGTAAGAAATATATGTCTTAGTATAGAGATCCAGGATCCACACATGTTGATTTTTTTTACATATTTCCTCGAATGCATTTGCCCCCTCGTTCGAGGTCTGTGAACTTGGCACCACAACATTGCAATAAATGAACAAAAATGTGTAAGACGTTTGCCCATCGTTTGCCCATTATTGCCCATGAAATAACTTTTTTTGCCCACCCTCTGTTTTCACATTATATCGAAAACAATTTTCGCGGGCCAACTTCCAGACAAAAGTTAAAATTTTCATAATTTAATTTCACGGCATAATAGCATTTCGTTTGCCCACGTTTCCCATAAATTAGTTTTTTCAGAAAAAAAAATTAGAGAAAATAAAAAAAATAAAAAAAAAAAATGTTCACAAAAATGCAATATGATAACTGCATTAGATAATCATTCATTAGCCCATATTTGCCCATTTTTTGTTCCACAAATTTCCATAACGATCTTTAAAAAAAATTTAATTAAAAAAGGGATTTGATGTTAATTCCACTATCCGAGATTTATACGAGTTTATTTGTTATAAAAAAATGAGCAAACATCGAAATAATGCCAAAATATTTGTGAGTTACTATAAAATGTTTTATGAGGATTGCCCTTTTTTTTTTTAAATTCTCGTCCAATAGGGGGGCTTAGACTCCGATAATAGTGCATTTATGTGTTTATTAGTGATATAAAAATGGGCAAACATCAAAATGATTCCAAAAAAGTGCAAGTTGCTAAAAAATGTATTCTGAGGATTGCCCATTTTTTAAAAAAACTCCTCGTCCAATAGGGGGGCATAAACTCCGATAATAGTGCATTTATGTGTGTTTTCAGTTGATACAAAAAAATGGGCTAACATCGAAGTGATTCCAAAATAATTGAAAGTTGCTAAGAAATGTATTCTGAGAAATGCCAATTTTAAAAAAAATCCTCGTCCAATAGGTTTGCTAATTTTTTGTATCATGTAAAAACAGATAAATGCACTATTATCGGAGACTAAGCCCCCTATTGGATGAGGATTTTTTTTTAGAAAATGGGCAATCCTCAGAATTATTAAATTTCTTAGCAACTTACAATTATCATTTCGATGTTTGCCCATTTTTTCATATCAGGTAAACACCCTTAAATGCTCTATTATCAAAGTTAATGCCCCACCATTGGATGAGATTTTTTTTTAAAAATGGACAATCCTCAGAATACCTTTCTTAGTAACTTACACTTATTTTGGAATCATTTTGATGTTTGCCCATTTTTTTATATTAAGTAGAAACAGAGAAATGCATTATTATCGGAGATTAAGCCCCCCCTATTGGTCGAGAATTTTTTTTTAAAAATGGGCAATCCTCAGAATACATTTTTTACCAACTTATAATTATTTTGGAATCATTTCGATGTTTGCCCATTTTTTTATATCAACTGAAACACAGAAATGCACTACTATCGGAGATTAAGCCCCCTATTAAACAAGGATTTTTTAAAAAAATGGGCAATCCTCAGAATACATTTCTTAGCAACTTTAAATTATTTTGAAATCATTTCGATGTTTGCCCATTTTTTCATATCAGATAAACAACCATAAATGCACTATTATTAGAGTTTATGCCCCCCTATTGGACGGAGATTTTTTTTAGAAAATGGGCAATCCTTAGAATACATTTCTTAGCAACTTACACTTACTTATTTTTGAATTATTTCGATGTTTGCCCATTTTTTTATATCAACTGAAAGCACAGAAATGCACAACTATTGGAGATTAAGCTCCCCTATTGGACGAGGATCATTTTTAAAAAATGGGCAATCCCCAGAATACATTTCTTAGCAACTTTCAATTATTTTGGAATCATTTCGATGTTTGCCCATTTTTTTATATCAACTGAAAACACAGAAATGCACTACTATCGGAGATTAAGCCTCCCTATTGGACGAGGATTTTTTTTTAAAACGGGCAATCGTCAGAATATATTTCTTACCAACTTTCAATTATTTTGGAATCATTTTGATGTTTGCCCATTTTTTTATATTAAGTAGAAACAGAGAAATGCATTATTATCGGAGATTAAGCCCCCCTATTGGTCGAGAACTTTTTTTAAAAATGGGCAATCCTCAGAATACATTTCTTAGCAACTTACAATTATTTTGGAATCATTTCGATGTTTGCCCATTTTTTCATGTAAGATAAATACACATAAATGCACTATTATCTGAGTTTATGCCCCCTATTGGACGAGGATTTTTTTAAAAAAATGGGCAATTATTTTGAAATCATTTTGATGTTTGCTCATTTTTTTCATATCAGATAAACACCCATAAATGCACTATTATCAGAGTTTATGTCCCCCCATTGGACGAGGAGGATTTTTTTTTTAAAACTGGGCAATCCGCAGAATACTTTTCTTAGCAACTTACACTTATTTTTGAATCATTTCGATGTTTGCCCATTTTTTTATATCAAATAAAAACACAGAAATGCACTACTATCCGAGATTAAGCCCCCTATTGGACGAGGATTTTTAAAAAAAAATGGGAAATCCTCAGAATACATTTCTTATCCACTTACAATTATTTTGAAATCATTTCGATGTTTGCCCATTTTATTATATCTACTGAAAACACAAAAATGCACTACTATCGGAAATTAAGCCCCCCTATTGGACAAGGGGTTTTTTTAAAAATGGGCAATTTTCAGAATACATTTTTTAGTAACTCACAAATATTTTGGCGTTATTTCGATGTTTGCTAATTTTTTTTATAACAAATAAACTCGTATAAATCTCGGATAGTGGAATTGTCATCAAATCCCTTTTTTAATTAAATTTTTTTTGAAGATTGTTATGGAAATTTGTAAAACAAAAAAATGGGCATACATGGGCTAACGAATGATTATCTAATGCAGTTATCATTGCATTTTTGTGAATATTTTTTTTTTGTTTTTTTTTATTTTCTTTAATTTTTTTTTCTGAAAAAACTAATTGATGGGCAAATGTGGGCAAATGTGGGCAAACGAAATGCTATTATGCCGTGAAATTAAATTATGAAAATTTTAACTTTTGTCTGGCTCGCGAAAATTATTTTCGATATATTGTGAAAACAGAGGGTGGGCAAAAAAAGTTATTTTATGGGCAATAATGGACAAACGATGGGCAAACCTCTCACACATTTTTGGCCCTTTTTTGCAATGTTGTGGTGCCAAGTTCACAGACCTCCTCGTTCGCACTAATCCTCTGAACTCTTTAAATAATTATCCAGGATAAGGTTTTCGCAATTTAAACTAAGTGATACGCCCTCTGGAAGAAATTTGTAGAAGGTGCCTATAAGTAGGATATCGTTCAGTGTTGCCAGAAGTAGCAAAATTTCCTACATCGTCGGATTTGAACCTTTGTAGAAGTGGAAAGACCTTTTATTTAAGAATCAAAATTTCTGTCTAGTAATATGTAATCACACTATATTTATTTAGGAATTTTTTTATAAAACAGATTTATTATATTATTGATTTTTTTAAAATTTCAATTCATTTATTAACTTTGTTTTAAAATCAGTTCATTTGGCAACATTGGCGTTCCCGTTCATAGTTTATATTTTAATTTGTATCAATTATAATTCGAGTTTTTTCTCAGTTTTTAGCTTTAAACTTGTTTATTTCTTATTGCATGTGATAGTGTTTATATTAAAAATCTGCGAAAAAGCCACCAGCAAATTCCAATCTATATAGTGTTGATGTCAAATTGAAACTGCTGTTGATTATCCTATCACTGAAGCTGATATCGACTCTTTTAATAGAGCAACGACCCATGATGTAAGTAGACCAAAATCAATGGAGTTAAAATTTAAAAATAAAACAAAATGACGCTTTTTAGCTGCAGCAAAAATTAAAAGACGACAAAACAAAAATTATAAAGGTTTAAAAATTCCAAACATTTCAAATGAAGTATATATTAATGAGCATCAAACTTCGAAAACCAAAATGTTATTAAGAGCGTTATCCAGTACGCTCCTAACCCAGATTTCAAATCTGCTAAATAATACGCGACGCAGTACCTCTCAGTCCAATTTGGCAACGTCGTGCGCTTGATGGCTCGATGTCTGTAGGAGGTTTAAGTCGCTTATTGCTCGAGATGATAAAAATTGGCGCAGAACCAAACCTATAGGTATTATATAAATAAGTAGTATATGAAACGGCCACTTAGACATTTTTCAGTACATATGTAGGACAGCAATTTTTTATGACAAGAAAAAACAAAAATCAGCAATTAATAATATTACTATTATTTAATATTACTATTATTAATAGCAGTGTCAAATGAAATTTTTAGTTTCTCTGAGGACTCGTGGACCTCTGAGGCTAAGGATGTTTGGGTCACCGTAATACCCAACCGCGAAAAATGATACAAGCTTCTTCATATTTGTTGTGTTTACCTACCTCCCAGGGACAGGGTGGCATTAAATTTATTTTGCACTATATTTCGTCATATTTTTCTAAATAACATAAATGATAACTATATCATTTGTAGCGATTTTAATTTACCACAAATAAAGTGGTTTAAAATAAGCAACTGAAGTTAAAAAGTTATTTAGTTTCTTAAAAGATTAGAGAATTATTGAATATGATCTTTCATTTACATTTTTTAAGGAGGTCCTTTCGCCACCAATGTTAAATAAAAAATATTAGATTATGACTAAAATTAATTTTTTTCTAATAGTAGATGTCCTTATTTATCTAATAGTGAACTTTTAACTATACCTTACCGTGCAAATTTTTGAGAATTTTTTTTTTAAAAATGCGTGTGTTTGTATAGTGTCTTATGAGAAAGTAAGACTTCAACAACAATTTTCGAATTATAATTAATTTTACTATTATTTATTGATTAGATGGAGTAGAAAAAACTAAAAATAAGGTTTTTGAAATATTTAGCTTTTGTTTTTTACAATAAAATATATAGGTTACCGTGAAAATATATAGGTTACCGTGGAATTTATTGAGAAATTATTATTAAAAAATCACAAAAAAATTTTCAACTAGGTTACTTGAAATTTTTTTGTGATTTTTTAATATTAATTTCTCAATAAGTTCCACGGTTTACTATATATATTTTATTGTATAAAACAAAATCTAAATATTTCAAAAACCTTATTTTTAGTTTTTTTCTACTCCATCTAATCAATAAATAATATTATAATTCGAGAATTGTTGTTGAGGACTTACTTTCTCGTGAGGCACTGTACAAATACTCACATTAAAAAAAAAATTCCCAAAAATTTGCAAGGTAAGGTATAGTTAAAAGTTCATGGCTTACTAATGATTTAACTATTGTACCAAATTTCTTAAATAATTTTAATTACATTACTTCAAATGCAACAAAAGTGAAATCGTTGGGAAGACCAAGTGGTGGTTTGTGTATTTTTTATAAAGATCATTTTACCGTTACTACTTTACATAACTCTCCTTATTTTATTATTTGTCTCTTTGCTACAACTTATTATAAATTTATTTTATGTCACATTTACTTTAAACCATCCCTAGAATTAATTTACATTTTTGAAATCTTACAAGTGTTACTAGCTGAACTTTCCGAAACTTATGTTGATACTATGTTTATAATAGGTGGTGACTTTAATTGTAGGATTTCAGCTGAAGGCATTGTGCCTGTTGATTTAGTAGAAAACGCAAATCTATTTAGTAATAGGCTAAGCTTGGATACTATATTTAATTCTAGAGGTAGACACTTGATCGATTTTATGTATGAAAATTCCTTTTCAGTTATTAATGGTAGAAGTATACTCGATAGACCTGGTAAATTTACGTATGTAAACAAACTGGGCAAGAGTGTGGTTGACATGGTCTGGGTTAATTATATATTTCTTTCAGATGTAAATAATTTTTTTGTTAGTGAAGATGATTTTTTATCTGACCACTTTCCTGTTAATTTAGTACTAAACTTTGATGTTACTTCATCATACTCTCAACCTAATGAACTAAGAAGTGATATTCAAAACCATAAAAAATTATCTGGAAAAACTCTTTATCTTTAAATTATAAATTAAAAATGAATCAATCAAATAGAGCATATTTTATCTCTAATCCTGAGGAGTCATTTACTAATTTTTGTTCAGCTATACAAGAAACAGCTACTGACTTAAATCTATACACTGTAAATAATGCCACACTCCTAAACACAAAAACACAAACTAATAAACCATGGTTTGACTTTTTATGTATTAATGCCAAAAAGAACATGAAAGAATCTTTAAAAATTTGTAGAAGCAATAATTTTTCTGAAAATTCAAAACAAACTTACCTAAACTTAAAAGCAGAATACAAAAAAACCATTAAATTAAGAAAAAAAGAATACGAAGCTGAAATTATTATTAAATTATCCAATTTGAATGATCCAAAAGAATTCTGGCAGACAATTAAACAGTTCCGTAGCACATTAAATCGCAAAGTTCTACCAATATGTATTTGGGAAAATTTTTACCAAAACATATATCCTCCTAGAACAACGTTGACTCTTACCTTTCAAGATGTCACCCACCCCTTTCTGGATGCTCCTTTCTGTACAAATGAAATTTATAAAGTCATTAATAATTGTAAAATTAATAAGTCACCTGGATGTGATGGAATAACTTATGAGTTTTTTAAAAATCTTCCAAATTATTGGATTATTTATTTAATATCGTTATTTAATTCAATATTTGAAACTGCAGTTATTCCGAAATCTTGGTCTAACATTTTATTAGCTATGCTACATAAGGGGGGAGCGACAGATAATCCTGAAAACTATAGAGGATTAGCTCTGGTCAACTTTTGTGCTAAAATATTCACTTCCATTATTTTCAACAGACTGTCACAGTGGACTGATGAATGTAATATCCTTCCAGAATGTCAAGCTGGCTTTCGTTTAGGGCGAGGTTGTCAAGATAATGTCTTCACCTTAAGCAGTGTTATTAATTTACATATAAGGCATAAAAAGAGAAAATTGTTTGCAATTTTTGTTGATTTTAAAAGAGCTTTCGACTCAGTTGATCATGTGGATTTGTGGAACAAATTATTTCATGTAGGAGTGTCATCAAAAATTCTCCGTGTAATAAAAATGCTTTATTCGCACGCTACGGTACAAATAAAGGGATCTAATGGGCTATCCAAATCGTTTAAAGTGACAACGGGCGTCCTACAGGGAGAACCTCTAAGTCCCTTATTATTTGCACTGTTTATAGCTGACTTTGATACCTTTTTTTATGAGAACGGTGCTCAAGGTATAAATATTGATGACAAAAATGATGTTTTGTCGCTAATATATGCTGACGACCTTGTCATTTTAGCACACTCTGAGATTGATGTTGTTAAAAAGTTAAAAATTTTAGAAAAATATACTGTTGCTAATAAATTAAATGTTAATTTACAGAAAACAAAAATAATGCAATTTTCTAAGGGAGGTTTCAGGACGCCTAACTTTAATTTTTACTTTAACAACCAACTTATTTCTATAACTAATAAATATACATATCTAGGAGTAGTATTTACTTCATCAGGTCTTTTTAATGAAATGGCTCATTTTACTGCCAACAAAGGTAAACAGGCTATAGGTTCTCTCCTTCCGATAATGTCGAAAGCTAAAATTAATACTTGGCATCCTAGAATTAAATTATTTGAGTCACTTGCCCCTAGTGTTATGTTTAATTGTATTTCTGTTTGGGGCCTAAGATACTTAGATGTATTGGAAAGAGCCCAGTTATATTTCCTTAAAAGAGTTCTTTTAGTTCCCATCACTACTCCTGATGCTATAATCCGTTTAGAGACTGGAAGAGTAAAGTTTGCATTTAATATTTTTAAAATGTCCCTTAATTGGATACAAAAAATAATGACAATGGATAATCATCGATATCCAAAGCTTTGTTTTAAACAACAATTGCGTTTGATCAACTCTACAGATATAAAGTATAACTGGATAGTACAGTTGAAAAAGTTCTTTGTTGATATTGATTGTGTTCATAAATGGAACAATTTAAACCATCCTTCTTTTAGTTCATATAGAAAAGAATTGTTTTCCAAGTATTTTACACATTTACATGATTCAGATGTTAGTATAGCGTCTCGCTATCCTTTTATGTATTTATATAATTATGTTCCTACATCTTGTGAACCAAGTACATACTTACTCTTTAAATTACCAATCCAGGTTACCCGTACTCTTGCTCAATTGCGTATGTCCAACCATTTTAGGATTAAATTTACATTAAATGGTATTAGTTATTAGTTATTGACCCCGAACTAGATTGTACTGTGTGTAATACACATGAAAAAGAAACAATTTTTCACATACTTTTTGACTGCCCTATTTACTCAACAATGAAGCAAAATATCGCTTGCCTTGAAAATGTAAACTCATTGCTGCATACTTTACAAAATATAACAATTTTTGAAGCTAGGAAAATTGCTGAATATATTTGGAATATATTAAAATTGCGCTCTTTTGTACTGGAAGAATAATGTTGTTTTATGTTTTAAGATCTAATTTTTTTATATCTGTACTCATTGCTGTAACTCAGGTTTAGAAGCAATAAATATTATTATTATTATTATTATTATTATTATTATTATTATTATTAGTTAAAAGTTCAGTATTAGATAAATAAGGACTTCAACTATTAGAAAAAAATTAATTTTAGTCATAATCTAATAACTTTTTTTTTAACATTTGAGGCGAGAGGTGTGGCGAAAGGACCTCCTTAAGTAGTGATATTGAAATATATTTTTATTTATTATTTTTCACAACCACATTGTAAGTTGAATTGGAGATTACAAAATCAAAAATATAATTATTATTATTAATATAAGGTAGATAATTGTGTTGATTAAAGTCGAACAGGCAAAAAATATAATAAAAAACTATATTATTAGAATGGTTCAACATCCAAAAATATTTAAATATTTTTAATTGGTTTACAATTTATAAATAGTGGAATTTTAATGAATTAAAAAGTGGGAATTATAGAAATATCTGTTCCCGTAAACACTGCCGGTGTTTCGTAGCAGGTTTAGCAATTTTAAAAATAATGTAATTTTTGATTGAAAAATTGTTATTTGAACGAAAAGTAGTGAAATTTTGGACGGTACGAAATTCGTCACAACTTTATTACCTAGACCGACAAACTTCTCAGGTAAAATTTAAGGGTATACGAAATTCGTCACACAGCCCTTTTAATGGCTCTTGGGCTTTGCGAATACGTATACCTGTTTTAATCTAAGTGCCTGATCATCTGTGACATTGTAAAGATTAGAAACGAATTATTTTTTGTTACTATTAATTTTAAACTATAAAACTATTAATATATATTATTAAATTATTATTTGATATTATTTGTTCACATTTTCAGTTATTTAAATGAACATTTGTACAAAAATACATCAAATAATTCTCAAAGCCATAGTCACAACAATATATGTGCGGCCGTTTCTCTTTCGACAACAACTACTCCTTTGGCTAATACCTCACCAGGTATTGAATTACGTCGAAAGAAAATAGAAGAGATAGAAAACATTTTCAACACTCTACCTTTGATTTTGCTAACTAAGAAGAAAGTCATTCTTGGACCGGTTTCGTCCTTATTAGGACTCTTTAGCAAGAAATAGAAGAGTCCTAATAAGGACGAAACCGGTCCAAGAATGACTTTCTCCTTAGTGGCTTTGAGAATTATTTGATGTATTTTACATCTAGTCACATTTGAGTTCGGAATTATTTTCTTTTTTTATTTGTACAAAACTTAAAGAAAGGAAAACTTTGTGCTAGAAAATAATTTTGAACAAGGTATATACAATTTTAAGTTGCCAAAGAAATTTGCAATTTTTGTGCACTAAATTTTTTACGCAATTATTCACCATACATTGTTACTTAAATGGACATTATATGCTTCCAGTTTTTAGTTTATTCAAAAAGAAAATCGGAGGAGATATATAGGCATTGTTTGGAAAAAATTAAGCATTTTTGCTCTCTTAATGGTATATGTTTCAATCCTGAAAGAATAGTAGTTGATTTTGAAATTACCACTCATAATGCTGTTCATAAAGTGTGGGATAACGCAACGGTTAGTGGCTGTCGATTTCATCTTACCCAATGTTGGTGGCGCAAAATACAAAAATTAGGATTAAGTTGTGAATATAAAAACAAAAATAGTGAACGGGAGAGTGGCTTCGTTATTGTTTTGGGTTGGTGTTCTTAAATCCAAATCGAATAAGCGATTTTTTTTGTTTTTGATTTACTTGAAATTAAATCAAATGTTGACAGGTTAACGGCATTTACAGATTATTTAGTAGACTATTTTTTTTTCTGAGGAAGCGACTTTTTCATCCCACATTTGGGCTGACGCCTCCTCTGATTACGCGTGCGAGTCTTTTCACTCTCACTTAAACAATTCTTTTTGTTACAGTTCGCCAACAATTTTTTATTTTATTAATGTTTTATTACAATTTCAAACCGAAGTGTATATAAAATATAATAGTTTTGTTAGTTCTTATAAATCTAAGAACTCCGCTACTAGACATCGACAATATTTAAAAAAAAAATGTCTGAGTTAAAGTGCCAAAAAAATAACTACGCTAAATTTTGTTAAAGTAGTTTCAATCGAATATGGGCATAACCCTTGAATGTGTAAAATTTTGTATACAATGTGTATTTGACTATTTAAAATATGGTTGTGGAATAATTAAAATCCAATGTGATTAGTGTGACGAATATCGTACACCTTTTCTATGTTTATCTGATAACTGAGACGAATTTCGAATCGCCCGAAATTTTAAACATTTTTAATCATATTTATTTATGTTTAGCACTTTGATAAAAAGCTATAGTTATCAAATTTTTATCCGTTTATATTATTTAAATATTTCAATTATCAATTATTCTATTTAAACAAACTTTTGTTTAACCCTTTAGCATTAGTCAAAATATAACAAAATGTACCTGTAATAATAATAATTGTAATTTGAAAATTACGTTGAGCGCAAGGTTAAAAATGACCATTTAATTAATTTACTAATTACCTATCTCGATATGCTTTTATATAAATATATGTACACTTAACGTTTTTTCATTTCTTTTAGTTAAAACGTGCGAAAGTTAATGTAATTAAAATGAAATCAACTTTTATATATTTTTCCTTAATTGTGTACTTTCAAAAAGGGAATTGTTTCAGTTTTTGTAAGTATTTTGATACTATTTAATAATTAATATCGTTTTTGAAAAATTATATACAGAGTTGTTCCATTAGTGCATAATTGCTCGATAATTCAATTTGTGTGGTTAACACGAAAACAAGCATTAAATAAAAGTTGTGAATTTGGAAAAGGCAAATTATAAAAATAATTTTAAATATACATGGTGTTACGATTTTTTCTAGCAAATAAAAATAAATATTTTTTAATTTGAACGTTAAATATTATTGTAAAAATTTAGGTAGTTTAGAAATGATTAAAAAATTGTTTAAATTTCAGAATAATAAGATATTAAGCTAACGAATAGTGATGTTAGAACCGGTGCATTTTATACAGAGTATTTTAGAACCTGTCATAAGTATGGCTCATTTTAAGTTCAATTTACAAAAATGTTCAAATGCTACATCCTCTTTATTGTTTATATATTGTTTTATCATTAATTTCGTTATAAATTTACGTTTTCAACGATACCAGCATGTTATTCTATTATTTATGTACAGTTTTTTGAATCAGTACATAATTGATCGATAGCTGTTTTATTATTTGAGATGCGAAGATATTTTGAATAAAAAGTTGTACCTACTATTAACAACCATATTTTAAAAGTATTCTTGAATGTACAGAATGGTCCATAAATCAAGCGCGAATCATATTAAATTTTTTTTAACCTAAACTCACTGTATTTAGTTACGAATAACGATTTGATTGTTTTGACGTCGTCAAAATAAATAATTTTAGTTCACTTATCGTTTTCAAACATTTCTACCTAACTAGCAAAGTAGTTTCATAATTTTTGGTTCACAAAACTATTATATTTTATTAATAACATTGCTGTTTCTGAAATGCTAATACATGTTATAAAATCGTGCAATGCCATCACCAGAGCTTGATCAAATTCATATGGGACTACCCCGATGTGTCCAACACATAACTTTCCTATCTGGTTATTATAGGCTTTTTCCGGTTATTTTGTACAACCTATTGCAGCACCTCCAAAAATGTTTAGAGGGTAAACTAAATATGTACATTTTTCACATACATCTAACTCGAAACATTTTTTATAGATATTCATTGAAATCAAAAATACTAAAAAATTTAAATTTAGCACTTTTCCTCTAAAGCAAAAATTATAGATAATAATATCAGAAGTAACTTTTGTTTGAACAGTTTTCTTCTCCAAACATAAATAACAGATATATTCCATAAAATATAAAAACGGCCTCCCATAAAGTACCTCTCGGATATACCGACTTTTTCCAAAATCTAATCATTTCACGTCAGGCCGAAATAAAACTTAAGTTTAAAATTTAACGTTTTTTCCTTTATCCGTTTTTGAGTTTTCTTCAAAATTCGAAATAACCATATTTTTTCAAATACCGCACGCACGCACGCAGGCACGCACGCACACACACGCACACCACACACATACATACACACATACATACACACATACACACACACACACACACGCGCGCGCACACACACACACGCGCGCGCGCGCTCGCACACACACACGCAAGCACGCACGCACGCACACACGCACCCACACACACACACACACACACGCACGCACACACACAAAAAAAACACATCATCACGAAAATAGTCGAAACGGATTCAGGGGACTCCAAAACGTAAAAATCCGTCGAAAACTGGAGGTCGAAATAAATCATGATTCCTATACTTTTCTTATCTGTATACAGATAGAAAAGTGAAAAAGAATCATTGAAATCGGAACATGCAGTAAAGAATTATCGCTTAACATATATAAAAAAAAATATATATTCCGACGAATTGGGAATCTCCTTCTTTTTTTGAAGTCTGTTAAAACTTGCAGGAAGACTATTTTGTTCTCTGAAACTAAATTATGTTAATAAGTATTTATACAGGGTGTCTGTAAAAGGTCTTTACAAAAACATACCACATATTTCTTAGACCAAAATAAGTCGAAATAAGTAAAATTACCTTAGCACAAAGTTGCTTCGTTTGGGCCCCAGAGGGCCTTGAAGTTACAATTTTTAAATCGTTTTTCCCATATAAATTTAAAATGGCATATGCGATTTTGCTGAAATTTGGTATATTGGTGGCAAAAAAAATGGTATTAAAATTTTGTCCGATAATAATACATAGGGGTAGAACTTGATTTTTTAAATAATTGCACCTTTAAAAATTCTACGCCAATGGAAGAAAAGGAGTTTGAGTATGAAACTTAGATTGTGCAACTCATTTACTTTAAAAAAGGTACTTTTGATAAGAGTCGATTACTCTCATGGTTTTTGCTAAATTTCTGTTTTAATAATTTAGAGTGTATAGGTTTCACAAAAATATTTATTTACAACATAATCAAAATAGGGATTTTACAAAAATTGTTCAAAATGTTCACCATTTTCACGCATACAAAGATTTATACGTCGAAGAAAATTAAAATGTATCCTTTCTACAACTTCTTCATCACCTCTAAGATTGTTTATTACATCTTGAATACGTTGCCAGAGTTGTTCCTCATTTTCTACAGGTTCCCTGTAAACTGTGGATTTCATATGTCCCAATAAAAAGTAATCCATCGGGGTTAGGTCTAAGGGACGTGGTGGCCAGTTTACAGGTGCGTCATTACCTCTGCCTATCGATTTGTGTGGATATTGTTCATTCAAGTGGTTTCTAACGTTTAAAGAAAAATGTGGTGGAGCTCCATCTTGCATAAACCACATATCTCTCTGAAGTTGGACTTATTTTGGTCTAAGGAATATGTGGTATGTTTTTGTAAAGACCTTTTACAGATACCCTGTATATATTTCGAACGGTAACGACGTGTTTCTGTTAAATCCTATATAAATTAAAATCTAGTATAGTTAATTTTTATGAAAAAAACTGCGTTTCCTATCAAATTAAAGTGCTAATCATAGTCTACATGAAAATATTAGAGATACTACAAAATTTACATTAGGAGATAGGATTTTTAGTGTAAACGTGCAATAAACATTATTTGTCTGTAATAAAAAAGTAGTCATTGATATCTGTTTTTTTTGTTGGAATTAGAGATATAATTAATTTCTATTGTGTTAAGAATTGGCAGTGGCTACTGAGCCAACTTGAAACGCATTTTGTGTTAATATCATGGATTCTCTGATCAAATCGATAAATTCTTTAAAAGATAAAATTCTTAAAAACCGAACTAAATTAAAATTTAGCAAGTAACATACTATTAAAAATTGAAGACCTAAGCAGAAGAATAAAAAATTTGGAGGAAGAAAACAGAAACATATCAAATAGAGTAGTATACTTATAGCGACAAATTAAGATGAATAACATCTTAGTTTTCGGTTTGAATAAAGAACAATTAAACATTAAAAATATTTGTGAAATATTCAAGGATCTCTTAGATGTAGATGTTACTCCATCCCATTCAAACAACTTATACAGAATGAATAGTTTCGTAAATATTGAATTCTTATCATATTGGAAAAAGATTGAATTACTAAAACAGTGCAGAAATCTAAAAGAGACTGGAATAAAGTTGTCTCTGACTTAACTTATCAGCAGAGATCAAAAAATAAAATATTAAGAACACATCTACAAAAGGCCCGGGAAAACAAATAAAATAAATCGTTTATTAAAGGAAACAAGTTATATATCAACAATAACTCCTATACCGTCCACGAATTAGAACAAGTAGAAGAAAGAAAAGTAAGTAGTGCTCCAGCAAAGCCATATTTTACAAATATAAGTGATACATCGAATGAAAAAAATAACGGTGAAAAAAACTTAAGAAAAACAAATGAAAATGAGAAGAACAACAAGCTACGAAACAACAACCAATAATAAACAACACGACTCCTAAGGCTAAAGTAAGTGTTAATCCAAGACATCTAGTAATTACGAACCTTCAAACTTCTACCAATAGACATTTTAGATTACAATCTCAATCTAGCGCAGATGGTAAACACATCCAGACGTAGAAGGTAAAAGTGTCTTTGATTTAATTTTTTTACTACAATTAATAACATTATTAAATGGATCCCTTTATAAGATACTATAATATTCAAACAATTCCTAGCAATGTGATACAACATCCTTCGGAAATATCATCAATGCTAAACAAAGAAAATCAAGTAAAGATTTTACATAAAAATATCCATAAACACTTTGATGATTTTCTGTTATTAATTAACCAATTAGATTTTGATGTGCTGATCCTTACTGAAATACATGTTATATATGATACTGATTTATACAAAATAGGGGGTGTACCATAATTTATAATTCCGGCAACTTCAACTCGCATGATGGAGTTGTATACAGGGTGTCCCGAAATTAGACGGTCATATTTTAACAGCGTAATCTACATCCTAAAGTAGGAATAAAAGTTCATATAAACATAGGTCCGAAAACGTTTCGTTTTCGAGATACAGGGTGTTACAAGTGAAGTCCTGATGGCACATTTTTGTAAATATTTTCTAAAATTTCTTTAGTTACCGGTTTTCTAAAGTAAAAAAAAATAAAATTTCTAATTTCACAGGCCTACACTTTCGAATAACTTATCATGAAATTTTCAAATGCTTTTTTCTTGAAAATGGTGCGTCCTAGCGAGATGTAACAATGGTAGCTTTATTATAAAGAAAACATTGGTTTTCCAAATTTTATAGTCAAAAATGTTAAAAATTATCAACAAAAAAACTTAGGGCAATTTTACCCTAAGCCCCCCCTAATTTACCCACCTATGAAGATGATCAAAAACTGTGGTTTAATCCATTAAATAGAGCGTGAAAAGGTAAGCATTTGTACCAAATTTCACTTAGATATCTTCAAACGTTTAGAAAATATTTACAAAAGAGTGTCATCAGGACTTCACTTTTAACACCCTGTATCTCTGAAAAGAAACGTTTTCGGACCTATGTTTATATAAACTTTTACTCCTATTTTAGGATGTAGATAATGCTGTTAAAATATGACCGTCTAATTTCGGGACACCCTGTATATCTACGACAAATTAACTTATAACTATAATTTAATTAAATTGGGTGTTTCAAATGCAGTTGAATTACAAATACTAAATATATTAGATCCAATCTTAATAACGGCAGTCTACAGATCTTCCAGTTCTTGTCCGAAATTATATAATTTAGATTTATTAAACTATTTTTCAAGTTGTCAGGTCAAAAACCACATAATTACTGGTGATATCAACATAAATTTGTTAAAAGATGATGACTATATAGAGGAATATAAAACGATCCTAAACTCTTTTGATTATACTTCGTATATAAATCAAGTAACTCGAAGAGCAAGTGGTACATGCTTAGATCATTACTTTGTTAAGATTTCGTCCAAAAATATTACGGATATTAAATCTTTTATTCTGCTACACGACACAACAGATCACGATCTTATCGGTCTGATAATGAATTATCACTATTTAAAAACACTTAATATTTCTAATTTTAAAAAATTCGTTAATTACACAAAATTGAGAATTTACTTGAGCATGGAATTCTTGGAAATTCTTAGAAACATCAAACGATATAGATTTTATGATAGACACATTTATGACAATTCTTAAGAGTCACGTTACCAATTGCACAAATTCTGTTAAAATTGTATCTAATAAAAAACCAAAAAAACCTTGGATAAATATTAATTTAATAAAATCTGTTTCACATAAAAATAAACTTTATGAAAAATTTTGCAAAAATCCAAATAATCAAGAGTTGAAATCAGAATACAACAAATGCAAAAATAATCTAAATCGTGTAATAAAAAAAAAAAAATAAAACTAATTATGTAAACAAATGTATAAGTGATAATAAATCATCTTTAAAAAATCTATGGAGCTGTATAAATAGTATATGTGCAAAGGCAAACAGTAACAAAAATATCTCAAATATTATCGAAAAACAATGACTGACTTAATTCTTAATGACTTTTAGCTCGCCTACGAATTTAACTTGAAAAAAGCATGTTTTTGTCACATACCAGTGAAGAGGAAATTACAAAAACAATAAAAACTTTTAAATCAAGGAAACCGCCTGGATTAGAAGATATAAAAGATGAGACCTCAAAAGAGGTCGCAGATCTTATTGCAAATCGCTTAAAAATTATCATCAACAGATGTTTTGATAACGGCTATTTTCCCAAATCACTAAAAGTTGGATTGATTGAGCCTTTATTTAAATCTGGAAATAAACTAGAAGTCGGTAATTACCGACCAATATCTTTGCTATCTACTTTATCTTAAATAATAGAAAAACTTTTTAAGAGCGTCAGTTTCTAAACATAAAATTATCTAAGATCATCAATATGGTTTTAGAGCGGGTAACTTAACAGGGGATGCTATTTGTGCATTAACATCTTTAATTTATGAAACAATTGATAAACAAATTCCTGCCTTAATTATCTTCGTTGATCTCTCTAAAGCCTTTGATGCGGTCTGTCACAAAACTCTTATGAAAAAGCTTTATGCGTATGGTATTAGGAGGTAAGCATA
This sequence comes from Psylliodes chrysocephalus, assembly GCA_927349885.1. NCBI lineage: Eukaryota > Metazoa > Arthropoda > Insecta > Coleoptera > Chrysomelidae > Psylliodes > Psylliodes chrysocephalus. The sequence goes on along the minus strand of OV651813.1, from coordinate 57,804,163 downwards.
TGAACTGTTAAAAAGTTATTTAAGGGATAGACGATAGCAGGTTGTAATTAATGGAATCAAGAGCGAGGCGAGAACAGTAACATTTGGCGTTCCACAAGGAACAGTCCTGGGGCTAATTCTCTTTATTATCTATATAAATATCTTACTAAATCTTGACATCAAAGGTGCGGTCCTTAGTTTTGCTGATGATACCACGATTTTTTATCAGGCAGATTCTTGGGCCGAATTAAAGCAAACTGCAGAAACAGATTTCAAACAAATTAAGAAATGGTTACAATACAATAAACTTACACTAAATGTTGGAAAAATCTGTTATCTACCATTTACTTCATACGTAAATAACTTACCTCAGTTCGGCAATCTCCTTATTGATAACAATACAGAGATCCCAGAAGAGAAAGCAGTTAAATATTTAGGAATCATCATTGATAGACATTTACGATGGGATTCACAAATTGATAATTTGATTAATAAAATACGAGGCTTAACAGGCTGATTTCGATATTTGACAAATTTTTTAGATATTAATCATTTACATATTCTTTACTTTGCCTTAGTTTAATCACAGTTGTCTTATGGCATGCTGAGATGAGGAGAAGTTCATGATTGCCATCTTGATAAAGTGAACATATTACAAAAATGGATACTAAGAATTATAAACAGAAAACACATTAGGTTTTCTAGTAACGCATTATATCAAATTAGTAATGTACTTGACGTAAGGCAACTGTTTTGTCAAAAAATTATTATAAACATTCATAAAAAAAATAATTATAGAACCTCTGTCACACTCGTATTCTACCAGAAACAAAAACTTTAATGTAAAGGTACCTAAATCTGAAAAAACAAACAACGAAGCATTAATTACCTTGCACCTAAAATTTATAACAGCATTCCAGCAGAACTTAAAAATATCCAAAATACAATTACATTTAAAAAAATCACTTAAACTTTGGATTAAAGATACACCCAGAGTAACATTTTATAATGTAATAAATAACATATCGTACGGTATACCTTGAGTACACCAAACTAAATTAAATTATTAATAAACTAAATTAACTAATATAAGTTCTTGTATCAAATTATGTTATACCTTCTATACACCATACATAATATTAATTTTAATTGTATTATACTTTAACTGTCATACCGATTAAAACAATATTTTATCAAACTGTTGTTCTTTACCCAATGCGACACTATACCTTATATGTCGCTTCACCCTATTGTGATGCTTTACCCTAATTGTGACTCATATTAACCCTATTGTGACGCTTTACCTTATTGTGATACTTTATTGAACTATTTTTACTTTCCTATCTGTATACAGATATAAGGAAAGTATAGGAATCATGATTTTTTTCGACCTCGAGTTTTTGACGGATTTTTACGTTTTGAGGTCCCCTGAATCCGTTTTGACTATTTTCGCGATGATGTCTGTGTGTGTGTGTGTCTGTGTGTCTGTGTGTGTGTCTGTATAACGCATAACTCATGAACCGATACACGGAAAAACACCAAATTTCAAACTTAAGCTTTGTTCCAGCGTCTAATGAGCTGATTAGATTTTGGGCAGAGTCGGAACATCTGGGGGGGTACTTTATGGGTGGTCATTTTTATATTTTATAGAATATATCTGTTATTTACGTTTGGGGAAGAAAATTCTTCAAATGAAAGTTACTTCTTATTTTATTATCTATAATTTTTGTTATATACAAAATTTTCTTAAAATGGTCCGTATTCGCGAAATTTGACAAAATGTAAAAAAATATTTTTTTTATAAAAATTGTTCAAACAAAAGTTGTTTGTAATATAATTCTCTATAATTTTTATTCTATAGATAATTTCTCTAAAATGGACCGTATTCAAGATATTTGAGAAAATGTGTAAATTTCAAAATTTGAAGAAAACTCAAAAACGGATAAAGAAAAAAACATTAAATTTTAAACTTAAGTTTTATTTCGGCCTGACGTGAAATGATTAGATTTTGGACAAAGTCGGAACATCTGGGGGGGTACTTTATGGGAGGCCGTTTTTATATTTTATGGAATATATCTGTTATGTTTGGAGAAAAAAATTGTTCAAATAAAAGTTACTTCTAATATTATCTATAATTTTTGCTTTATGTAAAAATTTCCTGAAATGGTCCGTATTCGAAAAATTTGACAAAATGTGCAAAATTCTGATTTTTATGAAAATTGTTGAAATAAAAGTTGTTTGCGATATCGATCTCTATAATATTTGTTCATACATGATTTTTTTAAAATGGACCGTAATGGAAAAATTGTAGGAAAAGTGCTAAATTTAAATTTTTCAGTATTTTCATTTTCAATGAATATCTATAGAAAAATGCTTTGCGGTAGATGTATGTGGACAATGTATATATTTAGTTTATCCTCTAAACATTTATAGAGATGCTGCAATAGGTTGTACAAAATAACCGGAAAAAGTCTGTAATAACTAGATAGGAAAGTCATGTGTTGGACACATCAGATTTTTATTAATGTTAATAAAATTTTATATATATTTTTTTTTTTTTCATAAGAAAGTTCCCACATACAAACTGACACTGCCTGCAAATCGGTTTCAGTGGATTTATGTTTATTCATTATATTATATGTTTCTTTTAACTTTGTAAAAATTATAATGTACATTTTTATATTTATACAGTGTGTCGCATTTAAGATGAAGACACCCATATATTTTAACTATCTAAGTAAATACAGATTTGAAATTTTGCACAGTCATACAGGGTGATGGTTTACAGTTTTCAAGATACTCAACTGAAATTTAAATTTTAAACACGGCCTACTGCGAATCCACAAACAGGGTCAATTTTCGATATTTTTCTTCGCGTTAGAGATATCAGAAAAAGTTATTTGAAAAAGTTGTTCCGAATATTATTCTAAACCCACATACCAAATTTATGACAAAATTCGCATTTTTAGTTTTTTTCATTATTTTGGTCAATACAGAAAATTATTAATGGTGGATTTTTTTTATTCGATAAACTAATGTGCCACGAATAGGAATAATTTGACATTTTCGAAATTCTTTCCATGGCACACTAGTTTATCGAATAAAAAAATCCACTTTTAATAATTTTGTGTATTGACCAAAATAATGAAAAAAAACTAAAAATGCGAATTTTGTCATAAATTTGGTATGTGGTTTTAGAATAATATTCGGAACAACTTTTTCAAATAACTTTTTCTGATATCTCTAACGCGAAGAAAAATATCGAAAATTGACCCTGTTTGTGGATTCGCAGTAGGCCGCGTCTAAAATTTAAATTCCAGTTGAGTATCTTAAAAAATGTGAACCATCACCCTGTATGACTGTGCAAAAGTTCAAATCTGTATTAATTTAGATAGACAAAATATAGGGGTGTCTTCATCTTAAATGCGACACACTGTATTATTGAATAAACATTATTATTAATATTATTTACAATATATTCTTACAGCAAAATTATAAAATAGATTTTAAAATTTTTGCCTAGAAACCTCCAATTTTTTGCATTATTTTGGCTAGTTTGTTCATCCTATCGTTGGATTTCCTTGCCTCCTCATTGATATGAGATTCGAAGCTGCCTATGTCGTCTATGACTATGCTGTATTTAATTTGATATTTTGGGGTTATCAAATTGTTGGGTGTTTATCTCGTCCTCATCACTGGTCTCGATCGGGCCTGTTAATATTTCTTTACCCTATGGAGTATCTTCAGCGTCATGAAATATGGTCATCATATCCACTCTTGTTGCAAAAACTTTTATTTCTCTATAATCAATCGTTCCTTCGTATTTGTACAATAAATATTTCCGTTTTCAGATCATAAAATATAATTTGTTTTTAGCTGACAGCTTCAAAGTGTGTCATCGAAGTGACCCAAAACTAGATGCTTGTTTGTCGGATGCAATCGAAACAGGATTTAAAACGTTAGGATCTACTGGTGAGTATAAGCAAGCAAATTTTTATTATTTAAATAGTTTATTTTAAAAACTAAAACTTTGGATACTACATTTATTAAAAATTTAACGTAATTCCTTGTTTTTAAAACATAAAGAATTTTATATAAACCAATGTACATAATTAAAATTCACTCTATACCAGCCATACTCAATCTGCGGCCTACGGGCTGCATGCGGTTCTCCAAAACTTTTTTTGCGGTCTGAAACACTATTATTAAGAAGATGCGTTTTATAACTATAGACCAGGGTCGATAATTTTAAAAATGGTAAAAAGTAAAAAAAAATTTATAGTAAGATGAAACCCATTAAAAAAGGACGAGAATATAACAAAAATGAAAGGTTAAATAATTTACGGGCGATCTGAGGTCGGAAAGTGGAAGGGGGTGAGTTTTTAAGGGTAAAAAATGGTGTATCTCGATTTTCGGCAAAACTACAAGTCCTATGGAAAAAAATTAAATGACAAAGTTGTAGGTAATAAAGAGACCTACAACTTTTATAATTACACTTTTTTCTCATAACCCCAAAATTTATGTGAAAAATTCAAATAATCAAGTTTTTGGTTTTTCATTTTATATTATGCAAAAAAAAATTTTTTTCACGACATTTGGTGAAAACTTACCTTTTTATGTCCTAAAGACACTGTAATTTTTTTGATTTGAAATATTTATTTTTGCACCTTATTTTGACTTAATATCGAAAAAACACCTTGATTTTCAATCGAAAATTCTCGCGTAAAAATATCAGCTTTTTAAAAAAAGTCGGGGAGTTTTTTGTTCGTTGGAATCTCTTCTTTCTAATAATGTAAAAAAATATATACATTACTATGGTAAATGTTCTCAGAAAATGCATTAGCTATTTAGTAAAATTTACACTTTAATTACTTGAAAAACGTAAGATTCTATGTTAAATTGAAAAAATTCAAATCAAAATATACTACTATAATTAACAACCAAATAAGTTAATATTTAATATGACATCTACAATATTTTGAGAAAGTTGTAGAATATTCTTTAAATTATATGCATAGAAGCCTATTTATTGTTATTTTAAGATAACTTATATATCGTTTTTGATGGGTACCCCGAAATTAAAAAATCAGTTACTGTGACAACAGTACCAGCAGCTACTTGAACTAAAAAAGGAGACCGTAGTCGTAGAAAAACCTCAGACAATATTTTAGAGTTTGATTATCAAAACCATACAAAAATACCATTTCTGCAAGAAAATTTTTTATCTAACGAGAAAAACAAGGACAAAATAATAAAAACGTTAATGAAAAGATTACAGTCACAAGGATTTTCCTGTAAACAAGCAAAAGAAGATGGTGATGCAGACATTATTAAAACTTCGATAGAAATTGCCAGAGATACCAATAAAACTGTCATTGTTGTGGATCAAGATATTGATCTTTTGGTCCTTTTGAATCGATTAACTTCAAATAATCATAACATTTATTTTCTCAAACCAGGTTCTGGAAATGTAAAAGATCTATTTTTCACGTCTAATAGTTTCAAATATGAATCCTTCAAAAATATCTGGTTGCGACACAACATCTAGATTTACCGGAAAAGGAAAGAAGAGTATTGTAAATTCATTATTAGACGATAAAAATGTGTCAAATTTGGCTAATATTTTTTATAAAAAAGATGCAAACAAAAAAGATATAAAAAAAAATGGATTACAATTAATCAAATCTATGTATAAATGTAAAAGTGATAATATAACACTGAATCAATTAAGATGTTAAAAATATCAATTGGCAAAAATTAAATCATCTTTCATATTGGCAAATCTCCCTCCCACAGAAGGTGCAGCAGAACAAAATTGTTACAGGGCATATTATCAACTTCAAACTTGGCTAGGTAATGAACTGATAGCAACATCAACGTGGGATTATGCCCAAATTTACAGAGAAGGAGCTAATTTTGGAAATATTGCTCAAAACTATTTGCTGCAGCTGTGAAACTGGATGTAACAGTTTAAAATGCGGCTGCCGAAAACATGGCTTAAAATGCACAAATTTATGCTCAAATTGTAATGGTTCTAAAAAATTAACGAATGTGGAAGAAAAAACTTACAAGGAAGTAAGTCATTCAGATGAAATTGTGGATGAAGGACCAATTCAGACTAACAATAATATTGGATACGAAGACGGTGATGGTCTTGAAGATTTCGAAGATCTACTAGAATCGGGAAGGTTTGTCGAATCTAACGATAAAGAAATGCCACCGAAAAAACAAAAAGTAATGGATAAGTGATAAGGGTTCAAGATAAGATTTATAAATAAGAAGATTAATGCATTCTAAAATATTATTATGAATAATAATAATCAGTATAAAGTATCTATATTCAATAGTACGATTTACATTTCTATTCATATATTATGAGATTTTCTATGACATAAATGTAATTAGAATTTAATAAATCAACATTTTGACTAAAAAAATTGCAGCAAGCACATTTTTTAATTGAAATCCCCCCTTTAAATCCTATCTTTAATATTTAGAACAACTATTTTCGCATGTTTCTTGCAATTTTTATGATTTATGGATTTGTAATTTTTTTGTTTTTCAAGTAATTAAAGTGTCAATTTTACTAAATTGCTCAAAATTGTACATAGTGTGTAAAAAAAATTTCGGATTCGAGTTTTTTTCTTTTCTTTCAATTTTCTAAGAACATTTACCATAGTTATGTATATATTTTTTTACATTATCAGAAAGAAGAGATTTTAACGAACAACAAACATCCCGATTTTTTTTAAAAAGCTGATATTTTGACGCAATAATTTTTTCGATATTAAGTCAAAAGAAGGTGAAAAAAATAAATATTTCAAATCAAAAAAATTACAGTGTCTTTAGGACATAAAAAGGTAAGTTTTCTCCAAATTTCGAAAAAAAAAATTTTTTTTGCATATAAAAATAAAAATCCAAAAACTAGATTATTTGAATTTTTCACATAAATTTTGAGGTTATGTGAAAAAAGTGTATTTACAAAAGTTGTCGGTCTCTTTATTACCTACAACTTTGTCATTTAATTTTTTTTATAGGACTTGTAGTTTTGCCGGAAATCAAGATTCACCGTTTTTTACCCATAAAAACTCACTTCCTTCCACTTCCCGACCTCAGATCGCCCGTAAATTATTTTTCCTTTTATTTTTGTTATATTGTCGTCCTTTTTTAACGGGTTTCATCCTACTATTATTATTTTTAGTTTCAAAAATTATCGACCCTGGTCTACTATTGGTTTGTGTTTTTAAAGTTTTGCACAAAATGCACGAAAACATACATAGGTCCCTGCGCTAAATATGACGCTAATTTTTAAATAAATGTTCGGATCATAGAGTTACTACAAAAAGAAGATAGCTCCACTTTTGGCATTTTCGAGTTATGTACACTTTTATTTCCAAAATAGTTTAAATAATATACGGCATAAACAAAAATGTGAACGAATTATAAACAAATGGTCAAAAATGTATTTCCATATTGTTACATTCGCAGTATGCACAAACAAGATAGATGGTATTTTTACCAAAATATAATTATAACATTGTGTTAAGTGGCTAATAGTGTGTCTACCAAAACCAGAGAAATAAATTATTTTTGTTAAATGTTTTTAGTCCGATTCCTAACAGTGTTTCGGTCAAAATAAGATAAAGGTCAGAACACTTATTTTTGTTGAATGTATTTGTTGAAATACTTCAATATTTTGCCTAGAACTGTCTCTGGCCTTTCTCGATTGGTCCGAAATCGACAAGGTGATTACGTCACCCTTTCTTTCCACGATACAGCTTACCTTTAAAGACCAATAGATGATAACACGTGAGGCCCGAATCGCCGTGGTGAATGATTGATTAGCCGTAATAAGTACTTGGTCCAGCTGTAACGAGCAGGGATGCTGACGCTCGTCTCCATATTATTTTCGCGTTAAAACAACAGAAGCACTTCTTAAATTACCGAAACACCAGCTTTTTACATTGCTTGATAAATCCTAGTTATACTGGTAGAGGGATTCCTGAAAGGGCGAAAAAAGCTCTAAAAATACTTACAAAAAAGTGCAATACATTAGTAATGCCAAGAAGAAAGATTTACTAAAACTTTGCAAATCAGGTAGGTACTACACAAAATCTACCTTTATCAAATAATGTTAAAGATACGGTACCTGAACCTTCCATTGAAGATATTGATACAGACATTGAATATTATGATCTGCATGTAGACAGCTAAAATAAGCAAATTGACGTTTTTTCCCACTTTTTTTTTGTTACAAATCGTTTATACTTTGTGAAGACTAATTATGTTTTCTAAAAATGTGAGTTATCTTGTTTTTGCAGTTACTCGACGGGATATATTTGTGTTTTTTTATTTTATTTATTACAGATTCCCACTAACTAATTGTAAATGGATAACCTAAATAAAGAGTCACCATTCAATATATTGCAGCCCGTGTAACATAGCAAACATACGTATGTGGCCCAAAGGAAAAAAAAGGTTGAGTATGGCTGCTCTATACCCTCTTTTCTAGAAATCTATATAAAAACTTAATTTAAATTTTCCCGATTAATAATTAAATATCAGTAAAGATAAAAATAAAGGATAATCTTATTATTCATAACAATATTATTTAAAACATTTCTTAATATTAAACATTTTATATTTAATTCGAGAGACGCTAAAATGGTGGTTCCCACTTTATCGAGACTGAGGCCCACAAGGGTAAACTTAGCGTAAAAAATCAAAAAATAATTTAACTTGGAACGAAAACCGAAAGCCGATAGTAGTATTAAGAGGTTGAAATTTCTGATTTGTGAAGCATTGGCATTAATTATGTCAAACCATGTGATGATTTTGATAAGCCTTGATTTTTAAAACCATTCTAAATCGCATTCTGATTAGGGTTTACAAACTTGTTCGAGTAATTTATCTAATAATAATTGGCCCCTTTGCCTCTTAAGCATGCTCATGTAAAATATTTGGACTCTTTACTCCCTTTACTCTGCTCCAAAAGGGATAAGATGTGTTAATGCCACATTTATGCAAAATCTTCGGAGCATGTATTGCCTGGAGATATATCCCAGCAATATGGCAAAAGGCGAAAGTAGTCTACCTTGCCAAAGTAGGTAGGGTCACAGACCAAACGCCAAAGTAATATCGCCCCATAAGCCTATTCTCATTTCTACTTAAAACTCTAGAACGATTGATAGATAGGTATATCAGGGATGATGTACTAAAAATAAATACGCTCCATCCCAACCAATATGCATACCAGCCGGGAAAGTCAACTGACCTAGCGCTGGACGATCTAAATAGGCTGCTTTCAAAGTCAATAGATGACAAAGAAATCGCAATAGCCACTTTCTTAGATATTGAAGGAGCTTTCAACAATGTCTCAACCAGGTCAATAACCAAGGCTCTAGAAAAGAGAAACGTCCCAGTAACAATATGCCAATGGATCACTGCCTGTCTAGAGAACAGGATTATTTTATCCACTCTAGGAAAGGCAAAAGTTACACGGGGCTGCCCACAAGGAGAAATATTGTCTCCAATGCTGTGATCAGTTCTTGTGGACGACTTACTCAAAACATTGTCCAAAGAAGGCTACCAGTGCCTAGGATACGCAGACGACCTAGCAGTTATCGCCAGGGGGCGATTTGCAGGTACAGTTTCGGAGCGACCTCAAACAGCTCTAAACATAGTGAAGAACTGGTGCAAAAAGGAACAATTGTCCATTAACGCACAAAAAACAACATTTGTAGTATTCACAAAAAACGGGTACTTACAGGAGTCATATTTGACCAAAGGCTGACGTGGAATCAACATCTCAAAAAACTCACACATAAAGCTACAATAGCTCTCGTAAGCTGTAGAAGAATATGTGGGAAAAACTGGGGTCTAAACCCCAAAATTACCATATGGTATACACAAGGGTAATAAGACCCATGATAACCTATAACGCAGTGGCGTGGGTAACCAAAACTGCGCAGGCAAGTGCAACAGGCCAACTCACTAGCATTCAGCGGCTTGCCTGTCTAAGTGCTACTGGGGCCAAGCGCATTACGCCGACCGCAGCAATGGAGGTATTATTAATTCTCGCGCCACTGCACATCTTCATACAAGGAGAGACCAGGTCAGCTATTCACAGGCTAATGCAGGGACAAAATCCAATAAGCCAACTACATAGCGCCGACCACACAAGGCTATATCAGCATGTAAAAAGGGATAATATTCTAGCTATGCCTACTGATACAGCCATACCCACATACAAATTTGAAAGAAACTTTCAAATTCAAATACCACTCTGAGAATCCTGGAAACAGGGACCTCCCGTACAGGCTGAACTCGTCTGGTACAGAGACGGTTCAAAAACCAAGGAAGGAGCCGGTGCTGGAATCTATGGACCCAAGTCGAAATCAACGATTTCGCGGAGTTTAGAAAAATATGCAACAGTGTTCCAGGCTGAGCTAATAGCCATACTGTGCAAGAGAAATATTAAATCAGCAAGTATCAGGCAAAACCATTGCCATATACTCTGAGAGCTCTAAAGGCAATTCTCTCAGCAGAAATCAAATCACGACTGGTAAAAGACTGTCTAGAAGACCTGACAGAGCTAAGTAGTCAAAATAAGGTGATCTTAGCCTGGGTCCCAGGCTATAAGGGATATCAGGGCAACGAAAAGGCCGACGACTTAGCCCGAGAAGGCTCAGATAAGGCCATGGCAGACCCCGAACCCTTCGGTGGAGTTGCTAAGGCATTGTGCAAGGCATCCATTAAACAATGGATGCAAAAAGAGTCTCAGGAATGGTGGAACAACTATCCAAGACTGAGACAGGCCAAATAGTTCATCAAGGAACCATCGGCCAAGTTCACGAAAGACTTACTGGATCAAAAGCGTCAAATCGTTAGGATAACAGTAGGCCTTCTCACCTCAAAAGGCACATGAGTGTCATAAATCCAGCAGAAGTAGGTTCTGTGAAGAAAAAGAGAAAAGATCATTTCACGTCCTGTGCCAATGTGAAGGCCTGGCTGGAATGAGGTTTATAACATTGGGCGAAGAAAAACCAATTGCATGCATCTACTTGCGGGAGCCATTGTCAAAGCTACTAAGTCTAATAAAAAAGACCAGGTTAGACGACATACTCTAAAACAAACGGAGTCCCACAATAGATCTGAAGAGGTAGCGGTGGACAAGGACAAATAACGTCCAACTCCTAATCTAATCTACTCCCTTAGATCTGTTCATGTAAAAATATTTGCACCCATTGTTGCTTAAGTCTACCTATGTATAAAAATTTAAAATGGTTTTAAAAAAGCGGCAACATCTTTTTTTATTTTGATAAATTTAATAATACCAATTTTTGGGCAGTGTATTTATCGTTCTGATAGTTTAAAAATAGTAGTGTTGGACGACTACTGATGTATTTTTTACATATTTTTTTAAAAATGATCGGTAATTAAAAATTTTTGAGTTTTTTTTGTTTTGGTTTTTGAAAAATTTACTAAAAAATCTAATCGGTCTTTAAAATTTTTATGCAATGCATCTCATTAGCTTGACAAGCTTTTATTATGCCTATAATTAAAGATTTTAATAAATAAATACCTAATTATAATACATAAAGAAAAACCTTTATCAATAGATTTTTATCGTGTGATGCTTACTGAAAACATTTTAGACTTTTTTTTTTTTTTAACACTTTATTATACAAAAAACTTTACAGTATTGTACACTAAAATTAACTTACATCTACTAAAAGAATATCACAGAATAAAACGCCTTAAAAGGCGAAAATTTTTTTTGAGAATTTTCTTATTGTGCCTAATGAAATTTTTGACATTCTGTCTCTTCTTAACATATTAATAAATTCTGTTAAATCTTTAAAGCCTTCTAAGTTATTATATAATAGAGCGCTATAAAACCATATCCAAACATTTGTATCTGAACTATTAGAATATTCAATTTGAAAAATATCTTTAGGGTCTCCATTTTTATTACATTGCAAAAACTTGTTTAAAATACGCTGTTTACACCAATCCCAAATGTTTTTAGACAAAATGCAGTCTTTAATACGGTGTGACATATCGTCAAAAACATTGCATTCGCTACATATGTTAGAATCGGTAATACCGTGGCGGTGAGTTTTTGATCTTACTGCGTATATGTCATTTATCGCTTTGTATACTACAGAGCGCCACTTGGAAGGAAAGTCATTGTTACTAATGACCTTCCAGACTGTTTTCCATTTTATCTTGGGAAATTTTTTTTCAATTGCTGGAGTTATTGTAATGTTATCTATTGCGTCTTTGTAAATTTGGTTCGTATTGACTGTATTATTTTGAATCCAATTGAACTTTTGAATGAATTCATAGTACTTTTTTAGACATTTGGGTATTTGTGAGCTCAAATTTTTATCGAATAAGTTATTTAAAGTCGATTTATAAGTAATTTTATTTTTACAGTTTGTCCAAGAGAGTTGTTGGGTCTTTGCAAAAAGTGATTTAGCCTTAATTTCAAAATTAATTAAATTTAAACCTCCTTTTTTAAAAGGTAAATATAGTTGGTCCCTTGCCACCCGGTATAAATGACCCCTCCATATATAGTTTCCTGTATACATTACGATTTTTTGAGCATGTAAATGGGTAACTGGTAACAATTGTGCAATATACCACGATTTTGAAAGGACATATATATTTATGAATTGAATTTTTTTAATTAAATCAAAGTTACATGTGTAACTTAACTGCAGACAAGTGTTTATGTTCTTTATAATTTGTTCCCAGTTGGTTTTAATCATTGTATTAAAGTTTGAAGCCACCCACATGCCCAAAATTTTTGTTTCTGTCTTAAATGGAAATTTTCCTAATTTTTCTGGGAACGATTTTGCTAATTTTCCTAATGGAACAATAAATGATTTCTGAAAGTTAACTGCTGCGTTAGAGGCTCCACAATAGATTTTAAGCAGTTTATCTACAATGTCGATATCTTTTTGTTTTTCAAAGTATATAGTTATGTCATCTGCATATGCAGATATTTTAATTGTGCGGTTAGAAATTTTTAACCCTGGTAATGAAAAGTCACATATTTTTAAAAATGGTTCCATAGAGATGCTGAAAAGAATCATGGATAGTGGGCATCCTTGTCGTACCGAGCTACGAATATCGATTTTTTTTGACAAAAAACCGTTTATCATAAGAGACGAATTTGCTACACTATATATATTTTTTAAGAAATTAACAATTTTATTATCAAATTGCATTGCTTGCATTACTTGCCATAGGTAAGAATGATTGACTCTGTCAAATGCCTGATTAAAGTCGAGATTTAGGATGCCTCCTAAAGACTTTTTTTCATTGTCGAAATCCAATATAGTGTCCCTAATTAAAAGGAGATTGTTGAAGACTGATTTAGTTGTACCACAGCTTTGTTGATCACCTAAAACTTTTGATATAACCATTTGAAATCTATTTGCTAAAATTTTCATTAGTATTTTATAATCGGTGTTTAATAATGTAATGGGTCTCCAATGATTCATAGTAATTGGGTTTTTTATTTTTGGAATTAAGGTGATTATTGCTTCTGTAAATTCTTTATTAGGAGTTGTTGTATTTGTAAAGATATCGTTAAGAAGTTTGGTCAATTCGTCTCCAATGATATCAAAAAACAAGATGTAAAACTCGTAGCATATACCATCTAAGCCAGGAGTTTTTTTCTTTGATACTTCATCTAATACATTTCTTATTTCTTCTTTTTTTATTGAATTTAATATTATTTTATTATCTACATCAGATAGTTTTTTTTGTATATGTGCTACCATACATCGAACATCAGAATCTTTGATTGCTCTTGTTTTAAATTTATCAATAAAATGATTCGTTGTGTATTGAAGTATGTCTTTAGATGTTGTTAATGTTATTTGGTCTTCAGTTTGAAGTTTTGATATTATTGAAACTTTATTTTTTCTTTCTTTCATTAAATCAAAAAGTGAATATTTTTCATTAAATTGATCTTTATTTTTATTTAAGAATTTTTTTTCTAGTTGTTTTTGTTTTAATTCAACAATAATATTTTTAATTTCCAGTATTTCTTGATAAACTTGTTCACCTTGTTTTTGTTTTTCGTTTAGTTCTATTGGAGACCCTTGATAAAATTCAAACATCTTTTTCTCATCTATTGCATCTGATATTTCTATATTCTTAAAAAAAGATTTTACTTTCTTTTTAAAAATATAGAACCACCATTTAATGAAATCTGTATTGTACCAATAGTTTGTTTTTAATTTAATTATTTCATTTTTGAATCTATTTATGTTTTCTTCTATTAGAGTTGCTTTTTTTATTTTCCAATATCCCCACCCATGATATAACGGTTTTAAATTATCTAATTTTTCTAAATAAAGAATATATGCCGAATGATCGGAAAAAGCAACAGGTTTAATTTCGGCTTTTTTTATTAACTTTTGGTGCTCTTTAGATATATAGGCTCTATCAATGCGAGTGGCACAATTGCCTCTGATAAATGTGTATTCAATTTTATTTTTATAAAGAAAATCCCAAGTATCTATAAGATTTGAATTTTGTATAAGCTGTAAAAGCATTCTGCAAATTGAGGCATTATTTCTCGAGTCTTTTTGTTGAATAACACAGTTGAAGTCGCCTAATAGAATTGTAGGATAATTAAAATTAAAATGTACGAGTATTTCATTTTGAAAAAAATCATTTCTTGTCTTATAATTTTGTCCACCTGATGGAGCATAAACATTTATGTAACGAATGTTATTAATATTTACTGAAATAATGCGACCATCAAGTGAACAAATAATATCTTTAACTTCATACCCATTTCTATAAATAACACCTGTCCCTCTGTTTGCGTTGCCTACATTTGGAATTATATTATATCCATATGAAAATTTTAAAAAGTCAATGTTTAATTCTTGTACAAAAATGATATCAATATCATGCTTTCGAATGAAATCAAAAAAGAGACCTTGTTTCGTCGGATTTTTAAGCGAGCTACAATTTACCGATAAAACTGTATATAATTTTGTGACTATCTTAAAAGATAAAATAAAAAAATATATATATTTATCTATGTATACCTAAAAGAATAAATCAGAGTCGCTCATTTGGGTATCGCTTTCATTATTTTCCTTTATGTTATCTTCACTTTCATCAATTATTTGACTACTTTGATTTTTCAAATTAATTTGTAACTTTGGAACTTTTCTTTCTTCTTCGCCCGAGCTTTCACTAGACTTTTCTTTCTTTTTTCTCTTTTTCTCAGTTTTTTTGTTCATGTTTTCTGGAGTCGCTGAAATAATATCGATTTGGGATGTAAGATCGGCAGCCTCTTTTTCACTTGCCAAGGTTGAATATTGTGGAGGATTGTGAATAATTATGTTTGGAAGTGCACTATGATCTTCTGTTGTTTTAATATCTGCGATAGGTGTTGCAAGGGTGTTTTCAAAAAACATTTGGTTTTCTGAGTCAGAATTAGCATCGTCATGATGCGTAATTTCATTTGTTATAAACTTTGAGATTTTGTCCATATCTGAGTGACTGATGTTTGTATCTTTGTGGGATATAGCCATGTGAGCATTTACCTCTTCTAATATCGTAGAATCTGGTACCGCATAATCTGGTACCGCATCATCTGGTACCGCAGCATCTGACACCGCTGCAACTGGTCTGGTCTTTTAATTGCAATTATTCTGTTATTTGGTTTGTTCGGGCAATCCCTTCTTTCATGTCCAGGATTATCACAAAACATGCATGTACGTTCTTGATTTTTATACGTGACCAACGAAGTGGTCCCCTCGATTGTAACGTAAGATGGTACCTTTTTTTTCATTGAAATTAACATTGATCTCACACCACTTTCCACATTATATAAATCATCACCTGACCAAGTTTCATTTCGAATGGTTTTTACAATTCCATATTTACCAAAATGTTCGATTATCTTAGAGTTCTTTAGTTCCGGAGGAAAGTCATAAATTCTTATCCATATATCATCTGATTCTTCGCTTATATAAATTTCATAATCTTGTTCTTCATCTGTATAAATTAATTTCCCAGATTCAAATTTTTGCATTGTTTTTTTTACCAACCACTCAGATATTACTTTAATAAAAACTTTTGAACGAATGTGATCAAACTGTATACATACCAGTTGGTCATTGGTGAAATTAAATACTTGTTTAATCCAACGGTGAATACTAATATTAGGAGGTTTTTTCCTAACATTTTTGAAGTCTAAAACCATTGTATTTTCTCGTTTAATAGCCATGGCACGCCACTGGAAACTTTATTTTTATTCGTTAACAGTTCACACACCTTTACTCTTTGAAGTCTGAGCTACGACTGAGACTTTAGAAAGAAAAGTATTTTTCAAATATTTAACCGAAACCCCATAAATTAACGTTTTATTAAAAAAAATTATATATTAAAGGCATATGAGGATCATTAGGATCATTAGGATCATTATTATTCATTAGAATTTAGAATTAATTATATCTGTCATGCTCTGTCAATTCGAATATGCGTGGTGTCTAATCAAAATCAACGAAAAAAATTTTTTTTAAATAAATACCTTATTTTTGACACATTTCCTACACTTTAAAAAGCACTTCTATAATTTATTTCCAGTCACATCTGACGATTTATTAATCTATTTTGGTTGAATTGTTGTAGTACCTAATAATTAAATATTAATATTACATCATCTATAAACAAAGTATACCTAGATTAATTATTAATAAAATAACAGAAGTTACTAAAAAGATTCAATATTCTTAACACCTTACTGGTTAAAAAATATTTTATGAAAATGTTACTGATTGAATATAACGAGAATATTTGTAAAATTTTTAATAAACAACGCAAAAGGTGGCAACAATGGCTCGATTTTAAGGTTGAAAACTTGTAGATTTAAAACTTAATACCAGTTAAATAAGAAAATATCTGTCAAAAATACCGCGGTGGCGACACCTATATTTAAATTTTTGAAAATGTCAAACGTGTTTTTAATATTATAAAACTTTCACGAAATATTCTTTAAATTGTTATATTAATAGATGTTTCTGGCGGTTAGTAGTGCCCGCCAGACAAGTATACAATGGGGCCACTTAAAAGTTCCACCCCTTTCTTTCTTCGTTATTAATTATTGAGATATCGAAAAAAAAAAATTAATTTGGTTTAATCACTATCGTAACTGATTCAATTACTCTGTAACGTCCATAGCTATTACTGATTTTTCCAGAAAAAACGATAAATATTAATTTATGTCATTTTTAAAAAGCATACTATATAATTATAAAGGTTATTGATTACCATTTTTTTCTTAAACGAGTTTCAGCAACACGTTTAGCAATAATTATGTTTAATAAATTATAATTAAAAAAAATGGATATTTTCATTTGAAGATAAAATGAACTGCGATATACTTTTTCATAAAAACTGGAAGTAAGCTGAGACGTCACAAACTAAATACATCCGTTCAAAGCTTGTAAAAATCAATTCAGTATTTTAAATAATGACTACCTGAGTAAAGAGCGGGTGTATTTTTAACACCTTTACTGCGGTACGCGGATATATGTCCCGTATTGTGTTTACCCACGGTGCGGCATCATATTCGTTACACCTTCCCATGGGGCGAAGCCTCTAGTTTTTGTATTATTCGAGATATAAAAGTTTTATTCACACCAATGTGCTTATATTATTTTGTAAATCATTATTTACACAAAACATATTGACCCCGTACTGCTTCATACGACAATGTCCCGTATGTTTTTCAAGAGTATGAGATAATAGGTTTGTTTGCGTTAAATACATTAAAACTGTTTTGAATATGCGCAGAACTGGATGCGCAATAAATAAAATCTAGGAATGTTCAGGATTAACAATAACAGATTTAAAATTAATTCTGATGCCTTGGTAGGATTCCCCACTTGACCATTCACTGTTGGGTTCTAATTAACAGTGCTGTTTCTAAAGTGGCACTGGAAAACAAAGCCTACACAGAACACGAGGCGAAATAAAAACAGTTGAAGCCGATGACACAAAAAAAACAGCGTTTGAAACGCAAACAGGATTTTATTAAATTCTTCTTTTTCATAATTTACAACTGTCACTGTGATTGGCTGTACATCATATCTAGATAACGTCACACATTTGTCAAGGAATTCCCACAAAAATTTTGTCTCTGTCTCTGTTGTCTCCAGTATTCAACAATATTAATTATAGGATTTTTTTTAATAAGAACAATGGAAAATTCACAAAATGAAACGGGTAAACTATTTTTTATTCAAATAAATTCTCAAGACTAATAATAAATATTTTGTTATATAATTATCCGCGTTTTTGTGTTTCCCAGAAAAAGATGAGTTTAACTATTATAATAGTGAAAGAACAAATGCCCTTTTAAATTTATAAAAAATAAACAAGCCAAAAGTGGGAAAGGGAAACATAAAAACGATGAAAAACTATGGGAGATTATAGCCCGGGAAATGCAAAATTTGAGAACAAATATAAGGTTCTAGAGCGAGCTTATAAGAAATTTGTTGAGAATAATAACAACAAAACGGGCAGGGGCAGAAAAGAATTCGTTTATAAAAATATTTTCAACGAAATATTTGATAAAAAGGTAAATTTAAAACCTGCAATTTTATTATCATCAGATAAAGTTTTTAGAAAACCTGGCCCCAGTATTTCTCAAAGTACTCCCAATATTACCACCGAGTCCTCAAGTCATTTATATGAATCAGAAACGGCTGAATTAAATGACGTTTTACCTGAAGCAGTGTTACCAGAAGTAGTTTTACCTGAGGTAATTTTACCTGAGGTAGTTTTGCCTCTGAGGACAAAAACAAACAGAACAAGAACGAACAGAGACAGACCTTACTATAAAAAGCATAATGACATATTAATAGAAATGAAGAACGATTTAAAGAATTATTACACAGAAAAATTGGCAATTGAAAGAGAAAAGTTAAAGATAAGAAAAATAAAAGAAGACAGTAAGGAACGAAGACTAAGACTGCTTAAAAATAATGTTTCTAAAGTTGACTTATTTATTTATTTAATTTAAAATTAATTTTTCAAAATTATGTATGAAATAATAGACCAGCAATATAATTTCTGTGATATTTAGCCACAGCATTATGTGCCCTATTGCCATCATCACTGTCACTATCCTCATCGGCTAGTTCTACAATAACTTCTAAAGTATTGCTTTCTCCTATATCCAAATCCTCAATTACATTGTTCTGACATAGATTATGCAAAACACAGCATGCTCTTATAAAGTGACATATGTTTTCATTATTTCACAATTTCAGATGATAGAGCTGACGAAACCTTTGTTTCAAAATACCAAATGTATGTTCTATCAAAATTCTGCAGTGACTTAATTTTTTATTAAAATTAATTTCTGTTGCACTCATGTTTGCTTTTATTTGGTAAGGCTTCAATAAATTAACTTTTAGTTAGTAAGCGCTATCTCCCAGAATATATTTATCATTGCATTTTTCTTCCAGAGTAGTAGCTAAGGGGGAATTGCTAAAAACTCTTGCATCTTGTACAGATCCAGGGTAATCAATAAAAATGTCTCTTATTTTATTCTGGTTGTCGCAGACAGCTTGAAGCTAAAAAAAAAAATAGAAATAAGTTATTTTAATTTATTGCTTATCGTAAAAGTGTTTTACAAATACTGTAACATCTTTATACTTGTGTTTGTTGACTCTATTACATATACGAGTAGGTTACAGCATGTTAAATTTGACTGAAGTCTAAGCTTGGGGGGACGTAATCACCCCTGTATTCGCGCTTGTTTGTCATAACGTATGTTAAAATCACTGGATAAAAATAGTTTTATAGTTGCTAAATGCATAGGTTGATGGCAAAATATTTATCATGTATAATTTTACATTTACAAATGTTTCAATTTAAAATTAATAAGTAGCAATAGGAATTGGATTTACAAGTTTGATTTCAACACATTTTAAAAAGTACTTATATGTATAGAATAGAATTTCTTCCTATTAAAATAGAAAACCGTATCTTCAGAAGGAGTGTCTATACGGACATGACTACCGTTAATAACTTCAAGGGCCCCTGGAAACCCCATAGCTTCAAACTCTTCTAGAATAGTTAATTTTTCTTTCTCATTCGGCCATTTTATTACAATTTCCGACATATTTGATAAAAATAATGATACATTTTTTATTATATCATGTAATTTAAAAATATTAATATTAAATTGATCAACATCTCTAAGAGAAGCTGCTTAAAAAGTACTTACATGTATAGAATAGAATTTCTTCCTATTAAAATAGGAAACAGGATATTCAGAAAGAGTGTCTATACGGACATGACTACCATCAATAACTCCAAGGGCCCCTGGAAACCCCATAGCTTCAAACTCTTCTAGAATAGTTAATTTTTCTTCCTCATTCGGCCATTTTATTACAATTTTCGACATATTTGATAAAAATTATGATACATTTTTTATTATATCATGTAATTTAAAAATCGTAATGTTAAATCAATCAGCAACATCTCTAAAAGAAGCTGCTTCATGACCTGCATACCACAAAAATACCATTAAGCACGTTTCTGCAGAAATTTTCTGGACCCCTCTTTTGTAATGTGAATAAAAATCGGACGTCTTCAATTTTCCAGCCAGATCTATCATTAGATTTCGGGGTAACCTAAAAATAATTATATGTAAGCACCCTCTTAAGAAAATTAAATGTAAGGTGTATACTTTAAATTAAATTGTTTTCAAACTTACCTAAAATGAGTAATAAATTCAGCGTCTGTAAACAGAGTTACAGCATTCTTCATAAAAATCTCATTTTTAGGCTTTTTTATTTGAAGTTCTGGTAAAATTACGTTTAAGAATATATCTTCCTCTTCAGAAGATGAAGAACTGCTAGAACTCGAACTAGACTCCATTCTTATACAGTTAAAAATATAGCACACATAACGGCACAAAATAAAGGTGTCCCTTAAATCTAAAATAACTTATTAAAAATAATGCACAAGAAAAAAGAACAAAACAAACACCAAACGACAAACAACCAAGCCCACCACCATAACCACAAAAATAACAAAATCACGTACTTCACAAGCGCAAATAAAATAATCCTGGTTTGCTCTTGACGATGGGAAGAAACTAAATAAAACTGTTTAAAATTATTCGCGACAGTACCAACATTAAACACAAACACCCGACTAGAATAGTTCGAAACAATTTTATCCAAACACAAATGCTTTCTTGGAAATGCGCATGCGCAGAACAGTTCGAAGTTGTAATTTATTTTAACGCAAACAAACCTATTGAAACAACCGATCGTACCGCAGGCTCTGTGCGCAAGTGTCGAATGATAATTTCGTTTTTATCAAAAAATATTAAATAAATTCGAATTTTCAATATTTTTTTTTTTTTTAATAAAATATAAAATGCAATTTACTATTATTTTGGAAAAAACGGAAGTTAGCAATGGTGTCACAAAAAAACTGAATCCGATATAATCCGATATAAGTTCTTACTCCAAACTTTTAAACAAAAAAAAATTATTGAAATTTAAGTTATTATTAAACCCTTGCTAAGAGCAGTTTTGCAATTTTTGTTCACCTTATACAGTTAGTCCAAAAAGTCTCCGTACACTACCTGCTTTATATAGAATTTTTCTGTTGCATTTAATTTATTAATTGAAACTACGAGAGAATACGCTCTTTTCAATAACTGAAGCATAAGTAACGATTATAAGTTATAATTACAATAAATGGACATTTTTATTTAAAAGAAACATCGGCATTATAAAAATCTATGCAAAATTTATGTCAAAAAAGTCTCCGTACACTCATAATTTTCATTGAAAAAAGCACATTATAATTAGCTGCATTTCACCAAGGCACCTATGGCTCGCCAGCCTAAAAACAAATGAATAATTATCGGTCATAATTTATTATCTGTCATTTGTTGTTGGTAGATTTGCAGTGACGTTTCAAATTAGCATTAAAAATAAGCGAAAGAAATCGTGAAATTGCAATTCCACTTCGAAAGTTGATAGTTGATTTATAGAAAGAAAAAAAATCCCTTAGAAATATTGGAAAAATTGTTAAGAAGCCGTATACTACCGTTCAGTACATTATAAACCAGTATAAATTAACGGGTTCCTACAAGATTCGACCACGTTCTGGTCGTCCCAAGAAACTGACTCCGCGTGAAGAAGCTAGTATTGTTAGGCAAGTAATTATAAATCCCAAGAAAAGTGCACCAAAACTAAAAGAAAAAATACGAGAGCTATTTTCAAAAAATGTTTGCCCACAAACGGTGAGAAATTGTATACACAGAGCAGGCTATAAGGGGTGTACTGCCAGAAAGAAGCCGTTAATTTCGGAAGTTTATCGAAAAAAACGTTTAGCTTTTGCTACAGAATACGTAATTAAACCTCCTGAATTTTGGGAATCTGTAATATTTAGTGACGAAACTAAAATTAACCTTTTTGGATCTGATGGTAGAGCTAAAGTTTGGAGAAAGAAGAATACCGCCTTTGATATCAAAAACCTCTGTTCCACGGTGACACGGGGGTGGCAGTGTTCTGCTATGGGGATGCAAGTCCGCTGGAAGTGTTGGAAATTTACATTTCATTAATGGGATCATGAATCAGCATGCTTATATGAACATTTTGCGAGACAATTTAGTAGAAAATGTGCAGAAATTAACGCTCGAAGGAAGATACATTTTCCAACAGGACAATGATCCAAAGCATACTGCAAACTTGGTGCGAGAATGGATGATCCATAACGTGCGACAGCAACTTCACACACCCCCGCAAACACCTGATGTTAACCCCATTGAACATTTATGGGAGAAACTTAAACGGCGCGTTCGCAAACATAACGTGTCAAGTAAGGAAGAGTTAAAAAACAGAGTATTGCACGAATGGGAGAACATTCCAGCAGAACTTACTAGAAAGTTGGTTCAAGTATGACAAGAAGGTTACAAGCGATTATCAAGGCCAAGGGCGGTCCAACTAAATATTAGTTTTTACATTTGTTTCCTATCTGTTAAAATATTATTAGAAACTGTTAAGTGTACGGAGACTTTTTTGAGATTATTTTTGTATAGATGTTTATATTATTGATGTAATTTTTAAATAAGGATTCGTTTTTGCAGTTATTACTAATAATTATTAAAAGTATGTTTCAATTATCAATAAAAATATGTTCTCATAGAGTTTTGATTAATTAATTGAATACAACAAAAAAGTTCGATGTAAAGCAGGTAGTGTACGGAGACTTTTTGGACTAACTGTATATATTTCCTGAACTATTTTGCTAAATAACTCTTTCTATGCATAGTTCATTAAATCACTGTTTGGCTTTTCCCTTTGTTTGATTTTGCGACCTTATTCGCCTTGAGCGCGTCGCCTTTCAAAACTTGATTTATTAATTTTGTTTATCCATAATTAATTAGTATATTGTTTAAAAAAAAACGTAAAAAGTGGCTTTTATTGATTAAATAACAGAAAGAGCGAATTAATGCTGTTGTCTCCTGCAATTTTTTAGCACCATACAAAACTTCCATCGAAGTCAAAAATATTTTTTTGCGTAGACCTAAATGAAACCTACATAGTTGTGTTTCTGGCATAATTATCCGATATTAATGACGGTTTACTACATTTCCGCTTTGTGCAGAACATTTTTATTTTCAAAAAGTCTAGTTGTGAATAAATACGACAAACGTGAAAGGCGTATAGAGTGAATAACCGCTTGTATGAAACTAAATAATGTATCAAATAAAAAAAGGCTTGAACACCAAATAGAAATAGGCGACATTTTGTTAAATAAAAAAATATTTTACATAAGTATTAGCCAATTAGATACTCTAATTAATAAAGATATAGAATATCAAAATAATTGTTAAAATAAATTACTGGACAGTTTTTATCATTTCCTGGAAAACTTTCTCACGTCTTTATGTCGTGGCACCATCGATATACATTTCCCAGAACTTTTAATGTCATAGGCAATTTATATAATTAGCATAGATAATTTTTTATTACTCTTTTAAGGCTATCTTCATGCATGATTGTAATTACATCATTATTGACACGAAACGATTTCCTAAATAATATATTTTAACATATAATTACAAAAAAAAGAATTACTATTACTACTAAGTATTACTTTAAATGTTGTGTCAACAAGTCGTTCAATCCCACTCCCGATTTGTGATCACGTTGATGGCATGTCGAGCCGAGGATATATCTTATTTTGGTGCTTATTGTCGTTCCTTTTATACTTCTAAATCTATTTACACTGAATTGAAGAACTTGGGGCAACAACAAATATAGCCACACGATCAAACTTTTCAGAAAATTGATTTTTATGATTTAAATTCTGAAATTCAGGTATTTTAAGATAAAAAAAATGTGTCATTAAGGTGGATCCATATGAAATTTTTTTTTGTATAATATTACGATTGGAAAAAACGTCCTAGGACAATCACCTCTGCTTATTTAATAACTCAAAATACCCAATTTCAAAGATGGCTACTAACAGCAGTTATCTGTCAAAGTCGCAATTTTTTTGAAAAATCGTTCAAAAATAGTTTTTTTACATAAAAGAAATGATACTGAAAATAAATCCGACACAAAACATTTTAATTATTAAATTACATGGCAATCCTCATGCCTAATAGAAAGAATAAAATAAGTTACATGTTGTGATATACAAAGTTAATTACAAACCTGTAAAGATTAATAAAATAAGTGTTATTAAACTACTGATGTGAACATCAAAAAATTCTTAAAAACTAACTTATGTTAAAATTATGTACCAACTAATGGACAAGTTATTACGGTGCAAGTTCTTAGGACTAAAATAGTGATGAGAGAAAAAACAATTAAGTAAAATGGTTTATATTAAAGGAAAGACAAATTCATGATGGTACCTTATTACAAGAACAAGAAAATACGCAGTTCAAGAATTAATTTTAAATACAGAACAAAATAGAAGCTCCGAAAGTTTTAAGCGACAGACCTCAGTATCGCCAGGGTCTCTGGAAAATTCATAGAGGTGATTTTGATAGCTGGAGGTAACCTTCTTACTTTCAAAAAAATAGAGAAATGTTCCTTGGTTCCGGAACTTCAAAGGTTAAACTAATTAAACCACTTATAGGAATGGCACCGTGAAAGCCAATGGGAATTTTGTTTTTTTATTTAAATATGAAAAAGATATTGAAAACAATATTGTTTCTAGTGACATTTTACGTCTACATACCGATTTCAAGGTGTAATTATTGAGGTAATAGAGAGTTATTGCAAGTTCACTTAAGGTCAGTCACTATTAGTGCCGCTCTTATTTTGACATCTAATGGAGAAAAACACGTTTTTAAAAAATAAAAATTTATTGTGCTTTAAACAAACTATCTTATTACTGTGATGCCCTATTCTCTCATATTTATTTCATTTTTGTTTGGCAAAATGATATAGCCTAACATTTACGTACTTAACTGTATATATTATTTGCTTATATGATTTGGAAATAACAGTGTATTTTGAATTTATCGTTTGGAATTCATATCTTCAAAACATATATTGAGGAATAATGTAATATATTTTATTTGTATCTATAAAAGAGCATAAAACCGAGTAAAAAAAGCATACATTGCTTATGAACAATGTCGTGGGGCGCACCTGGCGTCTATCCCCCAGAGTCGTCGCGTGGACTTACACGGCCATCATAAGACATATGCTTACATACGGTGCAGTTGTCTGGGTACCGAAAACAATTGATAGCTATCGGCAAACTAGAACAAATTTAAAGAACACCATGTCTCAACAAAACTGGTGCCATGAAAATCACAGCGATCAGAGTCATGAAGGTCAGTTTTAGACTAACTTCCCTTAATTTTTACATCCAAGAGGTTGTTCTGAGGACAATGACACGCTTCCGCATGGTTGGAATAGGACATAATCAAGGATCTGGTGAAGCAAGTTATCGCTTTTGACAGGAGGCGCTTGATACGCTCCTACCGCGTAAAGTGAACATGGACTCTATCTCACGAAAATATATCTTTCACAAGCCATACAAAGTTATAATAAAACAAATAAAAGGGTCAGAAGTGGCAGGTATGATTCATATCTACACTGACAACAAAACAAGTCTCGGTACGTGGAATATACTCCAGATCCTTAAACCTAAACATAAAATGAACTGTAAGCAATAGTGCAAGTGTAGTTCAAACCGAGCGAACGAGGATTCTCCTAACGGAAAAATAATTCACCACGATTAATATCACTATAGGGAACAAGCTTATTTATACAGATAGCAGACAAGCAACACTCACCCTGAAGATATCACGAATTTACTTTGGATTAGTACTAGAATGTCTCGAAGCTTTGACCAAAGTATCGATCAAATATATTAAGATGGATCAAAGCTCACGCCAAATCGAAAGGTAACCGTCTTGCTGATTCACTAGCTAATAAGGCAGCAAACCAAATACTTTCCAGACCTTTCTATCGGACTGACAAACCTAATTAAAAAACATTTCCTTGTGAAATTCTAGGAAAGATAGAATCAGACAAAATCTGCAGACTTTCCAGGAAGCTTTTAAGTTATCCTGAAAACACTACATCAAACAAATATGATTAGACAGAATCTGCGCTTAATCGCAGGCATTCTGACTGGTCTTTGCTCAGTACGGAATCATCTCCATATCATAGGGATTTCAGAATCCGCACTCTGCAGGGGATGCGATTTCCTGATGCTCTCATTCATTAGAAAATTTATGTTCAGCGAGAATTGGCTAACACTGGCCGATATAAAAGAAGCACCTCTTGGCGACGTTGTTAACTGCATTAAATTTGTAGACTGGCTCACGAGTTAGAAGGTAGGAGCATGAACAAATGGCCTAGTAAGCCCTTAGTGCCATGGGTTAGCTCCACATGTGGCAGATACAGATACAGAGCTATAAAATAGAATATATACAAATCCCTCTTGTCACTTGTCAGAGCAGATAAATAATCAGAACAAAATATTTTTTCTTAAAAAATTGAACAGTATATTACGCTATATAGGCAATAATAAATTTGGAAAGTTTTGGCAAATAATTCATAATTTTATTCCTGGATACCTTAAATTAAAACATTTCTTATTTGGGATGTATTTATTATTTAAAATATTTAATAGTTTCATATACGGTATCCTGCCATTTTTATGTTATATGAACAAAATTAAAAACTTGCACAGCATAAAATGGAATATCTTAACCATTATAAAACAACAGAAAACCGTAAATATATGATATATTTACCGTAAATACTATTTACATAAGCAAAATATATAAATAATTTTTTTAAATACTACCCTGTTTATTGTTATCATTTTGTATACTAACACATGAAATGTTATTTCTCTTAATTTATTTTTATCAATTGAATCGGTGACTGAAAGAATAATACAAGTGCCAAAAATGGTAATTTTAACTGAGATAGGCAAATTGTTTAAAATTCATAGGCCTATCACATAGCGAAAGAATAATACACCGACCAACTGTAAAATAATAAAGTTTGTTATATAATATTTTTATTTGTTCACCTGACAATTGACTGGCCTGTTGGTTTATATCCAGTGCCACTAACTTAGTTAAAAAAAAAAACGTCATACGAGCGATGGGGACTTGTTCAATTTTCGGCTGAGTGAAACAACAGTACAAGTACGGTGCACGTACTGTTTTTTCACTCAGTAGCCATGTCGTTTCGTAGACAAATTTGACACAGATTTGAAAAACTGGTGGTCGCAATTTCATAAAAAATAACCTCTAAATCAGCTGATGAACAAAAAGCTAGTTTTGTCATTCCGCAGACAGCCAGTTTACATACACTGGTAAAACTCCTGGATATGTTACTACAAGTGCCTTCATAGGCGGTTTTCTCTCGCACACTTTTATGTGTGGGGTGCATTAGACTGATCAAACCTAATGCCAATCTGCAGTTACCCTCATGGCGGGCATACACGCTACGGTGTGCCTGTGCAGGTGTGCCTGCACAGGTAGACATACACGCTACGACACGAAGCCGACCTGCGCAGGCACACCAGCACAGGTAGACCTCTCCGATAGACCGTTACGTGTATGCTCGCTCAGAAGTTGTCCCTATTAACGTAAAGAAGATAGCCAATATAAAGATACTTTTATTCTACTTTAGTGATGAAATCCTAGAGTTTTACTACCATATATTATTTCTTGGAAAGTCAAAAATGAAGATTCTGATTAAAAAATTACAAATAAGTTTGTTAAATAATAATCAATGAAGCTAAAAAAAAAAAATTAGAAGCATTTTTTTTTAAATTGAGTAAAAGAACAGTATAACTACAAGTCATTTTTTTCAAATATCATTTTTTGCATAATTTTATTTTTAAATTTATTTACGTATTATTATCGGTTAACCAAAATTTTATAACTTCATAGTCCAATTAAATAACGAAAAAAAGCCCCTTCGAGCTTACATTAATTTGTAATTGGATAAAACAAAAAGGACCTTGTGTATTTTGATGTGATCTTTCCGAAAAAAAGAAAAAAAAGATGTAGCAGTTTTTCAATT
The DNA here is from genome assembly GCA_927349885.1 of Psylliodes chrysocephalus. Classification (NCBI taxonomy): domain Eukaryota; kingdom Metazoa; phylum Arthropoda; class Insecta; order Coleoptera; family Chrysomelidae; genus Psylliodes; species Psylliodes chrysocephalus. The sequence goes on along the minus strand of OV651813.1, from coordinate 57,775,583 downwards.
TTTTTTAAATTAGGAAAAACCGGGTTTTCCAGAATTTTCCATTGTAAAAATGCTAATTATCTGGGCAAGTATCATTCCGATAGTGAAAATAAATGCACCATTCGAAAGAGGAGGCAAAAATAGTTCGGAAATTCATTGCACAGGTAGTTTTAATGGCGAATTTCTCGCCGCCAGAAGTGCTTTTACCAAAAAGTCGTTTTTTCGTTTTTTTGATCAGAACCATGGACATGAAATTTGCGATGAATTTGTGGCGAAATTATAAATGTTAGACATATGTTCCCATGAAAGAAGTTGGGTATTTTTTTGTTGGCTCTCAAATAAAATAAGTCCCGCGGCGAAATCTGACATAATTTTTCGGGAATTCGCAGGAAACCAGAAGCGTAGTTTTTTTTTAATTTTTTTCCCATATGATCTTTGAAATTTTTTTTTTTAATTTCATTGTTTGATATCTTAGCCAATTATGGTCCCATGTCGGTGAAATTCACACACACATAAGACTTCACATTTAAGAGTAAGATTTGTAAGTGGCATTAAAAAAAATCAAATAGTTTGGCCGTTATAGGCAAACAATGAAATTAGGACCGCGGTGCATTTTGCCCTTCCGCCATATGCCCAATTTTGGGATTTCTCTTGCCCCCTTCTGGGAATCACTAGTCACATCCCCTAAGTTCAAAATGCATTTTTGTTTTTTCAAATATCTTAATTTTTAACAATGTTATAAAGAATTTAGTGTTTGAACATTTAACAAATTCAATTTTTCGACCTTCGTCGCCTCAAAATACTAAACAAAATTCAATCATCCATACCGCGAGAACGGTGCATCGGATCAAAATTTCTCAAGAGACATATAAATTATCATTTTTCTTAAGCTTTCAAATGTCGTAAACTGCGTTATAAAAATATTGATTTATTTCCGACATGCGCCTGCGCAAAATTGAAAAATTGACAAAATCCAAAATTTCGGCAGTTTTGAAAAACTGCTACATTTTGTTTTGCCTTTTTTCAAAAAGATCACCTCAAAATACATAGAATCCATTTTGTTTCATCTAATTACAATTTAATGTAAGCTCAAAACCCGTAATTTAATTCGATTATCACAATACATAAATAGGCCGAATAACAGTTTTTTTTTGTTTTTTTTTTTAATGGTCATTTTGGATATGTTTTGTTCTTTCACTCACCGATTTAATTACATTCCTGCTATTGCAGTTAAGAAAAGCACATGAAACAATGATTGTATTTTACTATAATATTTAAATATTGCAGAAAAAGCAAATAAAAACACGAAAACTTAATCACACAAATCACAATAATGAAATCACAACAATGCGATAGCTATTTGACGTAAGAGTCGCATCAATGTGGCGGACTAATGCCGTTTTTGACCACGTGATCGCGTCTCCCTATAAAGGCGAGAACAGATTGAGCAAGTTCGCGTGTGAGGCAAGCCGAAGCCGAACCGAATGTCTCGTGCGACGCATTTTGTATACACGAATGGTTCGCCACTGACCCAGTAAATTCGCGAGCACGCAACCGTATACTCAGAAATTCAAAAAATTAAAACAAAAATAAAGGATGAGGATGAAGTCGCGGAGTTAAGTGCATGTTTTATTATTTTATCCGACACATTAAAGAAAAAAGGAGAGAAAGGAATCGATGGCCGATTTCCTGCCAAGGATATTCTTGTTTTATGAAGTTGTAATAGAACAGGCGTTTTGCTCTCTTAAGATATCACGCTGATTATTTTCCTGCTTTAAGTTCATGCAAAATAAATCCTAAAAACTCGCTATAATCTGTACGGTGCCGTATGGTACATATTCCCCGTCCAGACTGAGCACGTACGTACTACTCTGCATTGCCTCCATTTGATGTACCGCCAACAAACGGATCGGGGCGAGACCGTACGGCGCACACAACGAGGCAATTTGTTGATATTGATAAGTTGATATTCCATGAATATGGAGGGTAGAGGAAAGGAGAACAATCTCTGTATACAAAAAGTGTCCCTCAAAATGTATACAATTAAGATGGCGCTTCTGTGCCCAGGGGACGTTGACAGTCGATAATTCAGATCACACAATGACACCAATGATGTATATAGTAATAAATATTGCTCAACCATAAAAAACTGAAAACTACACCATGAAAAGTGACTGATCGTAGAAGAGTAAGTGTTCTGTGATCGTAGATAAATTTTGACAATAGTCAAATTTTATTAAAAAATAATAATATAAACAATAAATAATTCTTATGAATGAGCAATTTATATGACTATATAGCATTGGATTTTGTTCCCTGGCTACACGAGCGCCATCTTAATTGTATACATTTTGGTGGCCACTTTTTAATATAAAGATCCATATAAGATTGTCCTCCTTTTTTCTACCCTCCATATCCATGAATATAGAAAACTGTTAAACTCTCAACTGGATTTTAAATCGCAACAAAACTTTCGCTTATACTTACTAGATGCAACACAAAAATAGATTGTTCTCGTTATGCACTAGCACTATTGCCATATCTATACTAGTAAATTTTCGTGTTTTTGGTCTGTATATCTATGTCTAGTTGTTTGTGTGTGATTTATTATTTTATGTATGTATACTATTTTTCATTGAGTTTTTGTATTTTTTATTAAAAATGCCACCTATATTCAAGAAAAGTAAAAAAAGAATTTTAAAAAGTGCGTACATAGGAAAGAATAACTACATAATAATATATACAATGTCCATGTCCATACTACCCTGATTTCTACCACAATCAAAATAGATACGTAGAATTTTTAAAGATTAAAAAATTTGTTTGTTTATAATATAATACACCTGCAACAAAAGTACAATAAATTAATGTAAAATTGGGTTACGTTAGAAGTTAATAAAATAAGCCTAACTATTTTTCTTTTGATTTTGGATAAATTATTGTATTTAAATAACATAAATTCAAAGGTTCGCACATATTGATTTACTAGTAATAATGCAATATTCTACTTATATAAAAAGATGTGAAAGAAGGAGGAAAAAAGTACGTCGCCACATATTTTTTTTCTAAATACCTAGGTGTTTCTTATTTTCATAGTATTACCTACTCATTTTGCAAATGAGCCAATTAAAATATCATTTTTATCATAAAATGTCTATTGATTCTACTTTTTTGATTTTAATAAAAACTATACCAAACCTAGTTATGGTTAATATCTGAACATAAACTTTAACAGAAAATTATTTTAAAAGCATTCTAAATGAATATTTACATTTTTTAATCCTGCCTTTTAAAATTTTTTTGACAAAAAATTACAAAACAAGGCAACTTTAAGGACGCGTTGAAATTTTAATATTTATTTTAAATGGGGGTCATATTGGGATTTAGGAAATAATTTTACATAAGAATCAGCAGGAATGGTGTCAGAGCTCTAAACAATTTTTTTGCCGACCAGTGTTATAAAGTAATTGCGGTAAATTTTGTATTATTAAATACCATTTTTTTTAGGTTTACCAGCTATTGGTGTTCCTTCTATTGATCCCTTGAAGATTTCGGAAATTGTTATTGGAGCTGGAACTAGCGCAGTTAATTTAGTACAAAAATACTATAATGCAAGTATAATAGGATTATCAAACTTAAAGGTGGACAATGCTCTGTGAGTTGGTTATTTGATTTATTTATTTTTATTTATTTATTTATTAGTAAAAGGTGGCTATGAATTCACTTTTTGTTATCCTTAGAGTACATTCTATAAATACGGCTTATGACAAGGAGTTATGTTACGAATGTGTGACGTCAACAAAATCATCGCGTGAAAGTCAGAACCATATTTCTGTTATGAAAGACCTGGGCGTTTTATTTGTCATAGTTGTCAATTGTTAGCAGTTAATTTTAACTGTACCTTAAGAGGAAAATTTACATTACAAACTGAAAGACCTGCGGGGCAACGGTAGTTTAGTAGGTATAAAAATTACAACGTTAGGGTGGAGCCTAAATACTACAAAATTACTTCCGAGACTAAACAAAATCCGCATTCATTCATAATTTTAACAATTGCCTGTAGATACGAGGGATACGTATTCGAAACTCTAACGCGCGAAATTAAGACAAAGGAACCGAAAAATCCTAACACGGCTGCCGACGTTCATCCGTTTTTGAGTGAGTCAGAGTTACCTAAATTAGGGGAACCAGAATCGTATTTGTTTTTCTCGGTGCATTGCCAGATATTGTTATAACGCAGTTCGATTTTTTAGAGGGTTTTACATTATTTTTATATTTTAATTTAGTGAATAGGTTTAGTTAGATTAAATTACAATTAAGAGTATAGAGTTGTGAAATATAAATACAAATAACGAAATAAAATAGACGATTGGTTCGAATAAGGTAATATCAATTAATACAGGGTATTTATTCATTGAGTGCCGATACTTAAGGGTGTGAATCCTTTGGGTTTTAAAGTTTTAATAAAAAAAAAATAACTATTTTATCATAAGTTTCTTATCACTCTAGATATTTTTATGAAATTTTGCCCAAAAAAGTGTTTCCACTCATGGTGGATTCCTACCAAATTTCAATAAAATATCAAAAGCAGTTTCAATATACTTTCCTTACCCGAAAAGGGTGCTTCGTACGAAAGTACGTCATAAACCAAATTTGCTCCAAAATAAATAAGGATTTTAAAGATAATTTTGGTTTTTAGAAAAAGCAGTGGCGCACTATATTTTTGTTCAAAAATATTCAGTTCAAACCCGGTACGGACGTCACTGGTAAAAATTTAAAAGTCTTTTACGACAAAAGGCGAGATTAAAAGTAAATGTTTAGTCTGTTGGTACATAATATACTATATTTATATATCTAATTTTTATTATTGCACTGAATGTGACATGGCTTTTTTGTTTGCCTTTTTTGGATCAACAAAATATTATTTTGATTTAAAATAAACTGCCAGTAATAATAATTATCTGTACCTAAACATATGCAAAGTGAAATCATAAAACGACGCATCAAGAAAGCACCAAATTATTAAACTTTTAATTTACGTAAGATGTATTGAAATAATTTAAAAAAACCGACTTTAAAATCGTGCTGATGCCATCACCACATCTGAACCAAATTTATATGGGATCACCCCTGAGGTACGCCTTGCTAACGAAAAGAATTAGAGAAATCGGACAAGGTGATAAAGAATTATCGCTAAACATACATAAAAAATGAAAAGTTTGAGGATTTTCCCATTGACCCAATTATTAGATTTTGACCAAATTTATATGGGACCATCCCGGAAGTACCCCCTTTCCAGCAAAAAAGAATCATTTAAATCGGACATTGTGTTAAAGAATTATCGCTGAACATACATAAAAATATATATACAGACGAATTGAGACCTCCTTCTTTTTGAAGTAGGTTAAAAAGGACATATTAATCTATATTGTTTGTATTAACTAAAAAACTACTATGTGGAGTTATATACATCTTCTTAAATTAATCTTATATGTAAAAATGTGGGTTCGGTTCCTAGAAGAGTACCTAGTTCACTGTGCAGCCAAATTTATATTTATGGAACAGAATTTTTTGAAGAAATAAAGTTTTAGGTTTAATTAAACACCAAGTTTTATCAGGAATGACATTTTCTGAAAAAAGTAGCATGAAAAGCAGACTTTTTGCGAGCCACTATATATATATATTTTAGGGGACAATCCATATTATTTTAGAAAAATAAATAAAATTTTTGTATAATCACATAAATGTGATTTATCTTTTAGAATATTGTATATTTTTGTCAAAGTTTACTAATTTAAAAAAAAAAGAAATATTCTTCAAAATTTTTCTTAAATTTTTTAACACGGTACAAAATACCTTAATCCGTTTATAGTTATCGAAATTAGTAAAGAATTTTATCTCGTTTATAAAGCATTCTTTCTCTTTCCATTTCCTATAAAAACTAATAGACCTTTTTGAAATCGGTATTCGGTGACTTTTCTTCTGTTTTATTGCCTTGAAAATTATATGATTTACATAAAAAACAAAAACTGACTTATTATTTTTGTGAAATAAAAATATGTTGTTATTTTCACAATTTTCGACTACTTTTTGTTTTCAGATATTAACACATTGTTTAATTGGCTTTTTATTTTATTTTTTAAATATACTTCAGTATTTTCATAATTTGGGAAACAGTATAGCATTGAAACTTCTATACCAGAAAAATTGTGAGTACGCTTTTAATTAATTGTCTGTTTTTTTTATCTCACAATGTCTCGATGAGAAGTTATATAGAAAAAGTTAGTATTCAATATCATCCAGACAAAAAACAAAAACATGTTTAAATGAATATATATTAAATAAATTATGAGTATTCTTTAACAGAGATATATTTATTTGTATTATGGAAATAATGTTTATGTCAACTAACTTGTGTTCGATATTTGTATCAATTTGTAAAGATAACTCTTGTATAATGATAATATTAAATTTAAAGGTTTTAAATAAGGACTTGCAGATATCACAATTCGAAATTCTTTTTATTGGCAATAATACTTTTTTTGGAATGAAAGCATTAGTTTCTGTTTTTAAGTTAAGCTCCATAAATTCATATTTTAATCTGAACGCTACTTAAGCGCAGTAAAGTTGCAACAACTAAACAATATAGTGAACTTTTCGAAAATGTCTAAGTTAAAATAAAAATCAATTTATATTTAAAATTAAATAAATTAACTAACATTTTTGACCGTTATGAAGTTAATAAAGTTGTAAATAACGTCGTTACAAAGATTTATGTTTGAATTTTAAATTTCTATTGATGATAGTTACTCATCTACGTATTACAATAACAATACCTACATGACTTGGCTTTGACATAAAATCCTATATAGTAAAACTTCTAATCCGAATCAAAATCTTGAAACTATTATTTGTGGACTTAAAAGCGTGGTCCACTAGTTGGTGTAGCCTTTTAAAACATTTGGTATAATAATAATAATAATAATAATAATAATAATAATAATAATAATAATAATAATAATAATAATAATAATAATAATAATAATAATAATAATAATAATAATAATAATAATAATAATAATAATAATAAATAATAATAATAATAATAATAATAATAATAATAATAATAATAATAATAATAATAATAATAATAATAATAATAATAATAATAATAATAATAATAATAATAATAATAATAATAATAATAATAATAATATTAATAATAATAATAATAATAATAACAATAATAATAATAATAATAATGTCCGTAAAGTACTCAACAAACCTGCGGGAGAACAAGAAAAATAAGAAAAAAAAAAAATCAAAATCTTGCGAGCTTTGTGACTTACCTCACTGGCCGCAAGAAACCACCGTGACACACACGTGATTAAAAAAAAAAAAAAAAAAAAAAAAAAAAAAAAAAAAAAAAAAAAAAAAAAAAAAAAAAAAAATAATAATAATAATAATAATAATAATAATAATATTAATAATATTAATAATAATTATATATCATCAATTACCACTGCCACCGATAAAATCCTAAATTTAAAATAGTGTAATATAATAAATAATAAGACATTAATCATATCTTAAATGGATCGCCTACTACCATGTTTTAGAAATAAATAAAATGTAATTCTTAAATTAATAAAAATATTCAAAATAATTTAAGATTCCTTACGTTATGTTAATAAACATTAACAAAATTTTTCACGAATTATTTAATATTCTGTCCCTTACTTCCATGTCTCTACTGCTTCGCTGTCAACAAGTTCCGGCAAGACATATTGCATATAAAAATTTTTAATTTTATTTTGTATCCTTTCTTCTCAAAAGTGGTCAATATGAGATATTTTCTCCACTTTTATTCCTCCAGAAGTCCAAAAGCACAGAAGCACAAAATGCAAAAATCCATTTGTGTTATGTGCAGCTAGCCCTGAATTTGAAAATACAAATAGTGGTTCTCCTTAATGGAATTGGTCTTTTTCCAAAAAGTTAATTCTCTACTGTATATTTCTTCTGCTACAGTCAGCACTTCAGCTCCATATGGACATTTTAACTCTATCATAGAGTTTTGTTTTTTTTTATTCCATCCAGACTGGCAGCAACATAATCAAATTCGAATTCAATAAATGTCCACATTTAAAAATTTTTACTTGCAAATAAATTTCCAAATCTTATTTTGCACTGAATTTATGGTCCATGCCATATCGGGTGGCTTTAGAAATAAATAAAAGATTTTAGGTGATTTTTTACAAATCTCTCCAAATTTTAAAGCAATGACTCGTTTTCGTCTTTTATTGTGCCACAATGCACAATCACAATCGTTTTTTTTCTCATTTATAGACATTGGCTAACTTTTTAAAAAATTTTCTCTTGCAACGCGCCTCAAAGGGTGCGACAGATCAAAGCCATGCGCGAAAGCAAGAAAAAATATTTACATTACTTTAACGGATTGAAGAGATATTACCTTGCTGGAATTAATAATTATTGTTGACTCGAAAAGGTATTCATTAAACAAAAACATATAATTGACATCTCAGTATATATATTTCGTATATATATTTTTTTAATAAATAAATGATAAAATTAATTTAATATAATTGGGCGAAATTACTGTATGTAAAAAATAAAAACATGAATTCAAATCACTTACGTACTGTTTATCACTAAATAGTAGAAAAAGATATGTATTTTGTTGGTATCACCTTCTAGACGAAAAAGCTTTTAACGTATTTCTATTTTTATTGTAATAAAAATAAATGCTCCTGTAGGCAAAAATTAACTATATTGTTCTCTTCTAGCATTTTTTAACATTTCTATTTCTTTTCGTTTCTTTTCTTAGATTTTTTCAGAAGAGACTGATTCATATTTTTAAAGTAAATCCAGAGAGTTATGGGTTAAGCCTTTACCTGTACTTACATAAAACTTCTTTTAATACAATTAAAAAATAATCCCTAAAATAGGTGTACTATGAAACCCTTGCATATAATATATATGCAATATTATAGAAATAAATTACGTAAAAAATAAAGTGTAAAAATACGTAAAATTTATTCATCCCTCGTAAAACATCAGTAAAATATATTATAAATTGTTTTCATTCACAAATATTACTTTCTTAAAAATCTAACAGAGGCGTCACTTTCCAGACGAAAAATCTTGCAATGTAAGGGTTTCGTAGTACCCCACTTTTAAAGTTTATTTTTACCTATTTTTTAAATAAAAAAATATGTTTGTGTAGGTAAAGGTTAAATCTATGCTACTCTAAAACCACTTTTTTAAAAATCAATTTAGTTTTTTCTAAAAAAAATTGAGAAAATGGGTAAAAAGTCGAGTTTCGTATTTTTTTTTTTTAGAAAAACAGTTTTAAATTTTATAAAAAAGTGTTTCCAGAGGAGCATAGATTTGTCCTTTACCTACACGTACATATTTTTTTTCTTTCAGAATAAGTTAAAAATAAACTTTAAAAGTGGGGTACTACGAACCCTTGCATGTTCCGCTCTACAGCCAAGTAAATACTCCTCTTAACTATTTTGTTTTATTAACCGACTTCAAAATAATTCTTTAACACGGTGTCGCATTTCACTGATTCGTTTTTTGTTAAAAAGAGGATACTTTGAGGGTGGTCCCATATAAATTTGGTTAAAATCTAATAATTAGGTCCATGAGAAAATCCTCAAAATCTTCATTTTTTATGTATGTTTAGCGATAATGCTTTACCACCCTGCCCGATTTGTATGATTCTTTTTTTGGTAGTAAAGAGGTACCTTAGGGGTGGTCCCATATAAAATTGTTTAAGATGTGGTGATGGCATCTGCATGTTTTTGAAGTCGGGTTTTTTAAATTTTTAATTTCTAATACTTGTTCGTTTTAAAACTTGAAGCAGTTTTTTGTAAAAACGGCTATAAGTGCTTCAGGAGTAGTGGTAAACGTGGATGATATTAATTCGAATAATTATATTTTATGTGTCAGCCAACAAGGAAAGAGAATAATTGATAATGAAAATGTGTGACTTTTGAGAAAAAGAAGTATCCACAGCCCATATTTAAGTACCTAATATGAAACTATTGTATTTACCGTTATTTCAGATCAGCAGATGGTATACATCCTTAGGAGAATGGTGGAAAAAACATATTTAACTTTGTTGATAGTCGAAATTCTGTAGCATCCACATCGGTATCAACACCCAATGTAGAGAATACGGTGCCTACTACCTCCGACAAAAGATTCACTTGGGATACAAGTAGAATTTTAATATAAAAATATAAAGAACACTTCAAGTCAGGCACTATTAGGAATGATAAAATTTGGCAGCTGAAAACTCATATTGTAATTCAGTGTAAAAATAAATGAAAATATCTTAAATCAAAATATTTTGAGAAAAAAAGATAATTATATATGTCCGCTAAAGCATCAGGGAAAAAGTCATGAATATTAAAAGAGTTTGATGATCTCTTCAAGGATAATCCCAATGTTACTCTAGTGGGTATAGCCAGCTCTAGCTCCAATTAAAAATATAGTGCAACCAGAAAGCTTCACATCTTTGCGTATTCAAAAGAGAAGAAACAAGAGTATCTTTAAAAAACAACCAGAAAAGTATGATATAAATATGTTTCTGAGGGAACAAGATAAAAAAAATCGATACTAAGAAAAATTGGCAAGACAGGATCAAGCCTTATAAATATTTGGAGACATAGCATCTACATTGGCGAAATTATTAAAAAAACCTTATAGCGAGATTGAATTAAAATAATAATTAGGATTTTTACATTATTTTATTAATAAGAAAACCTAGTGATACTCGCAAAATATATTATATTTTGTTACATACAGGGGTAGTCTATTCAAATGTTTTAACTTTTTGTACAGTTCGCTAATAAATATATATCTTTTTTTTTATAGATTAATCTTATTATAAGTTTTGTTAATTAAATTACATGTAAAAAAGTATTTATGTTGGAAGAATAAACAACAGCATTTTTCATTAATATCTTCTTCTCTAACAAATGGTGTTCCATTTTCAAATAAGAACATTGTAAACCTCAATCGTCCAAACAAATATTGTGCAGCATACAGCATGCAATTATAACGGCTGGTATCAGATCAACTCGATTTATATCAATATACCGTATTCTTCCGAACCATCCAAAAAGTAAACCAAATGTTCTTTCTATGACTTTTCCGGTCTGAGCCTCTTGTTGGTTATAATTGACTTGTGAATTGCCTCTGTTAATGTTACTTTTTGTTACACACCAATTATGTATTCCCCTCTCCTAAAAATAGGCTGCTGAGTATTTTGTAATATTTCTAAATAAATAGAAATTCCAAAATATTAGTTATCACTCACAGAACTAGGGTATCTCGTGAAACAGTCAGTATAGCGTCTTTTTAAGTCAAAAACTGCTTATAGAGTGAGTCCATAAAAGATTTTTTTGTTAATAGAAAACATGATAGTCAACTACAGGTGCTTTAATTTCAACGTAAGTGCCCTCAATAACTCCATTTGTGCAAAATCATGCTCTATGTGTACAGTTTCATCATGATTTGGCCACTTTATTATTATGGGCGCTAGTCCACTAAGAGCCCTAATTACTCTTTTAAAATAAGCCCATAGTGTTAACTTCTCCAAACTAATTCTATTTTCTAGAAAACAAAAGCTATCAGGTGTAGATAAAAGCCACGAAACAGATAATAATTGTCTTTTTAAATTTACAGTCCTTGAACCAAAAACATTTTGACTATTTAAATCATTTCGGACCAACTCCAACAGTCTTCCAAATACGTGTCTTGTTAGGCGAAAGTTGCTTTGAAACTCACGATCTGTCTAATTTCTATAAAGTTTATTATTCATGTACCAAGTTGTTTTAATTCTCTTATTCTTTTTTCTTTGGCTTTTTCATTAATGCCTCGCTTTCAAAATCAGTTTCATCATCGGAATCTAAATCTTCTTGAAAAAATGTTTTAAAATAATTTAGAGCTTGCGTAATCAATATTGCACAAATTTCGATTGTTAATTCGCCAGCACAGCATTATTTCTAACAATAAATCTTTAAAATTGACATTATGAATAGAGGATAAAATGAATATAAAATTGACAGGTTACCCACTAAAAAGTATTTTACTGCGCTTGACATAACCAAAGGCCAGGCAAAAAAGCGAGGTAAAAAGTTTTTATTCTGAGAAAACACCTAAAGAATTTAAAAAGAGAAAACTTAGAGGTGTGACGAACAGGGCCGCCGAGAGCCAGGCCGGGCCACAGGACAATTCTCTAGATCAGGCTCCGTGACAAAAAAATCTTTAACCAAAAACTGTTCATCTTCTACTGAAATAGAATTATTTCTAAAAAAAAAACTTCTCAGCCGAAAAAAACTTCTCTAGGCTAAAACTTTTCCTCTACTTGTATTTAATTTTATTAAACTTAACTTCCCTTTCTCATCTTGGGTCGAATTTCTCATGCAGAACAAAAAAAACCTGTTGCCGGGCCCCCCTTACAGCGCTGCCGGGTCCCCATTTAAGCCCGGGCCCCGGGAATTAGTCCCGGCTACCCCCTCTCTAGTCGGCCCTGGTGACGAAACACGCCGTAATTATGAACGGCCACGGCAAAGACAGCAGAGACGTGTAACGTGTTCGGTGGGCCATTTAAATTACATATATGACTTTCTTTCTCTTTTACATTGATCTTTACATATATTTATCTCCCTTCAATAAAACTAACACCAAACTAAGAGGTCGCTGATGTTGCCGGTTTTTTGACGTCGAAATATCGATTAAAACTGACAACTGACAATGTTATGAATGTTGTTATGAACATGTGCATTGTATTCAAATTAATTTAATTTGGGCCCCGTTTATTTCTTTGCGTCTGATTTTGTTGTTTAATTAATGTTTATTTTTGCATATTATTTTTTGCATGAAGCAGTTTCTGGAACCAAACTCGCGTTTTTGTACACATTTCTTTCTAGAGGTAAGTAATTTCCAATTTATTAAGAAAACCACTGTATAATGTGTTTGTTTAATAATATATTACACAATGACTATCATTATTTTAGTCCAATTAAATAACGAAAAAAAGCCCCTTCGAGCTTACATTAATTTGTAATTGGATGAAACAAAGTGGACCTTGTGTATTTTGATGTGATCTTTCCGAAAAAAAGAAAAAAATGATGTAGCTGTTTTTCAATTGTTTTAAATTAGGAAAAACCAAGTTTTCCGGAATTTTCCATGGTAAAAATGCTAATTATCTGGGCAAGTATCATTCTGATAGTAAAAATAAATGCACCAATCGAAAGAGGAGGCAAAAATAGTTCGGAATTTCATTGCACAGGTAGTTTTAATGGCGAATTTCTCGCCGCCAGAAGTGCTTTTACCAAAAAGTTGTTTTTTTGTTTCTTTGATCAGAATCATGAACATGAAATTTGCGATGAATTTGTGGCGAAACTATAAATGTTAGACATATGTGCCCATGAGAGAAGTTGCGTATTTTTTTGTGGGCTCTCAAATAAAATAAGTCCCGCGGCGAAATCTGCCATAATTTTTCGGGAATTCACAGGAAACCGGAAGACGTAAATTTTTTTTAATTTTTTCCCATATGATTTTCTCCGGGTTTTCCGAAAACATCTAACAAAAAATATATTTGAAGAAACTAACTTCGCCATCGGAAAGAGCACAAAAAAATATACAAAAAGGTATACTTTAAAAATGTTAGGAAATTAATCCTAAGCTTGAGTGTAAGTTCCAATCTGGTGATAAGCTTGTTTTTTGTTCTCTAACATCTGGTTTTCTTCTCGGTTGATGCTCCATCCTTCTTTTTTTTTGGCATTGTCAATCGCGGCCCTTTTATGCCTATCACAGGTTTTATAAATAAACTCTTTTCCGTAACGTCGAGCTACGTTATGTTTGCGACACCTTTCATGCAATATAAAACCTGGTTCTAAAGAACTGAAAAAAATCATCCCCTCTCTCTTTGCTGACCATCTGCAGACCCTTTAATCCTGTCGGTCTAATTGGGGTAAGTTCACCCTCTGCAAGTTTTTGATGACATAATAAACACAGTCCAGCCATTGCAACCTGGAAACAAAAAAAATATAGCACTGTGATAGAATTTTCTTAATTTAAGAACGTACTTACTTAATAAATTGCTGAAGAAGTCCGAAAAACCACGTGTACACAGAGCTAGCTGAACACGGTTAATAAAAATCTATGCCAATGAACACTATCAAGCGATTCAATTTGTAATAATATGACCGTTTGAAGTTTAAACTTGTCGGATAGCGAACGCCGAGACCATGGCTATCCTTGATACGACGTCCGGCTAATTTTGCGGTAATTCTATTTTTTGCACAAAACTCAAGAAACGTCTTATAACAAGTCAGTAAAATACAATTTAATAAATTTTAGGCCTAATAAATTTAGGTATGTAAGAAATTTAAAACTGGAAATCACAAAAAAATCAAATTACAGAAATGAACGAGTTTTGGATCCCGCGGAGAGCGTGTAATGGGACTTTTGTCGGGAGAATTCTACAACTTAGAAGAAACATACACACTTTAAACTTTGTATACACATTCAGAAGACATGAGATTTGGGTTTGCTCAATTTTCAGACCAAAAAACTGAAAATCGTCAATTTTAGGCAACTTTTCTCAAAAACCGTGTTTTTTGGTCGTCACTCAATGAACAGTGGTCAAAAAAATAGATAAAATATTTTTGCAGAATTTTCCATATTCTAGACATAATAGAGTATTCAAAAAAAAAAGTTTTGAGTCATTGGGTGCATTTTTGGCATTTTTATACCACTTAAAACTTTCGAAAAAAAATTAGTTTTTTTTTAGTGAAAAATTTTTGTTAAATTGTTTGATATCTTGGCTAATTATAATCCGATTTTGGTAAAATTTACACACGTATAAGATTTTATATTTAGGAGCAAGCTCTGTAAGTGGCATTAAATAATTTTAAATAGTTTGGCCGTTATAGGCAAACAATGAAATTAGGCTTGCGGTACACTTTGCTCTTCCGCCATATGCCCAATTTTGGGAATTCTCTTGCCCCCTTCTGGGAATCAATAGTCACATGCCTTAAGTTCAAAACGAATTTTTGTTTCTTCAAATATCTTAATTTTTACCAAAGTTATGAAGAATTTAGTGATTGAACATTTAACAAATTCAATTTTTCGACCTTCGCCGCCTCAAAATACTAAACAAATTTCAATCGTCCATACCGCGAGAACGGTGCATCCGATCAAAATTTCTCAGGAGACATAAAAATAAGCATTTTTTCTAAGCTTTCGAATGTCGTAAACTAATGATTTAATAAAAATAATGATTTATTTGCGACATGCGCATGCGCAAAATTGAAAAATTGACAAAATCCAAAATTTCGGCACTTTCGAAAAATTGCTACTTTTGTTTTGCCTTTTTTTCGAAAAGATCACCTCAAAATACATAGAATCCATTTTGTTTCATCTAATTACAATTTAATGTAAGCTCAAAACCGATAATTTAATTCGATTATTTTAGGTGAATTGGAACAGAAATCCATTTTTACAGCTACTTGTGTTCATTAAGTAGGTAGATGAATGTCTGGACAGCTTTAATGGCAGCACAAAGTTCCTATCTACTAGAAAAGTAAAATGTATGCTGAGTAAAAAATCTGCACATGTAGTATTGGCAAAGGAATTTTGAAATGATTAGAGATTAGCTATTTCTTACATACACCTACCTCTAACAGCCACTTTAAAGGAAGAAAAAAAAATTGAATAACAGAAGGGCAGAATTTTAAATCAGGATGCATTGGAAAATAAATTTGGGGACATCAGGTCGGTTTTGGATTTTATAGAGAGATCAATCTCAAGAAAAGTTAATTTATCCCGCAGAACAACCAGTAATTTAAGTAGGATTTGGTATAACTTTATTAGAAGATTTTCTTAATAATAAATTGTATTATAGGAACCAATTGTTTCAAATTAAAAAAGAGTTAAATACGAAATTAGATTTTTCATGGGTAAATTATAAATGTTATATTCATTCAAACATTGTACGGTAATCTATAATTAAGGGAATATGAAAATAGGTATACCCTGGTGGTGTAAGAGACAGGTAAGGGGCAAAGACAAAAAAATTACAAAAATGTATTAATCTTTAAATAGTGTTTATTATTAATATTATTTGCTATATTTGAAAAGTACCTCCTGTTGCAGGACAGATTGAATAGATTAGACTACTAGTTGGAGAAGGTCCACCTAGTAACTAAATTAGTATACTAGGAAAACTTTTACATGACTGGGGACACAACAGAAATGCACACACACAAGATACACAAACAAACGAAATAACAGGGGTAAGCCTTCAGCAGCGTTATGTTTAAATGATGATAGTATGTCATCCTTCATTCCCTTTTAGAAGGCATAGCATATAAATCTATTGATCTTGATGACCCTAAGAGGAGTTAGCAGGGGGTGTACGGAATGAGTCTAGCAGGTTTCGATCCAGTTTACAGGATGGGAACTTACTCGACTCGGGCCTTATACATTTGTGTTGAGTGTATGTGAGTGTTTGTTTCGTTTCCATGATTTCTATTAAAATAAACAGTCATAGCATATCGATACCTTTTCGCCAGACTAACATAAGCGATATTTGTTCAAATGGCACTTATGATAGTCTGGCAAAAAGGTATCGATATACTCTATACTTTATAAAATATTTGTTACATAAGTTTTTAAATATATTATGAATATATAACAACTGTTACTTTCTTTGTAATTTGTCACAAAATTATACGAGGTACTTTCTAAAGGAAGCAATTGTAGTTTGTTTTTCTGTACCTTACAAAAATATAATTTATAGAAAAAGAGTTTGGTGTATTATTTTTCCAAGTTTAAATATTTAATATTCAAAAGAATTTTCAAGTTTTTTTTAGCGAAATTTACAAGACTAATAAAAACTATGTTCACTGCTTATATTAAACTGATTAAAACTTCCTTTATTAAAATGATTATTTATATGATAAAAAATTTGATGTTATTGGAAGCTTTTATATTTTTTTAATATACAGTGAAGCAATAGTTTTTGTTTCTCCTGTAAATTTGTATAGAAAAACTATTTCTGAATCCATGTTTGAATATCCCGCCCTAAAGCATTTGTAATTTTCCCGCTATTTACTAGTGGCGCCATCATAGACTGGTTGTGGTTACAATCGCCCAAATAACTTTTACCGAACAAAAAAAATACATTGAGTTACACGTCTCGCTGGATTGTCTCTGGCCACGGTAAAACGTTTTTCGTTCGGGCGCGGTAACAGAACGCACTCCTAAAGTTGTTTATTATTTCTTTTACATATTCATATTAAAATAAAAAAAAGACTGCTTTTTTAAAAACTATAGTACAAGTTATTTAATTTCTAGATTTGATTTTGAAAAAGGGGTTCTTTCCTTCGTCACCAAACTTCCCACTCTCAAACAGGAAGCCAAGTATAATGTAGAAGGGAAAATAATGGTTTTACCTGTTTATGGGACAGGAGATTCAATCATTACATTTAGTAAGTACCTACGTTGATTTTAACGAAGTCAAGCAAATACTCTAAGTATAACCAAATATAATCACGTTAAATCAAATTCTTAATAACGAAGAAAATTAAAAACCAAAAATTTCAAATAATATACGCGGCAAAACCTAATTTACCCATAATTTTAATTCAGACAATCGTAGATAGATTAAAGAACAAGCAATTTGACCGGTCCGCAACACTAAATACACACATTGTCTTTGGAAAATATTTAAAATCTAACGAGAAGACGAATAAATGTATATTTTAAGTATAAAATATGGCAACATTGACGTTTCGCCTAACACTGTATTTGTAACTAAATCGTTTGAAAAATTATATTGTGAATGCACGTAACGGATTTGTCAGAACTCGGGAGTGTGAACGTGGTGCTTTGGGCTTGGTACGTGCATTGTTTGGAAATAATTTAATGACTGGCTAAAACAATTTAAAATAAATGAATTTGTTTTGAATTAATTGCGTTTAGTTTGATTTTAATTTGATTTTGTTATAAATAAAAAGTATAAGAACACATTTAACTATAAAAAAATTATAAAAGAACATAAACGTTTTATAGCAGAGTAGACATACTGGTTGTCCCAAAAGAAAATGATAAAATTCATAAAACCTCTACCATTAAATTTTGGTAAAAATGCAAAACCAAGTTATTTTGAATTAATTTATTATTAGATTTTTTTGTCTTATTGCACGGAGTTGAGACGTCATTTTGTTTAATTTTGATAAAAACAGTTTAAGAAAAATTATAATTGTTATCAATTAAGTACTGGATTTGTATTTAAAAGGATTAACTTTTTTTAATACATATAAGCAAAATATCGCAAATCCCATTTTCCTACGACACCTGTCACAATATTTTGTCTTATGGGAAGTGTCCTATATCACACGCGTGTGGAAATCTTTCCACCCATATGTGAAAATGAATCTACTTTTTACATAAGCTGTCAAATATGTCTAATTTCTATTTTGAATAATGTAATGACAATTTTAATAGTAAAATTGATTTGATGATTAAATTGTTATCATTAGTTTTTAATTATAGATCTTAGATATTTCTTTTTAACAAATTATTAAAAGAATTTTAATGTAACAACCTAGATTATTTTTGGTTCATATACATATTTAATTTTAATTTTTATTAAAAAAAAAAAACATAAAAATTGGAAAAATATGACTATTGTTGTTCATTTATTTAAAACAAATGTTATCCTAATCATTTTTTTAATATTGCGAAAAAATTCAGAGGCGTGTCCCTTGGACAAAATAAAGTATAAAAGTTTCTATAAACATATGTTTTACGCCTCTTAGATTTTGAACTACAGGGTGGTAAAGTTATAAGAAAAAAACTTATTTTTTTCGATATATTTAATAACCCTGTAGATATTTTTCTGAAAATTGGTTCGTAGTTTCTATGCATCCAAAGCCATTTTCCGATACACAATTTAAACTTTTACTTTCGCCATTGGCGTTGATGCGGGCTTTGAACTGAATATTTTCTAAAAAGAAAACGGTATGCTACTGGTTTTTCTTATAATAAAAATTATTTTTGAATTCTTTATTTATTTTATAGCATATCTGGCCTTTTGGTCTGGTTTCGCTCGATGCACGGTTTTCGCACAAAAAAATAAAAACCATTTTTGTGGATAGCCATAGCGCCTAAATCTGATTATGTTATTTAATTATTAATGTTATTACCATTATTATTATTTTTATTATTAATATTTTATTGCATTTTTCACGGAACTGGAAATTTGCAACTTAAGAATGAAGATCTTTTGTTCCTGCATTCTTTTCTTAAAATAATACAGTTTTTAAGTAATTAAATTAAATAAGCCATTTTTTTTATTAATTATTTATTCAAGAAATACTTAACAAGTTTACAAAAGTTGTTAGAAGTGTTCACCTTCAATATCAATACAAGCGCCTAGTCTATGTCGCAATAATTGGCGGACACGTTCAAAAATTCTTGTGGTCTGTCGTATTATTTCACAAGACGCTATAATGCGATTCCGCAATTCCTCCACATTTTCAATTGGAGTTCTGTAAACCAGATATTTATGGTGGCCCCACAGAACAAAATCAAGCGGATTTAAGTCAAAAGACCGTGGGGGCCACGGTTGGGTACCTTCCCGACCTATTTAACGATTTGGATATGTAATATTCAACTACTGCCGAGCAACTAAACTAAAATACGCTGGAGCACCGTCATGTAAAAAGAAAATTCGTTGTCTTAGCTGAATAGGAACTTCTTCAATCAGTGTTGGCAAATCATTTTCAAGAAATCCACGATATACTTCTCCAGTCAACCTTACCGGTAAAAAAATGGGCCTATCAGAAAGTTATCAATAATTCCGACCCAGCGAAAACTGGTATTGATG
Source organism: Psylliodes chrysocephalus (assembly GCA_927349885.1). Classification (NCBI taxonomy): domain Eukaryota; kingdom Metazoa; phylum Arthropoda; class Insecta; order Coleoptera; family Chrysomelidae; genus Psylliodes; species Psylliodes chrysocephalus. Next base: position 57,755,668 of record OV651813.1, on the reverse strand, counting down.
ACGGCCTTCCAACACGGCATGTGGGTTCTCATCACTCCATATGTGATTGTTGTGGAAATTCATGATTGCGTCCCTGGAGAAATTAGCCTCATCGGTGAAGAATACTTTTCTCAAAAACAGTGCATCTTGCTTCATAGGTTCTTGCATCCAATGACACAAAGCCAATCTTCTTGGAAAATCGTCGGGCAAAAGTGCCTGAACACGCTGAATATGATAGGGGTATAAAAGATTCCTTTTAAGAATATTCCAAACTGTGGAATGACTAATGTGTAACGTCTATCTTTCTAGGGCTTGTAGTAGGACTTTCCTCGATTTTATTAAGCACCTGTTCTTCCATTTGAGGAGTAACTGTATGTGGATGTCCGTTTTCACTGGTAAGTTTTTTAAAACTGCCGGTTTCACTTAGGTGATTATGTAAACGATTTAACATACGCATGGCTTCTAGTATGTTGCCGTTAGCCAGCTCATAAATGAAGTGCGTATCGCACATTTCATTATTTTTGTAATTATACATTTCTTTAGTTGTAACTTCTACACCAAAACAGCGACGTTGAATAATTTGACTGATGCCAATGTCAACTGATAATTGATGAAAACAATGATTATATATAAAAACTGGTTGCAAACAAATACTTTATTTTTTTGGAGAAGAGAAGAATGTGGTAAAAAGATAGACCGCACTTAGACCGTGAAGTATGTACTTTAAGGGCCATTCGCACCGCTTTTACTTAGCATCTAAGTGACACTTAAGAAGGCATAACCGTTTGCACCGTTATTAAAGTTCCACTTATCAAGGCGTTAAGAGTCACTTTACTAAGCCCAGAAATGTTTCAGCTTAAACCATTACTTAACCTTAAAATGATTAATTTTTATAATTTTGAATGATGTTGACTGTCATTGTGTCATTGATTTATTAGCATTTGTAAAATTGCAATACACCAAATGGAAATAATGGAAGATAATGAGTCTTTGGAAATGCTTGATTTCATTAATATTAGATATCACGAAGAATATAAAATAATATATACAAGAAACGATTACTTTTACACTGCGATTTAAATGGCCAAAGAAAATTCTTAATTGCATTGATGAAATTGAAGTAAATTTATAATAAATATGTAGGTTTCAAACTCAAATATTTTTATAGACAATACAATAATTATAACCATTTTTATAAAGAGTGTTTTTTGCGAATCTTTTTTGTAAAATTAGCATTAAACTCTTGGTAGTATTGGCTACCTCTCCTCATCTTTAAACGTTAGTGTAATTTCTATAATTTTTTTTATATTAATTAATTGAATTAATACTAATTTTACTCTCATTATGGCTGTACTTCGTGCTCTATTTTATTACTTCTTAGTTCATCTAATTTTTTTAAATAGTCCTGTGACAGTTTTTCTCTCTTCTGCGCCTGTGACAATCATAACTTTAGCTGCGTATATTTTGGAGGGTTTTATTTTTGCGCTAGTTTCTGCTTCTATCAAGAAAGTTGAGCGGGAAACCTCTTAAAATCAACCTAAAACGCCTAAAACCAATCGCTATTTGCGATTGCTAGAAGAACAACCTGGTTGTGCATTATAATGTGATAAAAATACTTAAATATTAAAATTATTGTAAATTGTTGATGAAATCTCCAAGTGAAAAAGAAACAAATTCACTTTCAATTGCAAATGCTACGGTTCATTAAATTAGAATTATCGTCCGACATAAATTTAATATTTGTAAATTGAGCGTACCGTTCAGTAAGCTGATCCTGCTACCCTAATCGTAGCAAGAATCCGATTCACTCATTGAACGCAGTTTTCATTAAACATTCAAAATAAAATTCAAATTTGATATTATTTCTTCTTTTTCTATAAAAATCTTGACGTTGCCAAATCAATCCAACACTTAATTAATCGTTGCTTTTTAATCGGCTAGTACGAATTAAACTATGATAAGTAATACTTAAATAATAAGTTTTACTTTACTAAGGGGAAATTTATTCTGAAGCGGTGCGAATAGTGGCCAATGTTTTAAATGAAAAACATTCTATTTTTAATGTTTATCAGACAGGCATGTTTCAATTTTTTACCGGAAAAAAGTAAGTTTACAAAAAATGCTTCTCTCAAACTCAAGGAACTTTAATTGCAATGCATTATTTTTCTCCAAATAAAAAATATAGTAATTACTATTAAATTAAAAAATTAAATTTTAACGATAGGGCATTGCTGTATAATGGTTTTTATTTTTTTATGCGAAAACCATGCATCAAGGAAAAAAGACCAAGAGACCAGATATGTTATAATAAAAGAAATAAAGAATTCAAAAATGTTTTTTATTACAAGAAAAACCAGTGACGTACCGTTTTTTTTTAAGAAATATTCAGTTCAAAGCCCGCATGAACGCCAATGGCAAATGTAAAAGTTTAAATTGTGTATTGGAAAATGGCTTTAGATGCATAGAAACTGCGTACCAATTTTCAGAAAAATATCTACAGGGATATAAAAATGTATCGCAAAAGATAGGTTTTTAAGCTATTGCATAGCTTTTATCGCGGGCTTTGAACTCATTGAACGCAACTTTCATTCAACATTCAAAATAAAATTTAAATTTGACATTATTTCTTCTTTTTCTAGAAAAATCGTTACCAAATCAATGTGTCACTTAATTAAGTATAACGTTTTAATCGGCTAGTGCCACATACTTTGATTACTATACGAGGCAAGAGAGATGTCCGACACGCCCAACATAGGGCGCAGCCATTTTGAACCGTGTGACACAGTTTACAGCTAAAGAATCAGATCGCTCACTCTGCGTTGGCACTTTAGATCTCAATGTTTCAGCTTATACACTGTGCAACTCGGATAATGCAATATAATAAAACAGCAGTCTTCTGCGTATCCTGAATTTGTATCCCTGGAGTGGATGTTATTTTGGAACTTTCAACTGGTCCGAGTGAGCTAACTGATTCTTTAGCAATAAACTGTGACTTCAAAAATAATATTCACTGACACTGACAGCAGCAAGCAAAATATCAGGTGCGTTTTAATCATCCGCTTTTGCTTCCGGAATTGTCGGTTTAGTCGTTTTAACCTGTCAGATTAAAACAAGAAAGCCGACAATTCTGAAGCAGAAGCGGATGATTAAAACGCACCTATTAAAAATATTGCGCCAAGATGTAGGCTACACGTAATAAGGGCTCAAAATGGCGGAGTTTTCTATCTCCTTTTAAAAGGCACTCAGAAAGCTGCGCAGTGCGACCATTCTCCGTATAGTAAAAGAAAATCAAAGTATGTGGCTAGTGCGAAATAAACTACGATAAGTAATACTTAACACGTTGAGTACGGGTGTGAAGAAAAAAAAGTCATGTCAAAGGACGGGAAATTTTTTGGCACTCATCCTACTCTGATAAAGCATAATTTATAAATTTTATATATTTCAACAATTTTTTTTAAGTTTTTGTCAATTATTTAATTTTTTTGTGGCTAAACTTTGATGCCTCGCCGTCTATATGGCTAAATTCACAAGGATGGACGGTGAGGCATTGATGTGATGCCACATTTTTGCGATTTAGACCTATCGATTTACATGCATGCGAGACACGGAGACAATGCATTTGTGCTGAACCGGCAGTTGCTGTGTGTTTGAGCTAACGTAAATATAATGGGGGATTTTGAGAAAGAAAAAAGAGATTAGGTGAACTGTGGGATAATTGCTACAAAAACAGGAACATGCTAAAAATCGGTGTTGTATGTTATGCTAAAAATAAAGAGCAATATGGGAGAGTTGCAGCACATAACAAAACGCCCAGAACAAAATGGCACTGCATTTCATGCAAAAAAATTACTGCACTGAGAGAATTATATTTAAAAAGTTTTTTGTTGAGAAATTTCTTGCTACCACAAATAAATTTTCAGCTACAATTAAAAAAATACATTCATGCAACTAAATAAAATGCTTTTTTAAAGTAGTTATGTCGCCATACAAAAAAAAAATTGTTACCTTTGCAAATATTTTTTTTCAGTCTATAGAACAAGCAAAAATAATTTTTGCTCTTAAAAATAGTTTTAAATTACTAAACATTTATTTTCTGTAGTAGAAATTCAAAATATTAATACGTATATTTTCCATCATAACAATTCGCTTTTTAAGTCCAATAAAAAATATCTTTAGAAAATAGCGATCGGTTTCGATCGAGAGCTTTTTCGTCTGTACTCGAGAAAATTTTCGTGTATGCGGCGTACTTTGTTCAGTCCGTTCCCGGTATATCGGCAGGCACAGACAAGAACAAGCCGGTGGCCGGTGATTGATTTGTGATTTTAGTTATGTTATAATTACCCTAGCCGCCAGCAAAGGTCATCCACGTTACGTTGGCAAATCGTAGGTCTGACTCCATTTTTGCAATAATTGTGCATAAGTGTTCGTTTTCCAATGGATTACACAGAGAAGCTGATTAATTGGGGACTTCAAGATTTTGTTGAAAATTTTAAGGGTAAGTACATAGCGTATAATATAAAAGTATTTTATATCTACTAATTTATCGGTTTCAAATGTATTGAACCCTCACTTTAACGTTAATTAAGGAAAAAACAGTAGATAAAGCGAAAAATCTTGCAAAGTTTTTTCATTAAGATATCAGAAATTCCTTTTTCTATTTTGATGGAACTTGGAGGCTATTTTGAGTACTGAGGGTTAAATGTTTAAGATTAAAATTATTTGTTCCAGCTACGTTAACAGATATTTCTAACAAAACACATGTATAGCAGTGTTTTTTGATATTTTTATTAAATTAAGAAATAGAAAACAAAAATGTTCTGTAATTATTTTTTTTGTACCACTTTTTGGCAAATTAAACAGTACATCTGTATAGCGTTTATGAAATAACCTAGAATAAGAAATAAGAATTAGTAGAAAAGATGGCAAACTTTTATCTTTTTAGGTATAGCTTATTTTTTTTTTTTTAATTTGGTGTCATCGGCGTCGACTACTACGGCCATTAGCCTCGTGTTCTGTGTAGGCTTTGTTACTGTTTTCCAGCGCCACTTTAGGAACAGCACTGTTAATTAGAACCCAACAGTGAATGGTCGAGTGGGGAATCCTACCAAGGCATCAGAATTAATTTTAAATAATTAAATTAAATTAAAAAATCCCGGCCAACGGTGGGATTCGATCCTGAGACCTTCCGATCTCAAAGTCATGACTCTAACCACTGAGCCAACCCACCCCCCAGGTATAGCTTATTTTATTTAATTTTGTTTGGAAATTGATAATGCGCATGCCCCAAATGTTTTCTGTTTTAAATGTTCCGGCTTAAGTTTTTTTTAATGAATTTTGACAGTTTCACAAAGGATTCGGGAGACTGAGTAATTTTTTGCAACAATTAAAACTGCCTGTTCAAGGTAACAAAATACTTTTTAACTGCAAGAAAAATACTGTTTAACCACTAAAAACCTACTTTTGAACCATAAAAAACTACTCTTTAGTGAGTAAAATTTTACTTTCTAACCACTAAAATTAATAAAAACTAAAAAATATGTGTTTAGGGACTAAAAAGTAAGTTTTTTAATAAATATTGACAGTTTTATAATGGATTCGGGAGACTGATTCATTTTTTGTTGCATTTAACAGTATAGCCTTAGCTTTTACAGACCTTAAAAACCTAAATTTAAACATTTCTCAAAAATACCTGACATTAATTTTTATCTAAATTCTTAACTTACTGAGCTAGGTAAGGAGGTTTCTAGGATCCACGACTGGTGCTCAAGTTTATTAAAATTCGAAGTTTGCGTTTCTGAGATAGTATTAATAAAATAGAATTTTTATTTTTCTAGATATTAAGGAAGGATCATTTGGAATGGCCCACCTGGTAGATAGAAGAATATTATGTTTTTATGTTCCTACCTATTTTAGTTAATAATCCTAACGGCATAGATTTTCTTATTCTATTCTATATTATAATAAACAGAAAACAATATATTAAGAATAAAATTTTTTTTAGGATTTTTCACAAATAATAAATACCGGATTAATTTAAAGCTACTAACTGCTCATTTGAAATTTCTTGATACATATGCCTTACGTTATTATACGTCTAAAGACACATAAGTTTAAATTATCAAATAACAATTTTATATTACATAACCTACTGAATTTTTAAAATTCAAATACATTTTTGAAATATTTAGCAATATAACTAATTTATTACAAAATAATCGTCTCTTTTATTTTTGAAACCCTTCCTTTCCTATATTGATCTGTATTTCCACCACAGGTTAAATAAAAATTTATGTAAATTATATAGGTAGGTATATATTAGGTAAATTTTGCTCTAATAATTATATATAGTTTCTAATGCACGGCTAAAAAGTTAATTTTTCTATTTTTACAGAACTGGTTTCATTATGAACAAATACCTATAAAGTTCAGTTATCCTCGGTAAATCTGGAAATTTGACATTTAATACATGCAAAACATTCTTGTATTTCGACTTTAACTGAACTTTATTTATTTGCAGAAAAATGGCCTAAGAGCTGAAGAAACCAGCCCTAAATAGTAAAATTTACTTTTAACCATCAACAAATACTTTTTAAAGGTAAAAATTAACTGTATAATCATTAAAATCTACTTTTTAAAGGTGAAAGGTTACTTTTAAACCACTACATACTACTTTTTAACCACTAAAAACAATTTTTTAAAGGAAACAATTAATTTTTTATCAATTAAAACTACCTTTTAGAGTTAAAAAAAAATATTTTTTTATTGCAAAGAAAGTAATTTCTTATTCAGTACCTAATTTTTAACCACTAAAAGCCTAATTTTTAACCAGTAAAATCTATTTTTAAGAGATAAAAAATTATTCTTTAATAAAACTGCCTGTTCAAGGTAACAAAATACTTTTTAACTGCAAGAAAAATACTGTTTAACCACTAAAAACCTACTTTTTAACCATAAAAAACTACTTTTAAGTGAGTAAAATTTTACTTTCTAACCACTAAAATTAATAAAAACTAAAAAGTAAGTTTTTAGGGACTAAAAAGTAATTCCAAAAAAGTGAATTTATTAACCGTAGCAAAGTACTTTGGCTTAAGGGTTAATACATTTTTTGCTATCATAGCAAAAAAATTTCCTCGGTGTGCGATCATTGTTTTTCTTTTACAGAACATCGAACAGAAAAATTATATTATTATAATATCATAATAATGATTATTTTTTATGTTAAATTAACCGCATTTATTTAGATTAGTTTTTTATAGCGTTTCGTTTGTAACAAGTCGTTTGGATTTATATTTTGCTTAAGGAGGTCCTTTCGCCACCAATGTTAAATAAAAAATATTAGATTATGACTAAAATTATTTTTTTTTTAATAGTAGATGTCCTTATTCATCTAATAGTGAACTTTTAACTATACCTTACCGTGCAAATTTTTGAGAATTTTTTTTTTAAATGTGTAAGTTTGTTCAGTGTCTTATGAGAAAGTAAGACTTCAACAACAATTTTCGAATTATAATTAATTTTACTATTATTTATTGATTAGATGGAGTAGAAAAAAACTAAAAATAAGGTTTTTGAAATATTTAGGTTTTGTTTTTTACAATAAAATATATAGGTTACCGTGGAATTTATTGAGAAATTATTATTTAAAAATCACAAAAAATTTTCAACTAGGTTACTTGAAAATTTTTTGTGATTTTTTAATATTAATTTCTCAATAAGTTCCACGGTTTACTATATATATTTTATTGTATAAAACAAAATCTAAATATTTCAAAAACCTTATTTTTAGTTTTTTTCTACTCCATCTAATCAATAAATAATGGTATAATTCGAGAATTGTTGTTGAGGACTTACTTTCTCGTGAGGCACTGTACAAATACTTACATTTAAAAAAAAAATTCTCAAAAATTTGCAAGGTAAGGTATAGTTAAAAGTTCAGTATTAGATAAATAAGGACTTCAACTATTACAAAAAAATTAATTTTAGTCATAATCTAATAACTTTTTTTTTAACATTTGAGGCGAGAGGTGTGGCGAAAGGACCTCCTTAATAATACTATTATTTAAAACAAATAAAATAAACTTATATAACATAGGATATGTCTCTTATTTTGAAGGCCAGCTAAACTTTTCTATTACTATGGACGGCTAAAAGCGAGCTCCTATGTTTGTAGCATTATATCGAGACGTACTACAAAACCGTCCTGGCTAATTTTCTGACTGATGCTTCGCCGTCTCAAAGAAGACAAGCAGTGAGGCATCCGTTAAATGCCACACCGTACTCAACGTGTTAAAAAATAAGTTTCACTTTACTAAGGGGAAATTTATTCTGAAGTGATGCGAATGGCCCTAAGAAGCCTATTTTAACCTTAAACTCCTCGATTCAAGATAGTAAATGGGTACCTCACTTTGCCTGTGTTAATTGCAAAAATACTTAACTTAGAAGGTAAAAAACTAACAGTTTAAATTTTAAAATATATCAAATATATTAATGTTCTATATTAGTATTTCTTAATTATTGTTTTATGCATACAACTAAAATTACACAATTACACTAGTTATTTTTGTTATTTTTAGCCTGGTATCGATAGAAAAACCGACACATGAAGTTTGCAGTGCCAAGACTTTGGAGGGAACCTAGTGACCATGTGCAAGACTGTTATTATTTTGTCGTTAATCACTTGGATTACTTGAAGCGTCGAGATGGTGAAAATGCTGAAAAGATTTTTATACTGATTTCCTTTAACGTCCCCTCCCATCTCATAATTCTATCATCGCAAAGTTAAACAGAATCCAGTACGCCGCTTACTAACACCGATGGTAAGTGAATACATGATAAAGTCACAGAGTTTGGACCACATTTCATCAGCTCAACAGAATTGAATGATTAAGTAGGAGACCTAATCTTACCCAAAAATTAAGCAGAGATTTTAGGTTCATGATTGAAACATTGGAATTTGCTTGAAAATGATGTGAAAATAACTGATAAAAGAGAGCGCCATAAAATGTTTTCATATTTTTTCTCCAAAGAAGTTGGAATTTGGTACTATAATAGCGTGACTGATTTGTTTAAGGAAATCGGAATACCATGCATACCTTCTCACTAGCGGTTTTTTATCGACAGCTCTATAAGAAGCCTAAACGCAGTTATTCTTTACAACGGAAACTCCCTTTTCGTCCCGTAGCACATTCTGCAGTGCTTAAGGAGAGTTACCATAGTGTGAAAATGATATTGGAAAAGTTAAAATTCACAGAATACAATTGGCCAGTAATAGTCAATTTTAATATGGTTGGTATTCTGATGGGAATGCAAGGTGAATATACCAAATACCCTTGTCATCTTTGCTTATGGGAGAGCAGAGCAGATTCCTTACATTACCAATGGCGTATATGGCCTGATTGAGTCATAATTTCAGATAGGAAAACATAATGTCGAGTCGGAACCAATTATAGAGCCTCAGAATACTCGTATACTGATACCACCGTTACATATAAAATTGGGCCTAATGAAGAAATTTGTAAAGGCTCTCTGGATCCAAATTTAAAAAATATTTTTCCCAAATATCTGAAGCTAAAGTAAAAGCGGATGTTTTTGTCGAACCACAAATAAAACAAATAATGAGCAGTGATGATTTCACAGATTTCCTCAATTATCATGAAAAATAAGTCTGGGACAGTCTTAAATTTGTAGGGAATGGTTATTTTTGTTAACAATGGAGCTGACAATTATATGAAAAATTGATTCAAACTATACTTAAATACTTTAAAATTATGGGCTGCAGAATGTCCCATAAACTTCATATGCTACATTCCCACCTGGATTAATTTAGAGACAATATGGGTGCCTACTCAGAGGAGCAAGGAGAACGCTTTTACCAAGATGTGATGGACTTTAAACAACGTTACCAAGGGCAATAAAACGAGAATATGATGGGAGGTTACATTTGGAGTTTAATATGTGAAAGCCCATACAAACATAGGACTACTAAAACTATTCATTTTTGAACTTGATTTTTTGTTATTTTGTATTTCTATGCTATTGTTTATCACAATTCTTTTGATATTTAGTAAAACTTTGTTAATCGTATTTAAAAATAAAATTATTAAAAAAAACATATAAATCACTTATTTTCCTTGAAAACTCGAAAAATTGCTATAGTTTCTACAAAAATAAAATTATTTTTTCCGTTATTTGTAACATACGAGAAACCAAAACTTCACATGCCGAAGCCAGATCCAAAAATCGTGTCGACCGGTGTAATTGGTGGTCTGTCCGTTCAAATAAGACGTTGCCTTGATTGAATATAAAACTTTTTAAATTGTTATTCCTATTATTAATTCAGTATTCGCTGTTGTTTGTATGTAATAAATAAGTGAAAATAAGATAAATGGATATATCACCTTGTATCTTGGTTATAAATAATAAAAAACTCATTAAAAGGTTATTTAAAATCACCTCCGTGTCACCTATTTACCCCTAGCGTATGCGCATTTCCAAATAAATTACATTGTGTAATAAAGCTTTATCCCTTATTAAACCAGGATTTTATTTATTATTCAAAGAAAATTTATAACCATTTTTTACAGAATTTTTTATCAGCTAATATTTTTTTAATTTTAGCAAATGCAGCTTTGAAACATGACATACATTTCGATAAAGAAAATAAAAATAATAAACAGTATTTGAAGGTTAAACTTTATACTGCAAGGATAACCGTTGAAGGAGCGCATTTTGATTTTCAAAATTTGTTTAATGGTGACAAGAGACTTGGCGATAATATTTTAAAAGTAATAAATGAAAATTGGAGTGTTATATTTGATGATGTTAAGGATGGAGTTAACAATTCTTTTTCAAAAGTGTTTGAAGCTGTAGCCAAAATATTTTTTAGTAAAATTCCTATAGAAAATATGTTTCCAAATTAAGGATATAAAATATAATATAATATAATTTAATACAAAGATAAGTGTAATAAACTAGTACTAATATATTAAAATATAGTAAAAAATAAAAGGCTATTTCACAAATATATCATAGTAGTTTAATTTATTTTTATTATTTATTATTTAGACAATAATATTGTTTGCTATACAGTGCTCAGTGTGAGATTCTAGTCTATTTGCTAGCACTCGCTTTCTAAGTAAATAGTAGCGCATTTTTTTTTCAGCATTTTTTATGCATAGATTATGGATATAATGACCCAGAAATAGAAATTGAAAAAAGTTTTGGTCAAAATGCAATGGAAGACAATTTTCATTCAAGTTGACATATACCCATGCTATCGCGCCAAAAGTTATCATGGGCATTATCACCTTTGTGTAAATCATATGGTCATTTATAAAGAACAAAAAGGCAAAAATTCATTTTAAATTAATTTACGAATCCAATTTTGAAGTTAATTTGAGAAACCCCTGAATGTAAGTTATGATTTTATCAGTTTTTGATATTCAACAGACTAGAACTTGCAAATAACAACAATAAGGAGCTTCTTTGTTCAATTATTAGGTAGGGCTCTATATTTCTTAAAACTGTTTCGTAAACCCTTTAAATTAAAGACAATCGATTTTTTTTTGTAATTTCTTTGTTACACGTCTTATTTTAGTGATTATAATTTTTTAAAACTAATTACGCGAGAGGATTACGAATCCGATATCAAGAGTATAAGATTCAAAATGACGGGTCCAATATGGCGGAGCGTGAATGAAAAATTTTTCCAATTTCCATGAACTTTGGTATCTTGGGGTTTTTTGAGTAACCGATTATGAATATGTTATAAGATTTTTAAATTTCTAAATGGCTAATCTAATATGGTGTCCAAAAATATGAAAAATGGCTATTTGTATATTAGTAGCTAAAAGTGATACTTTGCCGCTTGAAACAGGAAGCGGCAAAGAACTTTTCGCTCAAAATGCTCACAAGATTGTTTTTCGATCACACTTTTTTAAAAAATAGATATAAAAACTAAAAATTTGTCGTAAGTAGTATAATGTGTTGCCTGTACCTATGTTAATAATGAAAAAAAGTTGATATTCAAAAACCATGGATAATATAACAAAAAAACATGTAACAACGTACAAATAACTTGAAAATCATTAATTAAAAATAAATATTATTATTTTATAGCTAATTTAAATTAGGTGAGCAACAAAGCTGTTAATTTTGTCGCTCGGCGAGCAACTAAGCTGTCACTTAATGTCGGTTCGTGGAAAACGTCAACAATGCGGTTGGATTTCGAAGCGCAAAAGCTTACTTTGGATAGTGAACGTAGAAAAAATGATTTTTGCCTAAAAAATTCCAGTTGATCCTATTTAATTTCAAAAGGTTTTAACGAGAAGTATAACCTGCTGCTCGTAGAGGGCTAACGTTATAAAAGGGGGGCTAATTTAATCTAGCTTCTACCCGGTTTTCAGCCAAGTGTGGCTGATTATAGAATACAAAAGTAATAAGATTTTTTAGTTTATTTTTAATACCATACAAATAGTTGGTCATGAATTGGTTGCTGGACTTATTTAAAAAGACTAAATGAGAATTAATTCAATATTAATGTATATTAATTAATATTTATTAGATCTGGTCACTAATACTATAATTGTAAATAATCTTATATGTTCCTTCGGTCTTTCGAATAATGCCTATGGGATCTTTTAACTTTGGGAATCCCATCTTGTAAATGATATAGGGCCATTCGCACCGCTTTTACTTAGCATCTAAGTGACACTTAAGAAGGCATAACCGTTTGCACCGTTATTAAAGTTCCACTTATCAAGGCGTTAAGAATCACTTTACTAAGCCCAGAAATTTTTCAGCTTAAACCATTACTTAACCTTAAAATGTTTAATTTTTATAATTTTGAGTGATGTTGACTGTCATTGTGTCATTGATTTATTAACATTTGTAAAATTGCAATACACAAAATGGAAATAATGGAAGATGAGGCTTTGAAAATGCTTGATTTCATTAATAGATACCACGAAGAATATAAAATAATATATACAAAAAACGATTACTTTTACACTGCGATTTGAATTGGCCGAAGAAAATTCTTAATTGCCTTGATGAAATTAAAGCAAATTTATAGTATCCTTATAATAAATATGTAGGTTCCAAACTCAAATATTTTTACAGACAACACAATTATAACCATTTTTATAAAAAGTGTTTTTTTTGTGAATCTTTTTTGTAAAATTAGCATTAAACTCATCCCCATCTTTCAACGTTAGTATGATTTCCATAATTTTTTTTATATTAACTAATTGAATTAATACTAATTTTACTTTCATTATGGCTGTACTTCGTGCTCTATTTTATTACTTCTTAATTTATCTATTTTTTTTAAATAGTCCTGTGACACAGGGGAGAGTTTTTTCTCTTCTGCGCCTGTGACAATCATAACTTTTGCTGCGTTCAGTGAGACATAACAATCCCAACCGATACAAATCGCTTTCGTTCTACGGTACGTATTGCTTTATATCGATCCGTATCATTTGGGAGCGTTTAATTTTTGCGCTAGTTTCTGCTTCTATCAAGAAAGATGAGCCGGAGACCTCTTAAAATCAACCTAGAATGCCTAAAACCAATCGCTATTTACGATTGTTAGAAGAACAACCTGGTTGGGCATTAATGTGATAAAAATAATAAAAAAATACTTAAATATTAAAATTATTGTACATTGTTGATGAAAACTCCAAGTGGCAAATAAACATATTCACTTTCAATTGAAAATGCTACGTTTCATTAAATTAGAATTATCCTTCGATACAAATTTAATTTTTGTAAATTGAGCGTACCGTTCAGTAAGCTGATTTCGCTACCCCAATCGCAGCAAGAATCCGATACACTCATTGAACGCAGCTTTCATTAAACATTCAAAATAAAATTCAAATTTGACATTATTTCTTCTTTTTCTAGAAAAATCTTGACGTTGCCAAATCAATCCGACACTTAATTAATCGTTGCTTTTTAATAGGCTGGTGCGAATTAAACTACGATAAGTAATACTTAAATAATAAGTTTCACTTTACTAAGGGGAAATTTATTCTGAAGCGGTGCGAATGGCCCATAGCGGTTTGTAAAAGGGTATATATTAATATAATAAAAAGATAATTCCGTCATGACAGAAAATTATATATAATGACATTTTTCTTTTTAATAAATATTAATGCTTGGCAACCGAGGTCGTCAAGTAGATAGATAGGGTGCACTCAAATCTTGCCTCCCACTAAGCTGCCTTAATAGGTAATATTGATATGTGTGGCATGGGTGTGACATGTATCAATATATTATGAGTTGGAGTTAGTATGTAGTGCTTCCAAGGCGCTACAATACTTTCCCCCTTTTTTTAAAAATTCATTTAATAAGTTTTTTTTTTTAATTTGTTTTAATTATGTTTAAATTGGTTGATCGTCAAAATATAATAATATAGTTGGTTGTAGTAAAGTATTTTTAATAAATAATAAATATATATTTAATTTTATTATGTATATAGAAAATGACCAATTGGAAAATGAATAAATTAATGGCAAATGTAAAATATTGATTGAATCCAAAACTATGATGGTGTCTGTAGACCATATATAGTTTATTAGATTCTGCTTAATCAATTAAAGAGGCTTTAATAAGCGATTGCTTCGCTATGTTAAGGCTCTTTTGATACACGTTTGAACATTCTTTTTAAACAGAGTAATTGTTATTTGAGTCAATGAATATACTCATGTAGGAAATTACTAAGTGATAATTGTAAATTGTATATAAATACATGGACGATCAATATATATGTTTTATGTTTGTATTTTAATTTTTGATATTCTTGCTTTCGTGTTGTTTAATAATGATTAATAGTTTGGTTTTGAAAATGTTTTTGAATTGAATGCTAATTCTAATGACTTTATTCATTGTGTGGCAGTTAGTGAAAGGAGATTAAACTCACCCTGTACATCGGATGTGTAAATTAAGGTTTAAAAATTTTGATTTTGATAGTCCTGCTGATCCTGATGCTGCTGGTGGTCTCTGATACTGCTGTTAGCTGCTACTCCTTCGGCTGCTTCCGCTGTTAATTAAGCGGTGTGGAATCAGAGGTACGGATTCTATCGGGGTCACCAATTATGGGATCTTTTAACTTTGGGAATCCCATCTTGTAAATGATATAGCGGTTTGTAAAAGGGTATATATTAATATAATAAAAAGATAATTCTCTCATGACAGAAAATTATATATAATGACATTTTTCTTTTTAATAAATATTAATGCTTGGCAACCGAGTTCGGCAAGTAGATAGATAGGGTGCACTTAAATCCTGCCTCCCACTAAGCTGCTTTAATAGGTAATATTGATATGTGTAGCATGGGTGTGACATGTATCAATATATTATGAGTTGGAGTTAGTATGTAGTGCTTCCAAGGCGCTACAATGCCAAATACTGCTAATTAATGTCTATGCAAATTTAAACCGCGACAGAACTATGGATGGTATAAAATGCCATCGACAGCTCATAAAACACTTGCTTATAGACCACAGATTGTAGGCGTCTATAAATAGTATATATTATGCAAGACAAACAAATTTAACAGATATACTTAAACGTGCCTTAGCAAATTGCGATATTATAATTTTAACTATTAGCTTACACGAAAGCGTAAACTTTTTCCATCAGAGGTTATAAATCTATTAGTTATTATTGATACAGACAAAGGCAAGTGCAACTTCGAGCTTGAAAATATAGTTTTTATTATTATTGTTAGGAAAAAAGTTATTCTTCATAAAGTCGAGCATGGTCTAAAACCATCGGATATAACATTTTATCAGTCGTATACGAGGTTTGTTAAAAATAAAGGTACGTTACTCTTCAGCAGAAAGCATATTTTTTGACAAACCTCGTATATAGCTTAC
Organism: Psylliodes chrysocephalus; assembly: GCA_927349885.1. Taxonomy (NCBI): domain Eukaryota; kingdom Metazoa; phylum Arthropoda; class Insecta; order Coleoptera; family Chrysomelidae; genus Psylliodes; species Psylliodes chrysocephalus. The sequence goes on along the minus strand of OV651813.1, from coordinate 57,739,810 downwards.
AAAAAATTGATATCTGATGACTGCATTTTAAATTTGGATCATACAGAACCTTTTATTACGAATAAATTTTTTCACAAAACCAATAATACAAAAAAATTTCCATATGATTCCAACTTAGTGAGACATATTGTATATGATTTTTTTATGATAGCTGTATTTAATACAAAATCAGTTCTGCTCACTAAGTATTTTTGTGATTAACAGAAACTTGAAACAATGATAATTTTAATAAAGAAATCAACGTTTTAAAACAATTAGCTTTTAATAACAACTACAATCCTTCTATTATTGACGTGGTTATTAATAAGGTCAAACTAAAGAAAAGGTCCCTACTTGCTTTTAATCCTACTAACGATTCTCCTGCAAATTTTAAATACTTTTCACTACCTTATCTAGGGAAAATTTCCAATGATATCGCTGCAGTTTTTAAGGATTACAACAATATTAAAATCTCTTTTAAAAATGTTAAATCGATTAAAAGACAACAGTCACACACTAAGGATGAAATCGAGTTGCTACACAAAGGCGGTATTTATAGATTAAACTGTAACGATTGCAATACTACTTATATAGGGAAAACCGAGAGAAGACTCAACATAAGAGCGGGTGAACATATTAGATATCCAGACAAGTCTACTTTTGGACATCATATTAAATTCAATAATCACAATTTCACTCCTTCTGAGAATGTCACTGTCCTTCATAATATTTTTATTTGCAACTTTAAATTAAATCTGCTCGAAGATCTTGAGATATACCGAGAGTTTAATAAAACTAATGTCACATGTGTTGATACTCAAATCCATCTCAATAGCAAAGTGCCTCCTCTCTTTAAGAGTATTGGCAACGGTTGGTCTGAAGTTACCTAGCTAGCTTATCCATGAATCTTCGTACAGCGGAGTTGATCTTGTCTTCTCCGGTGATATCTGATTTCGTGGCCAGGATGGTTTTTCCTCCTCTTATAGCTTGAAAAATTGGTCTGCCTGCGACTTCGGTTTCGCTGGGGTCGGCTTGCTCATTTCTGTTGTTTTTAGTCAGGCACCTTTTAATTCCAATAATTTTATATAAAAAATGTGTTTTTTACCTTCATTCACTGTATATTTTATAATTCTATTTAATTATTGTAATGTTTGGTTGTTTAAAATTTAAAATTCCCTCCACAACTTGTGCTTGCCAGTTCAGTGGTACCAACCCACGTTTATCTTTGTCAATATTAACTTTTGATCATTTCTCATGAAATTCATTTCTATTTCTCAAGTTGGCAATTATCTTGACAACTTAATTGTCAACTGTCAATTGTCACTCATTTTTTTTTGGCACTGTCAAGATGGGTACTTTTTCCGTTTTTTCCGAATTTTCGCTAACGTTCTACGACTTCTTGTGCCCCAACTTGTCTCCGCTCCTCGGCAGCGACTTGGAAGGGTCAGCTGTCTTCATGCCGAAGTACAGTTTTTTATCTTTCTCTACCTTTGAACGGGTGAGGTTGTTTATTTCTACGTGTTGGGATGAGCCCCCACGTTTTTTATTAAATTGCAACCACCTTTTAGGAGTGGTTCTGTTATTTCTTACGACTCAAGCCTCAAGTTATGGTGGAGAACAGGGACCGTATTGTGGCAACCCTTTTTTAATCTAGTTATACATTAATTTTCATGCTTCTTCTACATTTATTGACGAGTAAGTTTTCAAGATGTTTTATTTTTTATTCAATGTTCAGGAATATCACGATTTGATTATATTGTTATAGCTCCGTTTTTTTTCTCTTTGTAGTATCTATGATGATGGCATAACAGGCTGAAAGCGCTCAGACTAATAATACTGAGTTTTATCATTAATAAAACTCTACCTACACACTTTAAATACTTTCGATTCATTTCTTATTACCCAGTGTGTACACACCAATCAACCTCTTCAATAATTTTTATTTTGTCAATAAACAAGGTGTCCATGGGTGCCGTCCAAAAAATTTCCAGGGGGAGGACAAGTCTTATAGGCGAGTTTAAAACGCCGCAGGCTATAGTCGAAAGTCATAGAGTCAAATCCAAAATCAGAAATCGAGGGCGGGGGCTAACGTTCGTCCTTGTCCTTGTGTGGCGGAGCCCATGAATGTATCCCTTAAAGTTGACTACAAATGGGAAACTTTTTATCATTAGTTTATTAGTGCAAGCAAGAAACTTAAATAACAACAGTGTTAGTAAACGGCCGCCTAGTTGCGCGAGGTTAACTCTCGAGTATGCACCATTGACCGTCTGTCTGCGCTCTACAATCCCAACGCAGCTGCCCGGCTGCGTTGGGATTGACAATGTTAATATTATTCGTTTTCTTCTTGAACCAATGCGAAGGAATACTACAAGTTTAACTTTTTAAATATTTATTGTTTCCTTACCTGATGCTTTTATGCCCAACAAAAAATTTTGTCTCAAAATTTGTCAATCACATCCCGATTATGATGGTCTTTTAATTGGTAGTTGTACGAAGGTAAACTTCATCTACTTTTATAATTTTAAAATAGGTAATACCACTGTGGTTACGAATTTATAATATAAACGGGTGCACTGTACACTGAATTCTTTTAACCCAAACCAAAAGTAACGCCTGCGCGCAGTTAATGTTTCAACTTAAAACGAACAGCCTGACTGTTTCTAAATTAGCCTAAACGTGATTTAAGACACGCGACTGTTCAGTGTGCGTCGGTCCATTTATTTTACATTAAAACATCTACATGGAACTCTTTAAGTCAAAAATGTTTTTGACTAAAACAGTTTTGCTCATTTTGTGTGCGTACGCCCTTAATATACAGAACATCTAAACTAACGTCTTTATATGCCCCTTTAATATCCATAAACAAACAGGCAACGTATTTTCTACTAGAGAATCTATTGTAAACATCTGATATTAAACGTGTTATGGCATCCATTGTTCCACAACCTTTTCTATAACCTTTTAGTGTTTTTGGTAATAAAGAGTTGTACTCCAGAAACTATTCGAGACAAACTATTAACATTCGTTCAAAGGATTTTGCCATGCAAGACATGAGGGATATTGGTATGAATTTACTAAAACAGAATTTTTTTGTGGTTTTTGAATTACACATATTACTATTTTCTTCATGTTCTCTACAAAATCGTTTATCCACCAATTGTTATATACTTTCAACAGTAACAATTAAGTTGAGGGAGGTAAGTTGTTGATCATTTTATTGCTGAGTTACTAGTGTTTTTAACGCTAATTCTAGTTGACTAGAGTAAAATGGTTTACTCATATTGTCTTCTTTTTTTAAAAACCTCTCAGTTGAATTATTTTTTTAAGAATTGTAAATTTGGTGCAGATGCGGGAGCATAAAAATTTAATAATTTATTTATTATATTGTCAGTGAGTACTGTTCTCTTTTTTTCTATTATTGAATTTTTAATTGCTTTCATATATTTTCCGTTTTCATAAATTGTATTACTTTTATTAAGTTTATTATTAAATATTTTCCAACTATTACTTTTTTCTTACTGAACAATAATTTGGCATCTAAATTTTTATAATTTAAGAAAATTTGTTTGTTTAGTCATTTAATTGAAATATTATTTTCAGATTTGGTCAGAAAATTGGTAAACTAAAAAGAAATGAAAATTAAAATAGGTGTTTGGTTGTGGAGGGCTCCGAAAAGAAATAGACGCAGTGCATCAGATCCTAATAATAACCATATTTTATTTTTGTGTTAAAAAACACTTTTTTTTTAAAATAAATTTATGAAAAAGTAATAAATTTAATTATTGTACCAAAAAAAACGTTTAGGTCATTTCTGGAACGTTCTATTAATAATATAAAAAAACTTACCTAAAACGTTTGAGCAGGATGTTCCACAAACGTCTCTGTAAAACATCTCTAAAACGTTACAAATGATCACATGGTCATTGCTAGAAACATTCATGGTACGGTTGGGGAAAATGAAAAACATGACAGAGACGCTTTTAATAACCCAAGTGCGTTTCTAGAACGTTGGTATAATGATACTGTGCTATTAGGGCTTTAACGAGAGTTCACTCATTACTGATTCATTCAGTTAATTCTACCTATAATTGTCATTTAACATTGTCAAATTTTGTACTGTAATTTAAACTGATTTTTAATTATTTGATTCCATTTTGAAATTTAACTTACTTTTAAAAGTTTTAAATTTGTTATTTTATTCTACTTTTTTGTCACTGTAGCCTCGTTTATGATTCTGACCATCCTTATCATCATATGCTCTATGGTTGCTCGGTCGTAGAATAGGCAATTCAGCACACATCTTTGTCGCAAAAGGCGAAGTAAGTGTTTTTACTTTACTTTGTTGCTACTTATTATGGATCTTGGTAATAATTTGTCGTTACTATAACTTTCTTATTTTCCTTAAAGTCTTTCTTTTCTCCTTCCTTTCTAGTTTTTTTTTTTTTTCGAGAAGGTGATATGTTCGGATCATGGTTTAGTTACGTCTTATTACCTTCAAGTTTATTAGGGCCTTTGAACGGTTTTTAATCTATTTTTGGTTTCTTGATGATAAGTTTAGTCTAACACCCAGGTTGACCCCAGAACCACTCTTTAATGCTCAGTCTTCTTGTCATTGTCCTGTGTCAGACTGCCTATGTCTTATGTCTGCTGTCACCTATTGCTGTCAGCTATTAGATCGTTATAAACGATGTTTAAAATATTCAATAATTTATATTTTTAATATTAACGTTATACATCTTAGAGTAATTAAGTGCGTTCGGTGCCTTTACCGACCCCAACTTCCCAACTTTATGTATTGTATTTGTTGTTGTTAACAACCTAATTTATTTTTCGATTGATTCCACGTGGAAGGTGTCTTAGAAGTAATTTTCTTATCTGTTAATATTTAAATATTTAATTTGCCACGCATTTTAGGACGTCTTTTTTATATATTAAACAAATTTTCGAAACTTCTCCACTTACCAAAGCATAAAAATTAATCATAAAGACTATCGTCTCTGGTCAGTCCTAGTGGACGAACTTATAAAAAGGCTAATATCTGCAGATTTTTACTGCCTAGGGTATGCCGATGACCTGGCGATCCTCGTAAGAGGCAAGTTCGCAGGTACAATATCGGATCGCACACAAACCGCTCTAAACATTGTCGACGAGTGGTGCAGAGAGGAGGAACTAGTAACAGTAAACCCTCACAAAACCACAATAGTCAACTTTACAAAACGAAAAGTACCAACAGGACTAAAGTCACCAGTACTGAAAGGAGTGAAGATTTCATTTGCTCAAGAGGCCAAATACTTGGGAGTCATCTTTGACCACAGGTTAACATGGAATCAACACTTGCAAAAAGTCACCCAAAAGAGCACAACATCCTTCAACTTATGTCGAAGGTTGTGTGGAAAAAATTGGGGATTACAACCAAAAATGTCTCTGTGGTTATATACCAGAGTCATAAGGCCGATGATAACCTACGGGTCGGTGGTATGGTGGCCAAAGACTCGGCAAGCTGGAGCCATTCGACAGCTCAATGGTATTCAAAGGCAAGCGTGCCTGATTACCACGGGAGCTCTGAGAACGACTCCAACAGCAGCTATAGAAGTCATGCTAAACCTAACACCACTACATATATTCATTTAAAACGAAGCCAGGTCTGTCACATACAGACTGCACAAAGGTTCATCGCCCATAAGCAGTTTGCATGGACGCGACTACAGCGAGCTATTTAAAGAGTTGGAGAAAGACCAAATAATGGGAATGCCTTCAGACGAAATGCTTCCAAAGTATAGCTTTCAAAAGCAATATAAAGTAAGTATACCAGGCAGGAAAGCGTGGACGGGAAGACCTCCCATTCAAGCAGATCTCACCCGGTATACAGACGGCTCCAAAACCCATGAAGGTTCAGGAGTAGGTATATATAGTACCAAGCCAAAGACAGGAATCTCACTGAGCTTAGGTAAACATGCGACAGTATTCCGGGCAGACATAGCAACAATACATCACTGCGCAAAAGAAGTATTAAGACAGAAGGTAAATGGAAAAACCATTGTCATATACTCAGACAGTCAAGCGACGTTAAAAGCACTCAGTTCCATGCAGGTACACTCAAATCTTGTGTGGGACTGTTTGGAAGTCCTAACAGAGCTGGGTAGTCAAAACAGACTAACCTTAGCCTGGGTACCAGGCCACAGAGGACACAAGGGCAATGAAGAGGCTGATTTACCCGAGAAGGAGCCTCAAATGCTCTTATTGGCCCAGAACCCTTCTGTGGGGTAACAAAAACAACTATCAGAACATGCACAAAGCAGTGGACGTTTAAAAAATCTTAGGAGTGGTGGAAAAACTCACCAGGACAGAGACAGGCCAAAAAGTTGTTAAAAGGACCATAGTCTAAACTCACCGAGCATCTCCTAAGCCTTAATAGGAAAAATACTAGAATACTAGTAGGTCTATTAACAGGGCATTGTAGGCTTAACGAACATATGTTTAATATCGGTCTGACAGAAGAGGCCTTGTGCCGATTCTGTCGAGAAGAAGAGGAAACGGCAGAACACGTATTGTGCTACTGCGAAGGTCTAGTAAGACTGAGATTTCTTACACTTGGAGAAGAAAAACCAAGGGCAACTAGCTATACCGGAGATTTACTTCCCAGTCTATGGAGTCTACTACAAAAGACCGAATTAGACAAGGTACTCTAAACAATGATTAAAGGATATCCACAATAGATCTGAAAAGGTCGAGGTGGAGGAGGCCACATGGCCCATAGTCCTAATTAAATATTAATCTTAATCTCTTAATCGTGGAAAAAGCCGTATACGACTGTAAAAGAAATTATTTATGTTCAACGGTTCAAGATATTGAGCTATTGGTTTGTTTCTTAATGTCAAGAAAGTTTGCCACGTAGGAAAAAATAAAAAGTCTTCTTCTTGACACGAAGAACATATCACAATAAAAATAAATCTGATAGTGTCAGAGTTTCATAAAATTCTACAAAAATAGGAATTTTTCAGAATTAATAGAGATGATTATATGTTATCAGCATCAACTTTCTAATGTTATTAGCCTTGCAAGAGAAGTTATTATTAAAAATTATTTTTAAAGTTAGCGGGAAAATTTGGAATGTTTATTTTTTTATAAAATTTTTACAAGGTTAAAGTAACATAGGGAAGCAAATAATAATAAATAACAAAATCAAAGCAACTGCATTGCTGGTGCCGAAACCTGACACACTACTTTCAACTTATGAGAAAGACACGAAAATACCAGATTAACGATATTGAGATTTCGATACCATCATTTCACATTTAACTATACGTAATATTCTAAAATTTCTAGCGCACAGAGCTACCACGTATTCTAGATATAAAAATAAGTTGATTGGATCCAATTTATAAATATACGAAAATGTTTCGTTAGTCCGTAAACAAAGTTCAAAGTTAACTTAAAAAATATCATTTTTGTACGCTGCTTGGAAATGTGTAGAACCAATTTTAATAAAATTTGATAAAAGTACATTTTAGAGGATTACCCTGCTTATAGTGACCACAGAAAACCTAATAACGTTGAAGACGGCTTAAACCCATCTTTATCTCTGGTATTTTGTTTTATTTTTTTAGGGTTAAAAATACAGTTCTAAGACTTTTTTGATGAGAAAGATCTCTTCATAATTCGCATCGTTTTGTAAGAAAAAATATTTTTTCTACACCTACAAGGATATGAGCTACTCTACGCGAAGATTAAAAAACAAAATCTGAAATACTTAACAGGTTAACTTTACTGCTATGAGTACCAAATGAGTTACAATGTTAACTTGCCATTTATGCTGCAACTCTCCTAAAGCGTGTTAACCCATAAGGGGTCAAAGATTTTTATTTATTATTTTAATAGCTTTTGTAAGAACGTTTTGGGGGTTAACCTGAGTACCTATGTTGGACCTCATGACCCCACGAGGGGTTTTTTCCTCATGGGGTCATGAGCGCCATCTCTGGTACACTCAATAAAATACTCTAATTCTGATATTTATCTACCTGCAGATTTCCATAAATTAAATTTGAGAATTATGTGTTGCTGACGATAGAGGTCCGTCCTATTAGTTAGTATTGGCCAATAAGAACATTTTTTGCCAGCGCTCCTTTTAGCAGTTAGTTTAGTTGTTGTTTGTTGTTGGTTTCCGTTACAGTCGCGAGTGTAAATTGTAATAATCGATTCCAAAGAAGAGAAGAGATTGCTGCATTTGTTTGAAACTGTAAAACCAGAAAGCGGATTATCGTCTGATTCAGAGGAGTTTCTTGACAGTGATGCGGATCCAGAGTATGAACCAGTGAAGATTCGCACAATGAATGAAAATAAAGTTTTGAAAAATGAAGAGTTAAATAATGAGCAGAAACCAACACCTGAGAATGTTGCCATATCTGACGATTGCCAAAGGCTTAAACATATAAATTATAGTACAAATTCCAAAAAAGTAGGCGTAAACCCCGATCTAATAGAAACAATGCAAGATGCCAGCTCTTTTGATTTCTTTTGTTTACTTTTTGATGAAGAAGTGGTATCCCTGTTGGTAAATCAAACAAAAAATTACGACCAACAATGTCTTCGAAGGCCCAATATAAAGAGAAGTGCAAGAATTAAACGCTAGGTACCTACAAATCGACAAGAAATGCATATCTTTTTAGGCATACTTATGTGGATGGGTTTGGTAGATATGCACTGTCTGGCTCATTACTGGAAAAACACACAGTTATATAATAGCAATTTGACAGACTAAATGGCTAGAAACCGATATGAGTTGATGTTGAGGTACCATTATAACATTTTATATTAGGTTTTAATTTCTAAAATATATACCTATTTATTTTTAGCATGTTTTATATTTCGGATAACTCAACACAGATCCCCGGAAATCGGCCCCTTATTAACTTGCTAGTGGATAAGTTTAATCACTGTGTAATTTTTAAAATGTCACTGTGCATAGATGAGTTCCTGGTACTATTTCAAGTTTTAGGCAGTACCTGCAAAATAAAAGGCATCGGTATGGTGTTAAAATTTTTAAGCTGTGCACCGACCCTTTGTTACACTTTGCAGTATAAAGTTTATGCTGAAAAGGAAGCTCAGCCTGGTACATCTGTATCCTCTAAAGTGGTCATGGAATTAATGGAGCCATATTTGTGTTTTGGGAGAACACTATATGCCGACAACTGGTATAATAGTGTCACTTTGGCAAAACAATTACTTGATAGGGAAAACTTTTTAGTAGGGACACTTTGGGCCAATAGAAAACGCAATCCAACTGATGTTATTAAAAATAAAAATAAAAAAAAGGTGATATTGTTGCAAGGCAAAATGATAATGGTGTAATGGTTTTAAAGTAGAAGGATCGGCGAGATGTCCTAGCTATAAGTTCAAAGCATATGCCTTCTATGGTAAATGTGACACAAAGAAGAGGAGACAAAATTAAACGACAGGTTATTGTAGAGTATAATGCAGAAAAATCTTTCATAGATGTATCGGATCAAATAAGTTCTTATAATTCATTTTCAAGGAGGTCATTGAAATGGTACCGAAAAGTTGCCTTTGAAATTTTACTAAATGTTGCCGTTGTAAATACCTCATCACTTTTTTTCCAAACTAACAAATAAAAACATAAAAATAACAGAATCTAGAGAGGCTATTATGCTTACTAAACGGGATTGTGTAATGACTGCTATTTTAAATGAACACAATTTAATAAAATGTCCAAAAATAAACCGCTGCAATCAATGTTATAAGGATATTGGTACCAGGCATTAAAGAAAAATAGCACAAAAGGACACTCGCCGTGATTGGACAAAGTGTTCTGCTTTCGCAAAATATTTGTGTTCTGAGTGTTTTTAAAAGCGCATGCTGCCAAATTACAATAATTTTTATTTATGAGCATTTATATTAACTTGTCTCCTTTTTCTTCGTACTATTTGTTAGCGTTACGCTACTATAAAAATAAATATTTAAGTTAAAAAAAGGGTTTTTATCACACTTTAATAAACTACCTTCTTAAAAAAGTATAATAACATCTAGCCAAGGGCTAAAATCATGGAACGGTTTTCTGAGGCCAAAACTTTAATTTTTTCATATAAAATATACAAGCCGAGCAACTGCTGAGGTGCACTGCATGCACTTTTGTAAGTGTTACCGAGTACCAAATTTGGCCCTCAATATTTGAATATATCTTCTGGATTAAATACCATATATAGTACTCAAATGACTCTTTGGTAATGCAGGGAAAGAGAGGCTGGCAGTCAACCTGTTAATAGTAAGAGCGTACCATATTTTAATGTACCAAAGACTCTGAAAACCTTTTAATGTTTTTTTTTTACAAAATAAGAAGAATAATGGAAAAAGCCCAATACTAACCTGTAATCAGTCCTGTTACTATTGCAACTGCTAATGTTACAACTAATCCAAGAGCTTGGTATCCGGCTTGCTCTCCTGAACTTCGAGGAGCAGTACTGTTGGATATTTTAAAATTAGGCATTCTAGCTGGATATATGTTGAAGAGATCGTTAGCATATTGATTCTCACTTGCTATGGCAGCCATTAGCACACTTAAAATACCTGAAAATACTCCTGGCATTCCATGCAAGTTATGAACTCCGCAAGTATCGGGCACTCCCAAGGTATTTTCAATCCGTGGCTGGAAAATAAATTTGTTAAAATAAAAATAAGTTTTTGTTTGATTTTATTATTTGGACAAGGTAAAATTAATTTTAACATATGAATAAGAATGATTATATTAGTGCGATTGGAAAACTTGCACAAAGAAGCGCTAAACTAATTACCGCCATTTAAAATAGCGCATTTTAAATTGGCGCGTATCAAAACAATGCCCAAATGAAATAGCGCTATTAAAAATAGCGTCAGTCAAAACAACGCCCGAAAAAAATATGTTTCTAATGCTTTTTGTATAATGTAAATTGACCTCAACTGACTTTTTTATTGTCAATTTTCTATATAATATCAAAATGTACGTTCCTTTATATGTAGTTTAAGAGTATAAATCTTAATTACCTTGACAAATTAAAAGATTTTTAAAAAAATTATTAATTTATATTTAAAATGTATTCGCAAGAGAAAAAGAATGAATCGTCAAACAACTCCTGAAGTCCCCACCCAAATTGAAACACTCCTCCCTTAAGAAAATCCCGATAAACACACAGAAAATTCATCAAACACACAAAACACAAACATTACTAAAAAAGATCCCACACCTCCACCAATCTATATTTATGGAGTTACTGACTACGGTGCCATGATAGCAAACCTTACAGCTGCAACTGCAACTACACTCTCAAATAATACAGTGTAAAAATAAATCCTACAAATCCAGACACCTACCGAAAACTGATTCGATTTATCACCTTAGAAATAAAAACATTGTACACCACACCTACCAACCCAAAGAAGAGGGGGCTTATAGAATTGTCATAAGAGGATTTTACCATTCAATACCAACCGAAGATATCTCGAACGAATTAAACAATAAGGGTTTTAAAGTAAGCAATATAATTAATGTCGGACACAGAGTTAGTAAAGAACAGCTACCACTATTCTTTGTAGATATAGAACCAGATGAAAACACAAAAGACATGTTTAACCTAAAAGACCTACAACACTGTAAAATAACAGTGGAACCACCAAGAATAAAAAATACAATAGTTCAATGCACTAAATGCCTAAAATACGGGCATTTAAAATCTTACTGCATTCTCTTGTGTTAAATGCGGAGGTGCACATGACACAAAAGCCTGTAAAAAAACACGCGACACACCTGCAACATGTGCCTTATGCAAAGGCAACCATCCACCTAACTATAAAGGGTGTGCTATATAAAGACCTAATAAACTCCAAAAACAAGAATATAACAAATAGCATTTACAGACCTAGAACTAACACTTCAAATAACCCTAATGTCCAAACACAGCAATCACACACAACATGTGCTCATGCAGCAGAAGCAGCAGCAGCAGCAGCAGCAGCTGCAGCAGCAGCAGCAGCAGCAGCAGCAGCAGCAGCAGCAGCAGCAGCAATAGCAGCAGCAGCAGCAAATAACTCAAACATTCCACCAAATACTCTCCCTCAAGCAAACAATAATTCAGACATGTTAAACAAACTAGCAGAATTTCTTAATTAATTTAAAAATAGGTTTGGACATTTAATAAATTAAAATAGCATGATCTTAAGCATGCTCACAACCGTGATAAATAGAACATCTTAATGGCTAACTCACTAAGAATAGCCGAATGGAACGCAAATGGTTTAACAAACCATGTGCAAGAAATCACACTATTTTTAAAACTAAACAAAATAGACATCCTACTCATCTCTGAGAGTCACACAACCAAGAGGTCTTTCATTAAAATCCCGTATTACTCTGTTGACTACGCCAACAATCCGGATGGAACAGCCCATGCTGTCTCAGCTATATTAATTCGAACAGCTATAAAACACTATTAATTTCCACAATACATTACCAACAAAATTCAGAGCACTATTATTAAAGTGAATGTGCTCACTAGTCCATTAGTAGTAGCTTCAATCTACTGCGCCACTCCATCAATCTTGAGATTTACAGAGGGTTCTTTGGTCAACTTCGATCTCATTTTCTAGTAGCAGGTGACTGGAACCCCAAACACACAATCTGGGGAGCAAGACTCATAACCCCAAAAGGCAGAACTCTACTAAAAATAATTCAAGAAAACAACCAAAAATACTTATCAACAGGTACCCCCACATACTGGCCTACCAATAACAATAAAATTCCTGACTTACTAGACTTCGCCATAACTAAAGGTGTATTTCAAATACACAGCAACATCACCCCCAGTTTCGATTTACACTCGGATCACAGTCCTATCATAATAACCTTAAGTACTAGTATAATTTGGAAAACACCTGCACCAAGGCTCTGCTCCAGAAACACAAATTGGAATCAGTTTTATGATAAAATCAATGAAAAAATATCTCTAGACATACGACTCAAAGACAAAAATGACATTGAAGAAGCTGTAAAATACCTAACAGAACAAATTTATCGGTTGTAAGCAGGTTAGGTTTGGCCCAGAACACTGCGGCCTCTTGGGTCTATTGTATTCTCCTGCTTTCCCCCGTATTCAAGTACTATCTTTGAAATAGTCCTGTGTCTTTAATTTGTTTTAATAGATTCCTTACCAAGTGTTCCTGGGGCGTTCTTTCCGGTTCTAGGCCGAAAAGGATAAAACGTCACCTAGTAAGAGCTTCGCATTCTGGCCTTCCCCTTTATGACTAGGTCAAGGGGTGGGAGATTTAGAATGATTTCTATAGAGGCTGTCGGTGTACTTCTCAGTGCTCCTGTAATACAAAAGCATACCAACCTCTGTACTCTTGAGAGGGTATTGAGGGCTGTTTTCTGGTTTACTTTTGGCCACCAAACAACCGCTCCATAAGTTATCATGGGTCTTGTTATTGCCAAATATAGCCAGTGGACCATTTTTGGTTTTAATCCTCATGTTTTTCCAAATGCCCGTTTTCCTACCATGAGAGACATTTTACATTTGTTGGTCACTTTTTGTAAGTGTTGGTTTCAAGTAAGTTTGCTATCTAGGATCAGACCCAAATATTTCACTTGGTTCATTTTTTTTAGCCTTCCTCCAAACAGAGTTGGAGTTTCTAAAACCTCCAACCTTGATTCTTGAGTAAAGGTTATGAGTTGTGCCTTGTCAGGGTTTACCAAGAGGTTTTCCCTAACGCATCACATTTCTGTCAGCCTATGAGCTCTTTGCATGAGTTCAAAGACTGCGGTTTGGTGTTTCCGTCGGATAAAAATGACTTTGTCATCGATATATCCTTGGACGAACAGCCCTTGATTGTTTAGTGTTTTTAGCAGTTCATCTGCCACTAGGTTCCAAAATAAAGGAGAAAGGACTTCACCCTCTGGGCATTTCCTGTGGATATTTATCTGCATGGTTTCATTAATCATTTGTGCCTGTACTTGCCGTCCGCCTAACATGTCTTCTATCCACCAGCAGATGGTGTCTTTTATTCTATGTTTGCGAGCGGCAGCTACCATTAATTTAAAGAAGGTATTATCAAAAGCTCCTTCTATGTCAAGAAATGCTTGGCTACTGTTCTTCCTTTATCTTGGTTACAAGATGATGCAGACAGACTCACAAGATATTCCTGATTGATGGGCATGTTGATTTGTATGAAATAGCCTCTCTATCAGAGTGGTTTACCGGACATGCTGATTAATCAGTTTTTCCAATCCTTTTAATAGAAATGACGTCAGAGTAATTGGTCTATAGGTCTTTGCCACGGCATACGTTGGACGCCCCGGTTTAGGTATAAAGACAACTCTGCTTTGTTTCCAGGAATTTGGTACATGTTTATGCACCAAACTTGTCCTGTAGAACCTACAAATATGCGGGGCCAGCGTTTCTATTGTCTGTTGCAAAAGCACAGGTAGTACCCCATCTGGTCCCGGTAGTTTGTATGGATTGAAGGTGCGTATTGCCCATGTTACTTTCTCTGTTATAACTACTTGTTTAGCAGTTACCCACGCCTGGCTGGAGAATTTTTTTTAAGAGTTCCAGTTCGTGTGAGTTTAGTTTGCTTACCTTACGACATGCCAACAATGATATATCATCCACCAATAGTTTTTCATAGCTAAGTTGCTCTTATCCTGTTGATTCTTGTGCCTACGTCTCCGAAAACTGTCACACATGGGAAACTGCTAGACCAAATATCACCAGTTCCTGTTTCGACTGAGGTAAAAAAGATAAAGAGATGTGGACGCCAGCTCACCGAGGTTCTCAATACACCAGAAAATATTAAGGCTGTTAAGAATAAGAAGCATCCAATGGTAGCCAAAGCAAAAATAGTTCCTCTGAAAAAACAAAATAATACTCCTAAAAAGGGAAAGCGCCCATTAAGGAGAACAAAAGTACATACTTCTGACTCCTCTGACAGCCCCGTATATGATGATGAGAGTAGTGATGGCGAAAAAGAAAACAATACAAAGTGCGTAGGTTTTGGCGAGGAATTTTTGATAACAAAAAAGAAAGATGAATAGCTATGCTGCATTATTTGTAAAGGTTGGACTAATGAGGGATGTACTGGTTTAGCTAATATGTGCGCTAAATGTGGAAAAATTGCTGCAAACAAGCAAATTCTCGCTTGTTCGGACGTTCAGACTTTTACTAAAAATATTGAAATTTTCAAAAAAGTGGTTCAACTCTCCCTGACTTATCCTACAGTTCACTTGTATCTACCTATAATAAATGTTATAAGTAATCATTTTAAACCCAATTTTGTTTTATAAATATCGTTTATTAAATTTGAATAAAAAATAGAATTAATTTTTTGTAAAATAAAATTTTGTTTGAGTAAAATTTTCTTTAAATTTGTCATTGACATAATATTTACACAACAATCCTTTGGAATCTGATAAAAAAACTATTTGATACGTCCATGGAGATCACAGCTGTCAAAAGTTTATAGTTACTGACCTCAAACAAAGCCTTAAACTTATCTATATTTCATTTGTTTATCTGAGGTAAATAACTAAATTGAAATGTCAGACAAAATTTAAATTTTCCATTGATATTAATGCCAATTATTACATTATCATTAACAAAAACTAGTTTAATGCAGTGAAAGCATTCCTTCTTTAAAGACTTGAATACCAAAATATTCCTATTTTATATAGACACTGGATATACTTGTAATAATTTTATTATATACTTATTTCACTTACTGATAATCGGGCGTATCCATAAACCGAAACAAATCCAGCGAGAATTCCCACAACAATCGCTCCCACAGGCAGCAACACAAGGTTAGCAGCTGCTCCTACTGCAACGCCACCTGCCAGAGTGGAATTCTGGATGTGAACCATATCAAATTTTCGTTCAGGAGAGAGCAATGAAGACATTGCAAATGCCGTCAACGTACAAGAAGCAAGTGCTAAATAGGTGTTTATAATGGCTCGTCGCTGTTCATCTCCTGATAGTTCAATGGCATTGAAACTTGGCCAATAAAGCCATAAAAATACAGTTCCTGAAATAAAAAGGTATATTTTTTTTATTATCTGTATATAGATAAGGAAAGTATATGAATCATGTGACATAAAAGTTGTTTGTAATATAATTTTCTACAATTTTTATATTATACATAATTTCTATAAAATGGACCGTATTCTATATATTTGAGAAAATGTGTAAATTTCAAATTATGAAGAAAACTCAAAAACGGATAAAGAAAAAAACATTAAATTTTAAACTTAAGTTTCATTTCGGCCTGATGTGAAATTATTAGATTTTGGACAAAGTCGGAACATCTGGGGGGTACTTTATGGGAGGCCGTTTTTATATTTTATGGAATATATCTGTTATTTAAGTTTGGAGAAGAAAATTGTTCAAATAAAAGTTACTTCTAATATTATTATCTATAAATTTTGTTTTATGTCAAATTTTTCTGAAATGGTCCATATTCGAGAAATTTCACAAAATGTGCAAAATTATGATTTTTAAGAAAATTGTTGAACTAAAAGTTGTTTGCGATATCGATCTCTATAATTTTTGTTTATACATTATTTTTCTAAACTGGACCGTAAATTGGAGGAAAAGTTCTAAATTTAAATTTTTCAGTATTTTCGTTCTCGATGAATATCTATAGATAGTGTAATGAAGTCAATTTTCATTACTATATTTCGGCCTATTCCGGATATAAATTTTAATTTTTATTTTATTTTAACTTCATGGGTAGACCCTGTATATCAAATTTTGTTTCATTTAAATTCGCGTATTATACCTGAGTAACGATAGCGCGCGCGATCCGCGCACATCAAGTGGGGAGCTAGCCTGCTTGGGCATAGACTCGGATTTGATTATTAACAGAGACAATCCAGCGAGACGTGTAACTCAATGTATTTTTTTTGTTCGGTAAAACTTATTTGGGCGATTGTAACCACAACCAGTCTATGATGGCGCCACTAGTAAATAGCGGGAAAATTAAAAATGCTTTAGGGCGGGAAATTCAAACATGGATTCAGAAATCGTTTTTGTATACAACAAATTTACAAGAGAAACAAAAACTGTTTCACTGTTTATTAAAAAATATAAAAGCTTCCAATATCATCAATTTTTTATCATATAAATAATCATTTTAATAAAGGAAGTTTTAATCAGTTTAATATAAGCAGTGAACATAGTTTTTATTACTCTTGTAAATTTCGCTAAAAAAACTTGAAAATTCTATTGATTATTAAATATTTAAACTTGGAAAAATAATACACCAAACTCTTTTTCTATAAATTATATTTTTTTAAGGTACAGAAAAACAAACTACAATTGCTATGTTTAGAAAGTACCTCCTATCATTTTGTGACAAATTACAAAGAAAGTAACAGTTGTTATATATTCATAATATATTTAAAAACTAATGTAACAAATATTTTATAAAGCATAGAGTATATCGATACCTTTTTGCCAGACTATCATAAGTGCCATTTAAACAAATGTCGCTTATGTTAGTCTGGCAAAAAGGTATCGATATGTTATGACTGTTTATTTTAATAGAAACCATGGAAATGAAACAAACACACATACACTCAACACAAATGTATAAGGCCTGAGTCGAGTTCCCATCCTGTAAACTGGATCGAAACCTGCTAGACCCATTCCGTACAACCCCTGCTAACTCTTCTTAGGGTAATCAAGATCAATAGATTTATATGTCATGCCTTCTAAAATGGAATGAAGGATGACATACTATCATTTAAACAGGACGTTGCTGAAGGCTTACCCCTGTTATTTTGTTTGTTTGTGTATCTTGTGTGTGTGCATTCCTGTTGTGTCCCCAGTCATGTAAAAGTTTTCCTAGTCTCCTAATTTGGTTACTAGGTGGACCTTCTCCAACTAGTAGTCTAATCTTTTCGATCTGTTCTGCAGCAGGAGGTACTTTTCAAACATAGCAAATAATATTATTAATAATAAACACTATTTAAAGATAAATACATTTTGGTAATTTTTTTGTCATTGCCCCTTACCTTTCTCTTACACCACCAGGGTATACCTATTTTACATATTCCCTTAATTATAGATTACCTTACAATGTTCGAATTAATATAACATTTTACTCATGAAAAATCTAATTTCATATTTAACTCTTTTTCAATTTCATTTGAAACAATAATTGGTACCTATATTACAATTTATTATGAAAGAAAATTTCTAATAAAGTTATAGCAAATCCTACTTAAACTACTGGTTGTTCTGCAGGATAAATTAACTTTTCTTGAGATTGATCTCTCTATAAAATCCAAAACCGACCTGATGTCCCCAAATTTATTTTCCAATGCATCCTGATTTAAAATTCTGCCGTTTTGTGATTCAATTTTTTTTTCTTCCTTTAGAGTGGCTGTTAGAGGTAGGTGTATGTAAGAAATAGCTAATCTCTAATCATTTCAAAAGTCCTTTGCCAATACTACATGTGCAGATTTTTTACTCAGCATACATTTAACTTTTCTAGTAGATAGGAACTTTGTGCTGCCATTAAAGCTGTCCAGACATTCATCTACCTACTTAATGAACACAAGTAGCTGTAACAATGGATCTCTGTTCCAATTCACCTAAAATAATTATAGTCATTGTGTAATATATTATTAAACACACACATTATACACACATACATAATAAATTGGAAATTAATTACCTCTAGAAAGAAATGTATACAAAAACGCGAGTTTGGTTCCAGAAATTGCTTCATGCAAAAAATAATATGCAAAAATAAACATTCCCCCCCAAATAAAAATAATTAAACAACAAAATCAGACTAAAAGAAATATACGGGGCCCAAATTAAATTAATTTTAATAAAATGCACATGTTCATAACATTCATAACATTGTCAGTTGTCAGTTTTAATACTTTTTAATCGATATTTCGACGTCAAAAAACCAGCAACACCAGCGCCCTCTGAAAATGGTGTTAGTTTTATTGGAGAGAGATAGACTTATGTAAAGATCAATATAAAAGAAAAAGAGGGTCATATATGTAATTTAAATGGACCACCGAACATATTTTCCTATTAAGTTACACGTCTCTGTTGTCTCTGTTATTAAAAATGATTCTATTCACTTTACTGATTCGACTAGCTTGCATTAATTTTTCGCTGTAAAATCATCGCCGATACCGTAGTTAGGTACACCGAATTTGTTTACATTTTTTTTTGTCGACGGTTCTTGAGTTAAAACGTTCGAATACCGGTTTCATTTGAAATAATTATTCCGTTTTCGATTTTATTTAATAGAAATAATAATTGATTTCAGATTTTCGTTAAAAATATTTTGATTTACAGATAAATTATTTAGTTTTGATTTTATTTAGAAACATTGGAAATTAGTTTTGGTTATTAGGAAATAGAAACTTTGTTTCTATTTTATTAATTAATTAATTTTATTACGACCGTGAATTGTGTTTCTATTTTACAGTAATAGTAAACCTAATTTCAAATTAAATTCCGTATACAGTTGATTAGTAAATTTTCATTGCGACCGTGGATTTTGTTCCTAATTTTTTTTAGTAATAATAAATTTAAATTTAAATTAAATTCCGTACATAGTTAATTACTTAACTTTTACTACGACCGTAAATTTTGTTTCTATTTATTCACAATCTGGTTTAACTTTTTTTTTATGTTTCTTTACTTGGGAATAGAATTAGTTCGAAAGTTGGAAAGTTGAAATAGTATCATTTTTCATGTCGAGTGGACTGGTTGTGGCGAGAAAGCTCACATGGGATTAGATACTATCCCGGTTTTAGATTTTATTTAGATTAACCCCTATCCGTGATTAACATATTAGTGTTTTTCTTATGTTTGAGGGGGCTGGTTTTGGCGAGTACACTCATCATAGGATAAATACTGACCCGGTTTGATATTTTGTTTTGTGTTTGAGTGGGCTGGTTGTGGCGAGTACACTCATCATAGGATTAAATACTAACCCGGATTTTGATTATTTTCTTTTAGTTACCTCCGCGCCGTGATTAAAATGATAGTATCATTTTTATGTTGAGCGTGCTGGTTGTGGCGAGTGCACTCCTCATAGGATTGATACTATCCCGTTTGCTTATCATTTATCTATTCCCCATTCACTAAAACAAGGAGGGTGGTTTCAGTTTCAATACCGACTAGAGAGTTAACCAGATAACTTTTTCTACGACCGTGATTTTTATTTTTTTTTACGAAACAAAATATTTAACTTTAATCTTTATGCCGATTTAAGAGTTAACTAATTAACTTTTGCTACGACCGCCATTATTTGTTTTTGGTTTCGTTTTGGCTCAACCACCGATCCGACAAATTTATTAATTAGATACTATTGCCACCGAGCATCTTTCTTCTAATTTTAATTCTACCGTCTGATTGAGACTAATCATTACTGGCCGATCTGTTTGTTTTTTATTTTGTTCAGGGTTTTAAAATTACGAGCGGGGGTGGGCGTTGAAATAATACTTAATTTTTTTTTTATTGTAAATAGTTAAAAATTCAATATATGTGTCAACGTTACCTTGACTGTTACTGAAGTTACTGGACCCTAATTTACTTCCCCCTTTATTTCAGCAGTGAGAAATTCTTTATCACCACAAGCAACGATTAAAGCCCGTTACTTGTGGTTACTTATTACCTGTGTCTGAGTGACCAACGACCCCTGGAATTTTTCATCTCCATCTGTGCTGCCCGAGTACTTTCGACGTCGTTTCGAAAGTTTGTGGAGTAAACCACACATCAAATCTGGCGCCCGAGAGCCGTCCCGTCAACAGGCGTCATTTGTAAGTAATCGTTTTCTCTGAGGCGAGAAAACCCCTTACATATGTTGGACACATCAGATTTTTATTAAAAAAAATTTATACAGGGTGTGTCATGTAACAATGGCCAATACCAACTTTCTTATTTTGAATGCAATACCCTGTATATTTTTCAATTTTTAGAAAATTCTAGACATATTTTATGTCCTATGTCCTACACCTAATTGTTACGGAAATAACAAAACCTAGCTGACTTAAAAAGACAAATAACGTTGCGATTAGATCTATCACTCCGAAAATGTGTTATTTTTTTGTTACATTATCAAGAAAAAAATATTATTACCTATTAGTTCTTAATTGTGTTTGTAATAAATTTTAATAATGTTTATTTTTACAATTAATCCGCAATATTTCCGAAACAGTTAGGTATCATAGTATACAAAATATGTATAGAATTTTCAGAAGAATACAAAAATTGAAGAATATACAGGGTGTTACATTTAAAATAAGAAAGTTAGTATTGGCCACTGTTACGTGACATACCATGTGTCCAAGCGTTTTTTCGAATACGCCCCTATTTATTTATTAGCGAATTTATTTCATGTGGCTGTTCCACATTGTGTATTACTATGTGACAGTTTCGTTCTTTTTAAACTAAATTACAGATATGTAATTGTAGACCTGCTTTGTCACTATTTAATAAAAATCGTCTTCAACGTATCCAAAATGCGTGAGCACGTGTGCACGACTAATTTACGGAATAAGACGTCGTAACCTTACTTCACAACCTGGCTGAATTTGGTTAATTGAAGGATAATTCTGTCGTGTGAAGGTAAAAAACAGTAAGTAACATTTTTGTCAAAAATGAGATATTAATGTTACATACCTAAGCAGTAACTGCGCTAACTTCAGACAGGATTTGGTGCACATTTATAAATCAACTTAGGCCAGAATTAAATAGATAAATCGCAGTATCTGACAATGTAACTCATCAATGTTACGGTAATAGGCAGTATCTAACTTAATAACTAATATAAATAATATTTACCTACAAAATTTCTTAAACCATAAATTCAAATGTGAATGTAAAAGAGCAGTATCTACTTTTTATTTAATTACTGCCTTTTTCCTTCACATTTTTTGTATATAATGTTTGTAATACGTCAAGACATAAGAAAGTATCTACCCAGATACTGCCTTTCCTAAACATCATATTATGTTTTTCCAAGCATGCATTTGCAAAAACTGCGCGGTACCTAGTCTGTATTAAGTTTAGTTAATTGTGCTCTGTTCTTTAGCGGGCGTAGACTTGTTTAGTACGTCAACTGTGATTTGAAGCGTTCTTTTTCTGTATACTTACAAATAAAATGTTGTCATGGGGCAAATATTTAGTTTCTTCGGTAATTACCAATCTAGCAAAAACACCAGCTTAAGGTAAGTACACTTTTGATATAATTTAAAGCAAATAGAATATTTTTTATTTTTTTTTTTTGGCAGGTTTATACAGATTTTCAATATAATTTGTTATTTAATTTTAATATTTTAGATCTTTTATAGATGAAAATATTACAATAACATCTACTAAAGATAGTGAGACGGTAGTGGCAGAAGTATCATATCAAGAAGGTAAGCACTTGGTTTTGCAATAAATGCTAAAAATAATAAATAACATTTCTCATACGTGATCATAATAAAAACAAATAAAAAAAAAAACACCAAATCAATACCACAAAACATGTTATAACATGTGGTATTAATTTGATGATTTTTTGATTTTCTTTTAAATAGTAACATATATCTGATCTTCTACCGCCCGAAATATCAACATCGTCTAACAAAGCACAAAACGATAAAGAAATAGGCCAAACTACTGAATACTCTGACGACTCAATTGATGGTCCAAATTATCAACAATCTGAGAGTTCAGAAGATAATAGAAGTTCGGTAAATAACGAACCTGAAAACATAAATGATGAAATAATCCGCACCTGAAAAAGGAGAACACTAAGAAAATCCAAATAAAAGGACAGACAGACTCTTGCTGTGCGATATATATGTGGTACAATTAACAAAAGGTAGAAGATTACTATTTTATAAAAGTAATATTAACGACGAAAGCTTTAAGAAATATAAGTTTATTAAAGTAAATTTTAAACTAAAAATTCCGAGTAAACTACGAGATCATTTTAGAAACAAGGAATAAATTCACAACTGTGCTCAATCATGCCAGAAAACAGACGACAGATCTAGCTTTCATTAAAACAAGATGACGTAGAAGACTTAATAGATACAATTTCCAATAATTTTCAAATTATTTAAGTACCTATCTACGAATTTTTTCTTTTAGTTTAGCTTTATCTATTGATAAACTTTTGCTTTATTTTGTATTTGTTTTATTTATTTTGGAGATGGTATTATTTACATAAAGCTGGAAAATTACTTACATTTACTGCTTGTTAATAACAAATTGATATGTACTACTGTTAGGGTAAACAGCTGAATTTTCAGCAAAAGACAAAGTAAGAAAATTTTATTTTTTTCTAAAAAATAATACCGATTCAGTAACGTTGTATAATGTTTTTTTTTTAAATAGAAATAAAAATAAATTGCGTAGAACAAAAAAGACTAAATTGGCAATGACTCAAAATCATTATTGTTGCACTAACTGCTCTTTACCTTCACACGGCAGAATTATACATGCTTCTTTACTTTAAAAAAAATTATACTTACTAAAAAACCTACTTACCGACACAAAAAAATTTAACAAAGATCTGAAGTTTACAAAAATGATTTAACAATCCCGAAACATAACACAACGCTGTTTTGATCCAGTTTCTCTTACAATATAAGTATACTATACTTAATAGTAGTTTGTGCAATAAGAGTGGATACGGATAATTCACTCGAGTTATACAGTATATTTTTTAGGATCCACTAACGAAAGTGTACAAGTTTATGGTTATTAAGACAAAATAACTGAGTTTAAAATAATTTATGAATTTTACTGATTTTTAAAATAAGCATAAAAAAAAGATTTAATTTAAATAGTCCTCAGCCCACAAATTAAATATTTTAATCATTATGAAAACTATTTTGTATTTTATAATATTTTTGATACTTTTTATTTATCTAATTAAAGTAAAATAGTTTGAATAATAATTTTAAGTTATCTCTTAGACGTTATACAAATTATTGTTTAACTATCTTGTTTTTAAATACAAATTACTGTAAATAAAACACAGTTTAGGAATTTTCGGAATTGTTTTCAACAAAAACCACTTTTGTGACGATTACTAGGATTTAAATACCTAATTAGTGGATACCAGATTATTAGGTATTGTATAGTTTATCAAAGAAATATATAAAATAACAACTGCAAATTTGAATTACTACTTTTTATGATTTGTGGTTTGATTTGATCCTACAGAGTATGGTTAACATATTTTTTGTATTTTTTTTTTAAATTTTTTTTTTGTGATATCAATTCTTAGCAAATTCTTTAACACTATCGGCACTAAAATTAATCGGTAAATCAAATTTTTATTGTTTTTTCGTATTGATAATGAAAATTAATTATAAAAATAATCAAAGAGTTAATATTCTAAATAAATGCCTCTCGAGAATTATACCTACTGATATTCGTACATGCCAACAAGTATGCCTGAGGTAAAGTATGAGATATTATTATAATGTACACATACTCAAGAATTGGATTCCCGATATATGTTGATTTGGACGAATTTGTTTTCGTGAAGAAAGTACAATATCCACAATAATATGGTGTAACAAAAAGATGTACCTACAGTAAATTTAAGTACTGTTTCTAGTACCGAAAACAAGGTAATTTACTTGATTAAATAAAAAATGAATACAAAAGAAAGAACAGGGTGTTAAAGTAGAAATTTTAGAAATGATTTCGTGCAATTAATCTAAAACGGCCTAAATATTTTTAATAAAATATACGTGGGATGTTAATATACAGTACCCAATAAAATGGAATTAGTGGCATATATAATTATATTAATTTTATGGGTTTTTAGTACTGAGTCTGCAGATCAATAGCAAAAAAAACACTCTTCTATAGCTTATGATTTTTGGTCAAGAAAATGATCTATTAAATTATATTAATTAAATCGATTAATGAAGTCGTTGATGCTGCTTTTATATAAATTAAAATAGGTTTACCTAAAAATACTCTGAAATGTCTTGCACTTCAACATTAGAAATATTAAAAAGAATTTTGTTGGGTCTATTTTTAAAAAGTTACAAAATTAACTAATGTGATATGATAGTTTTAAATAAATGTTTCCAGTTAGAATTTATTCCTCAATTTAATTTGCGTTACTACAGTAAATTTCAAAGTTAATACTCTAAACATTAGCAGTACTGGTGTATACAGGTCTCCCCAAACTTAAGCACAATTATTTATAAGGGATTTTAAAATTTTTATTCCAAATAATTTAAACAGAAATGTTAAAACATTTATAGGGGACAATAACATTGACCTTCTAGATGTAACCAATTACATAACCACTGACTATTAAGCAATTTTTTATTCATATAGCTTCCTGTCATATATATTGCAGATGGAAGAATAAATTGAATTGCTTTATCCAGAGGAGTTTATAAAAGAAAAATATTTTAACAAGACTTTTACAAAATTATGTTTTCACAATACATCAATTAGAATGAAAAAACAACATAATTTACAGTGTATTATTTTTGTTCTGATTTAAATATCTGCATAGATAATATCTGCAACACTTCCCCTAAAGAAAAACAAAAATATAAAATAACTATAACAATGCAACATCTTCTTAAATCATGCCGATATTTCTTAGGCACTTGTATTTTATTAATGGTAGACCTTTTGTCATAATATCAGCGGGCATTTCTGTAGTTGGCATGTATTTAATAATACATTCTTCATTAGAAGTACAGGTACGTATAAAATGATAACTTACATTAATGTGTTTTGTGCGATTGTGATTAGTAGCGTTAGCAAACGTGCTAATAGCACTTTGGTTATCATTGTATAGCGTTACTGCTCCATCTTCTGCACCAAGTTCTTTCAATAATCAAGAACTTACATTCCCCTTCTGAAAGAGAAAAATATTCTGCTTTTGTGCTTGATAAATATATACATCGCTGTTTTCTGCTACTCCAAGAAATTGGTCCATTACCATAATTAAAAATAAATCCAGTGTAAGAATGTCTGTCTAATTCGCATCCACCCTAGTCTGCATTAACGAAACCAGTGAGAGTTTTTCTTGATGATTTGAATACCAAACTCCTATTTAGGGTTCCTTTCAAATAACGAAGTATTCTTTTTCTATATTGCCACAATTCCATGGTTTAATTGGTATTAAATTGGCTAAGTACACTAACGGCGAACAAAATGTCTGGGCGTGTACATGTAGACAAATACATTAAAGCACCCATTAAGCTTTGGCAGGGTACATCAGGTAAATCACTTTTTTTATTTCCACTTATGGGTTTCAGTTCCGTTCCTATAGGTGTAAGAGCTACTTTAGTATCTTGCATCAATATATTTTCT
This sequence comes from Psylliodes chrysocephalus, assembly GCA_927349885.1. Taxonomy (NCBI): domain Eukaryota; kingdom Metazoa; phylum Arthropoda; class Insecta; order Coleoptera; family Chrysomelidae; genus Psylliodes; species Psylliodes chrysocephalus. Next base: position 57,713,468 of record OV651813.1, on the reverse strand, counting down.
CTGTTTAACCTAATCTCTTTCCCTTGCTTGATAATTTTTATGCCTAAGCAATATTTAATGTTACCTAAATCTTTTATTTTAAAACTAGTAGTAAGCTGTTTCTTGAGTCGTTCTTTTTTTTCCAAATTGCTACACAAAATTACCAAATCATCAACGTATAGGACTAATCATTATATTACCATTTTGCAAATTATGATGCATTCAGGGTTCAAATTGTGATTGTTTGTAGCCTGTGTCCAACCAATTTTCATGAATTTTCTAGTTCAAACACCTAGCAGCTTATTTTAAACCATATAAGGATTTCTGCAGTAAACATACCTTTTTGGAGTATTCTTTATAAAAAAATTTTTCTGATTGACTTATATATACTATTTCTTTAGGATCACCATTAGGAAATGCTGTTTTAACATCCTTGTGATCTATTTTAAGATAATATTCAGCAGCTATAACAATTAGTAGTCTTAAGCTTTCCTTTCGCACTACATGAGCGAAGGTTACATCGTAGTCGATTCCGTAGGTTTGTTTGTATCACTTAGCAACTAATCTGGCTTTGTATCTAGTCACATTACCACTAGCATCAAGTTTTACTTAAAATACCCACTTGCAAGGTATAACACAACCATCTGCTGGTTTATCAACTAGTTTCCAGGTTTCATTGCTAATTAAAGAATTAAATTCATCTTCCATAGTTTCATACCACTTGTTAGCATCAGCTCTACTGAGTGCATCGGACACATTAACTGGATCGATTGGTAAGCAGTCACTTTTAACTTGGAAAGTTACAAAATTAGGGAATTCTTTTCTATTTCTGATGCGAACAGGATACCTAGGCTCTTTAACGAATTCTGTGGGTTGAACAGCAGTATTATCGACATGCTCATCCGCTATTTTTTTTTCAACATCATCCACAAAGACAGGCGTTTCTTCAGATTTAGAAATTGCAGAATTAGCTCTGATGACTTTATTGTATTTTGTTAATAATTTGGATTGGATTGCTGTGTCCAGAGGAGTTTAAAAAAAAAATATCTTTACAAGACTTTTACAAAATTATATTTTGACAATAAAATGAAAAAACAACACATACAGTGTTTTATTTTTGTTCTGATTTAAATATCTAAAGCCATAGATAATATCTGCAACAATATAAACACCATTATAAGGCTACAAAGTAAAACATGTTTGGATCATATTCTTAAAAAACAATATTATGACTGAAAATCTTTCGGTTAACTCTTACGTAAACAGTCATGATATGACTGATGATGATTCTATTAGGTTAAATATTTCACAATCGATTAAAAATAACAAAAGAACATATAAAACGGTAACTACAATTGTAACTAATTAATTAAAACACAAATTTAAAACTATGAACGCGGAAAATATATGTAATAAAAATAAAAAGAAATTGCAAGTATTTTAATATTATTGAAACTTGTCAAATCACGCAAAAAGTAAAATTAAAACTCATTAAAAAATAAAACCGTGGATAACAAATGGTCTTAAAATTGTCAAAAATTCGATAATTATCAACTGCGAAATACAAGAATTTGATGAAAAAGACACTGTAGTTTGTTTCATCTAATAGTTTCGGTTAGTTCACGTTAGAAGAAAATTATAGGATATTATAGTCTTTTATTTTGGTAAAATGGAAATAAATTACAGGAACGGTTCACCAGCCGCACCCTCACTTAAACCTCAAGATAATTATGTTGTCAGCCCCGAATTGGTTAAGCAAAACATCTCTAAAAATAACGAAAATATAGTATCACCAAATAATCAAAAAGAAATTTCAACAAATTCTTCCAAGACTATAGGTAACATCAACAGTGACAAAATAAGTTAGACAAATTCTTAAATTTTCAATCCATTTAATGGAAAAATAACATCAAAACCACTATGACAAATGATATATCAAATCAGAAATTTCATACTTATTATCAGAGTACATATGTAAGCTCATTACAAGTTTACATTGAAAATAATTGTACAGATTTTCGGGGTAAGTTAAATGCAATTAAAGTGAAATTATCTTAAAATTGAAATTAATCTCAAAATCAAACAAATTCAGTCTATAAGTAGAAATAGAATCCGAGTAATATTTACAGATTATTTAACTGCAAATATCTTATTAAAATCAACAACCATTCGTCAACACAACCTAGGCGCATATACCTATACCTAAGTTTTTAATTTACAAACTCGGTGTTATCAAAAAAATAGATACTCAATTGACTAAAGAATTTTAAAAATGCAGGATTTTGGCTTATGATTTTCATAGTAAATTTGAGGTAGATTCCATAAAAAGAATAAATCGTAAGGTAAAACAGGACAATAATGAAATATGCCTAGCTCAAAGTTCTTCGATTCAGGTTTCATTTAAATCTTAAACTTTGCCAAGAAAAGTACTAATTAATATATTTACCAACAAAAAGTACTTCTGTGTAATAATTGTTATCGCTATAATCATATTGGCAGGCAATGTAGAAGTAATAAAAGTTGTTTAAAATATGGTCAAGGACACGTTTCGGATAGTTGCTCGAATTGGAAAAAATGTGTCTAAACTGATAGGGAAAACATTATGCAAATGACATCCAAAATTGTCCAGATTTCTCTAGACAGATGGAAATTAAAAATGTCTAACACAAACTGCAGAGATGCAAATGATAAAGTTCCAAAAAAAATTATGCTATGGTAACAGCCTCTAATATATCAAATTCTTTACATGATTAAAATATTTTCCTACATTTCCCACAATATTCATTTATTTCTCAATTTTTACAACAACAAACATTTTCCTATGCTACTTAACCCTTAACGTATGCTGCTTAATCCTCAACTTTATATGCTGCCAATAAATATACTTCAGAAATTAAGATAGAAACTAAAAATAAAATTTAAAAAGGATCTCGACCAATTTCACCTGATCCTATAATTAAAGCTTGTGAGTTAATATTATCTCCCACAACGCTCCCAAACGTTACAAGAGAAATTAATGAATATAGTCAATTTATGGAAAAATTTGAAAATATAATAGAATACCTATATATAGATCAATACACGTTTCCCCAAAAAACACGCATTGGTGGAATGAAAACTGTAAACGCATAGTAGATACACGAAAGAATAGTTTTTAAAATTATTTAAATTACTTATTAGAGTATAAAAGAAATGATGCAGTGACGAAAATGGAACTAAAACAAACAAAAAAGGATAGCTGGAAACAATATTGCTACTTCAATGAAAGATATTTGAAAGAAAGTAAATAAATACAAAAATAGAAAATTAAATAATACCGTTGAAATAGACAGAAATGAATTGACCTGGTTATTAGAATTACATAATAACTTGACTCATTCATATGTTCATAGAACTACATCATTAGAAAATATTGCAAAACTAACAGTGACCGATTATTTAAATCAACACTTTTCTTATCATGAAATTTGTCTTGCTCTGAAAAATCCAAAAAATACAGCACCGAGTCATGATACAATACATTATGTTACACTGAATAAATTACCAAAATGCAAAATTATCTCTTCTCAAAATATTTAATAATATATGAACAAAAAAAAAATTATTACTAAAGAATGGTATGAATACATTATCATCCCTGTACTTTTACCTGGGAAAAGATCAGATATAGAACGGTGAACTATTATGTCCACGAGAATCGGGCCTTGGGATCCCTCAAGGAAGTATTTTAAGCCCTTTACTTTATAATATTTACACGTTTGATATACAAAATTGCATTCCAAGATCTAAAAATATTATTTAATACGCAGATGATATAGTGATCTACACAAGCCACAAACAAATTAATTATTGCTATGATAAGCTATTCAAATCTATGGAGATGAATCATAAATATAATCTAGCTTACAAATCCTCCTTTAAATTTTTAGAAATTATTATAAAAGCGAATTAAATCTGAACATATAAACTATGTTCAGAAAAGAACCCAAATGCTATAAAAAATAATTAAAACTTATAGTTGTCATAATTGGGGCTCTAACCAACATGTTACTCTGTTTTATGGAATGCTGGTTCGTCCAAATATAGATTATGATTCAATTTTTTATAATCCAGAAGCAAACTCACATCTTCAGAAAATTTAACAAATTAATAATAAATGCCTTAAAATCTACCTAGGATTCTTACGAAGCACTCCTGTAAATGTTATGGAAATCGAAACATTTGAAAATCCATTGGATAATAGAAGGTAATTTTTGAACGATAAATTTGTATTGTTATTCCGATCAAAACATTCCACAGTAATCAATAATGTAAGCAGGTTAACTACTCTATGCTTAACTTCATCCTTTTGGAAAAGAAAAAAACTGCTATTATTGGTTGACAATTTTCCAGTTTCCAATGGCGTACCGCTCTGGTCCAATCCATATCGGTCTCTTATTATGCCAGTTATAATTTATATTAATAGTAAATTCGACGGTAACAACAGTAAAGACAATTTTTTATAAATACATTAAATACAAAATGGAAACATTATGAAATACTTTACATCGATGGCTCTAAATTAAATAATTAAGTAAGTTAGGCTTTATATTATCTCAATAAAGAGATCCAAATTTTAAAACGTTTGCCAAATTGTATGTCAGTTTAAAATGCATAATTATTAGCGATTAAAGAGGCCTTTTCGTTATGTAAACTAAGAAGGGAATCCAACCCCTCAAATGTGGTCATCTTCAATTAGAAAGTAAAACAACTCCAAATCAATCCCACATACATATACAGGGTGTCCCAAAATTAGACGGTCACATTTTAACAGCGTAATCTACATCCTAAAATAAGAGTAAAAGTTCATATAAATATAGGTTCGAAAACGTTTCGTTTTCGAGATACAAGGTGTTACAAGTGAAGTCTTGATGGCAGATTTTTGTAAATATTTTCTAAAATTTCTTTAGTCACCGGTTTTTCAAAGGAAAAAAAATAATTTTTGATTCCGCATGCCTACTAATTATTGTTTGCACTTTCGAATAACTTATCATGAAATTTTCAAATGATTTTTTCTTGAAAATGGTGCGTCCTAGCGAGATGCAACAAATGCAGCTTTATTATAAAGAAAATATTGGTTTTCCAAAATTTATAGTCAAAAATGTTAAAAACTGTCAACAAAAAAAACTTAGGGCAATTTTACCCTAGGCCCCCCTTAATTTACACACCTATGAAGATGATCAATAACTGGGGTTTATTCCATTAAATAGAGCGTGAAAAAGTAAGCATTTGTACCAAATTTCCCTTAGTTATCTTTAAACGTTTAGAAAATATTTACAAAAGTGTGTCGTCAGGACTTCACTTTTAACACCCTGTATCTCGGAAAAGAAACTTTTTCGGACCTATGTTTATATAAACTTTTATTCCTATTTTAGGATGTAGATTACGCCGTTAAAATATGACGGTCTAATTTTGGGACACCCTGTATAATACATACATACCTAAGATCTTAAGTGGTTTCTAAAGACAAATTACAAATAGAATATAATGAAACAATTGTTGATCTACTAAATCTACTTTATAAAATAACAACATATGAGGTGCAAGAAGTAGCATTGAACTTAATGAGTAATGATTAAAGTTGGATTAGAGATTAAACTTAATGATAAACATATTACTTAAAATAATTATAAACGTGGAGAGTAGATGGTAGAAGCCTCAAGAGTGAGATGATCGAATACTGGAGTCGGTGGTGTCCCCAAATTAAGTTGGGAGAAGAGAATGGCAGGTTTTAACTTAAACCCCAGAAGGTGATGAAGTTGAGCCAATATAATGGCAGTAGTAGAGTGTCTAACGTGGTTTTTCATAAAGTAAAACCAAGAATTAAAAGTGTCATCTTGATAAACGAAAATTGTGACTTTACAAAAGTTGACAAACGTTATAATGCTGACAAGCGTTATAATAAAAAGTAGTCGCCCATCTATAAGGGGCAAGATGTAGTATATTACATTACGAGTGTGGAAAGTGACATTTTTCACATATATTGATATATATTGAATATATTGAATATTGTCACACGAGGCATAATCCGAGTGCGACTATCACACGAGTGTGGAAAATCACTTTTCACACAAGTGATGTACAATATTTTTCCTACGACCACAAAATAATTTCGTCATAAAATGTAAAAGCAGGTTTTTATTATAATAATTAAAATGTATTTAAGAAAATATTCAACAATAATCGTATTTATTCAATTTTCATATTTTCTAAACAAAAAAAAATACTGGCCCCGCCAGGATTTGAACGCGGTCGCTCGCCAGGTCTCAAATTGCAAAGTTGGTAAGTTTGACATTCTAACCATCTGAGCTAATAGGCATTACGTCAATTACATGATCTAGTCGGTTATGTGTTTAACCAGAAAAAAAGTAAACATATCTTAGTTATTTTAAAATTATTTTAATAATAATTGTTAAAGATAAATATTTAGGATCTAATTAACAACAATTTCAATAATTTAACAATCATATCGATTTTAGCAATAATATGGACATTACATAGATCAAAATAGAAATGATATGTGTTTGACATTTTGTGACAGCTGCTGCGAAAAGTAGCATATTCGTACACGGGTGGAAAGTAAATTCTTATTTATACGCGTTTGATATAGGGCACTTTCCATAGGACTATATAGTGTGATATGTGTCACTTTCCTAAGTGGTCGTATGAAAAAATAATTATGGATATAGGAGCAAATCAATAAACTCCCTTTGAAGGTTCGTAGGAGCCACATCTGCAATTCGTTGATGAAATGCTGTCCTTAAATAACACTTAGTGGTCTAAAAATTGCCAAATAAAGTTAGACAAGTTGCACGTGGTAAAAAGCAAGAAATCAAATCACTCTTGTCGCACCAAATACTGAGACACGCGATATTAAAGTAAAATGGCGATTTCACTAACATGAACGGAGAATAAAATTTACAACTAAATGTCAATAAGAGTATCAAAAGTCTTACCGTTACAATATGGTATTTTTTGTTTGTTTATGGCCTAGGTGTATTTATAAACCTTATATGCCAGTCTCAGTTTGAGTTTTTAAATTCTCAATCATGTGTGTTCTGTGTAGGCTTTGATACTGTTTCCCAGCGCCACTTCAGGAACAGCACTATTAATTAGAACCCAATAGTGAATGGTCGAGTAGGGAATCCTACCAAGGCATCAGAATTAATTTTAAATAATTAAATTAAATAAAAAAAATCCCGTCCAACGTGGGATTCGAACCTGGTCCCCTTGGATCCACAGGCAGAGACTCTACCACTGAGCCACCCACCCTCTTTCACAATATGTTATAATAACAAAAAATAAAAGCAAAATAGTTAATAAATGAACAAAAATATAAGAGATGGGGCAGGGTCTAAGTGGGTATACTTATTTCAAACCAATTCCTTACTTCTTTATTCAACTTATTATCCATAAAGAAGAATTAAAAGAGTAGCTGAATAATGATAAGTACTAATTGCACTAAAGTTAAAATAAAAATGATCAAGTGAGGTTTAATTAAATTAAACTGACAACTATGGATATAATAAACAAATCGAGGGGTTAAAAGTTTAAATTTAAAAAAATATAATTTTTAAAAGGTTGTATTTGTTCATTAACACAATTAACATTATTATTGAACATTACCTTATTAATTTCAGCAAATTCTAGTAGATCCATTCTATGGCCTTTAGTATATTGATAAAGTAGAGTGGTGTTACTGATATCGAAATCATGTTTCTCTGTGATTAACAAACGAACACTATGTGTTGGAAATATATGTATTTTTATATTTATTTAAAAGTCTACTGTGTTCCCGGACTTGATCAATTATTCTACGGTCAGTTTGGCCGACATAGACAGTGTTACAAGTGGAACAACTTATTTTGTAGATGCCGGATTTGAGAAAATGTGAAATAACATCTTTATTAATACAGTATTCTTATTAACACAAATTTGTATTTGTACTCCTGGCACGAAAAATAAAAAAAAAATAAAAAAACAAAAAAAAAAACAAATAAAAAACAAAAACCATATTAAGTTCAGGATATTTTAGTAAGTAAGTTAAAGCAACTTTAATGTATGTAGTTTGAAAAATAATATAAAAATTGTTATACGATATTTTTATTTATTTACCTAACAATTGACTGGCCTGTAAAAACTTAGTAAAAAAAATGGTCTAATTAATTCCATAAAAACTAGCGAAAAACTGTAACTACAAAACAAAATGATGCAAAATCACTCTAAAACAATTTAAATAATCTAATATCAAAGTCAGAACAAAAATGATCAAAAATAAACTAATAAATTAATCGCTGAAGCAACTAATGCTGATCATAAAAAAAGTAATACCCACTTACAGATTGTTAAACAACACAATAAAGAGTTTGAAAATGATAATGAAATGATGAATTACTACAGTATGTAATTTTCAACTACAGACACTTTTATGTGCAAAAATATTCCTGAATGTATGTAGATTTCCTGTAAATATCATAGAAAAATCAATGTACTTGAAACAGTTCTGCGAAAATGTTATTATAAAACACACAAGAACTTTAAAAAATAATAGTTTTATAGTGGACCGTCACTTGGGATTGTTGGATGTGAGTAAAATCCTGGCGCCCACTTACATACATAACTTTTGCTACGATTCACCTCTTCTTCACTGCAGTTAGTCGGCACTCAACACTTGGATTATTACAAATCCCACCTCAAGTGTTTAGGCACAGAAAGTAGGTAGCAATTTTCAAGCTTTGTTGAAAAAATCTGGTAGTTATTAATAAATATATACAAATGAACGCAAGATCTAAGCGTATATTGACAAAATAGGTATTTCTATCTAAAAGACCCTATTTCACCCTCAGACAATTTTTTTATCGCATTCCAAATTTGATTTAAAAATTAAAAAATGTTAATACATTTTTGTTGTCAGACAATATTATTTTCACGTTCCAGTTCATGTCTTCAAGATAATCTTTAAAAAAAAAAACAGTATCTATAAATTTTCTATATGTCGTAAACAGTGGCGGCTTGTTACCAAAATAATAAGACATGTTTCGAAAAACTTAGCTAAAAAAGGCCACATAAACAAAAAAAAAACATCATAGAGAAATTTGGGGTCGGAACAGGTCCAATAAAGCCATACACGAAGTTTGGTGAGAGTATGTATCACAAAATTTTTCCCGACGGGCACCTTACCTAATTATTGTTGGTGTCATAAGATACACCTATCAGCAAAACAGTCAAATAAATTTTGTCAGCGGCGTACGACATGAATAAGTAATACTTTCACCCGCCACTGTTCAAAAACCTATTTGATATATTTTTAATTTTTTTATTTAAATCATGTTCTTTTGTTGAGAACTAAAGTTATTGGTTTTTGAGATATTTACACTTAAAAGTAAATATTTATCATTTTAAATTATTTTTTAATTTTGCAAATTTGATTTTTTTTTTTTATAAAAACATTAAAAAATTTAAAAGCACAGTACAAATAATTTTTAAGACAGTGGCGCCAAAGATGAGCTGATACTTGCCGTATCCCACTGGCAAAGTTTATTTAACTGATTTATTTTTAATCCAAGAATCTTCAGTTGTTCTGTGTTCCATTCCTAATGAGACCTGTATATTTCCTGCATGCAGCATATTTATTTTTATTATTTTTAAGGAAAATTTAAATTACTTAAATTACAAAGTATAACCCATTACAAGCAATTAATTTACAACTTTTAATAAATAAACAATTTTTTTACTTTAATTTATATTTTGTTGCGGGCATATACATTTTTAATTGGTTCAAATTTAACAATAAAGCTATTAAAATTTATTTCGAATTGGCAATAATAATAAAAATAAACAGCGGTTAAAATATAATAGAAAACCTTGTACATATCCAAAATTATTAAGTATTGCACAAGTTGATATATTTATGCTGCGTTTACAACTGGAAACCACAATTTTTAAATTAGTTCATTAATTTACTAGAGCGTTTATTGACATTAATTATTATTCCTTTGCTAATGATCATTTAAAAACATGTTCAGTGAAAACAGTCTCAAAAACTGTTTGAGATAAATGCACATAAAATTGGCCGATATAAGAGTTCATGTAGGTTAAACCATACATTTATTTTCCGTTTTAAAATTTAATTTAATATGAAATTATATATTTTTCAAATTAAACTTTCGATTCCACCATCTTGAATATTTTTTCTTAATCTTTTTACTTTACAATATGAATTTCGTATCACGAAACCACGAAAACTTTTAATCCAATATAAACCTGTCGAGCAACTACCAACTGGAACAAACAAAAAAGTAATTTATAAAAGTGCCTCACCTATCATTGCAAACAGATCTGACGTGTAGTTGGATTCCTGCAAGGAAACGGCTGTTTCCGAATTTCCTTCCTTTTTCCTGTTCATCACGTAACTAACAGCTAAACCGAAATAAGCACCAAAAGCGTGAACGAATATGGAACCACCTGCATCTGCTACCTAGAAACATTTTTCAATCAAAAGTTAGACAGGTATTTTTTAAATATATTGGCATGTAATATTTGCTTGTAATTTATTATTATTAATAATTAAATATAATTGTTATTATTACATATAATATTTTACAGGTACTGTAAATTATCCAACTTCTTTTTATATTTTTTATCATTTACTATGTAATTTAGAACAAGCAAGTCTGTTGTGTGACTGGAAAAAAGGAGTAAAAGCAAAGAAATCGAGAATGGGCGTAATTAGTGTAAACGAATTTAACGATTCTAATGTTATAAATGTTTGAGCACAAAAAAAAACTTTTTTTCCCGCAATAAATACTTTAAATAAATAATAAAGTTATAGTATTTTTAAAAGTTCACTTTAAAATCTATTATTTAAAACACTATTTTTGCGCAATTTACCGCTCCTATTTCTATCGGTCACTTAAGAATCTGTGATACCATAACACATACAGTCAGTGGCGGCTCGTGGACACTAGCGGCAGTTGTGCACACACTATGAAGGAATTCCGGTATTCATTTTTCTCTTAGAAAAACAAGTTCTCCGCTCAATGGAAACTAAATATATTTAAAAAAAAAATAATATTACAAAATTGAAGACTTACTGCTAGGTACCGCTTGAGCTTGAGCTTGAGCTTGAGCTTGAGCTTGAGCTTGAGCTTGAGCTTGAGCTTGAGCTTGAGCTTGAGCTTGAGCTTGAGCTTGAGCTTGAGCTTGAGCTTGAGCTTGAGCTTGAGCTTGAGCTTGAGCTTGAGCTTGAGCTTGAGCTTGAGCTTGAGCTTGAGCTTGAGCTTGAGCTTGAGCTTGAGCTTGAGCTTGAGCTTGAGCTTGAGCTTGAGCTTGAGCTTGAGCTTGAGCTTGAGCTTGAGCTTGAGCTTGAGCTTGAGCTTGAGCTTGAGCTTGAGCTGAGCTTGAGCTTGAGCTTGAGCTTGAGCTTGAGCTTGAGCTTGAGCTTGAGCTTGAGCTTGAGCTTGAGCTTGAGCTTGAGCTTGAGCTTGAGCTTGAGCTTGAGCTTGAGCTTGAGCTTGAGCTTGAGCTTGAGCTTGAGCTGAGCTTGAGCTTGAGCTTGAGCTTGAGCTTGAGCTTGAGCTTGAGCTTGAGCTTGAGCTTGAGCTTGAGCTTGAGCTTGAGCTTGAGCTTGAGCTTGAGCTTGAGCTTGAGCTTGAGCTTGAGCTTGAGCTTGAGCTTGAGCTTGAGCTTGAGCTTGAGCTTGAGCTTGAGCTTGAGCTTGAGCTTGAGCTTGAGCTTGAGCTTGAGCTTGAGCTTGAGCTTGAGCTTGAGCTTGAGCTTGAGCTTGAGCTTGAGCTTGAGCTTGAGCTTGAGCTTGAGCTTGAGCTTGAGCTTGAGCTTGAGCTTGAGCTTGAGCTTGAGCTTGAGCTTGAGCTTGAGCTTGAGCTTGAGCTTGAGCTTGAGCTTGAGCTTGAGCTTGAGCTTGAGCTTGAGCTTGAGCTTGAGCTTGAGCTTGAGCTTGAGCTTGAGCTTGAGCTTGAGCTTGAGCTTGAGCTTGAGCTTGAGCTTGAGCTTGAGCTTGAGCTTGAGCTTGAGCTTGAGCTTGAGCTTGAGCTTGAGCTTGAGCTTGAGCTTGAGCTTGAGCTTGAGCTTGAGCTTGAGCTTGAGCTTGAGCTTGAGCTTGAGCTTGAGCTTGAGCTTGAGCTTGAGCTTGAGCTTGAGCTTGAGCTTGAGCTTGAGCTTGAGCTTGAGCTTGAGCTTGAGCTTGAGCTTGAGCTTGAGCTTGAGCTTGAGCTTGAGCTTGAGCTTGAGCTTGAGCTTGAGCTTGAGCTTGAGCTTGAGCTTGAGCTTGAGCTTGAGCTTGAGCTTGAGCTTGAGCTTGAGCTTGAGCTTGAGCTTGAGCTTGAGCTTGAGCTTGAGCTTGAGCTTGAGCTTGAGCTTGAGCTTGAGCTTGAGCTTGAGCTTGAGCTTGAGCTTGAGCTTGAGCTTGAGCTTGAGCTTGAGCTTGAGCTTGAGCTTGAGCTTGAGCTTGAGCTTGAGCTTGAGCTTGAGCTTGAGCTTGAGCTTGAGCTTGAGCTTGAGCTTGAGCTTGAGCTTGAGCTTGAGCTTGAGCTTGAGCTTGAGCTTGAGCTTGAGCTTGAGCTTGAGCTTGAGCTTGAGCTTGAGCTTGAGCTTGAGCTTGAGCTTGAGCTTGAGCTTGAGCTTGAGCTTGAGCTTGAGCTTGAGCTTGAGCTTGAGCTTGAGCTTGAGCTTGAGCTTGAGCTTGAGCTTGAGCTTGAGCTTGAGCTTGAGCTTGAGCTTGAGCTTGAGCTTGAGCTTGAGCTTGAGCTTGAGCTTGAGCTTGAGCTTGAGCTTGAGCTTGAGCTTGAGCTTGAGCTTGAGCTTGAGCTTGAGCTTGAGCTTGAGCTTGAGCTTGAGCTTGAGCTTGAGCTTGAGCTTGAGCTTGAGCTTGAGCTTGAGCTTGAGCTTGAGCTTGAGCTTGAGCTTGAGCTTGAGCTTGAGCTTGAGCTTGAGCTTGAGCTTGAGCTTGAGCTTGAGCTTGAGCTTGAGCTTGAGCTTGAGCTTGAGCTTGAGCTTGAGCTTGAGCTTGAGCTTGAGCTTGAGCTTGAGCTTGAGCTTGAGCTTGAGCTTGAGCTTGAGCTTGAGCTTGAGCTTGAGCTTGAGCTTGAGCTTGAGCTTGAGCTTGAGCTTGAGCTTGAGCTTGAGCTTGAGCTTGAGCTTGAGCTTGAGCTTGAGCTTGAGCTTGAGCTTGAGCTTGAGCTTGAGCTTGAGCTTGAGCTTGAGCTTGAGCTTGAGCTTGAGCTTGAGCTTGAGCTTGAGCTTGAGCTTGAGCTTGAGCTTGAGCTTGAGCTTGAGCTTGAGCTTGAGCTTGAGCTTGAGCTTGAGCTTGAGCTTGAGCTTGAGCTTGAGCTTGAGCTTGAGCTTGAGCTTGAGCTTGAGCTTGAGCTTGAGCTTGAGCTTGAGCTTGAGCTTGAGCTTGAGCTTGAGCTTGAGCTTGAGCTTGAGCTTGAGCTTGAGCTTGAGCTTGAGCTTGAGCTTGAGCTTGAGCTTGAGCTTGAGCTTGAGCTTGAGCTTGAGCTTGAGCTTGAGCTTGAGCTTGAGCTTGAGCTTGAGCTTGAGCTTGAGCTTGAGCTTGAGCTTGAGCTTGAGCTTGAGCTTGAGCTTGAGCTTGAGCTTGAGCTTGAGCTTGAGCTTGAGCTTGAGCTTGAGCTTGAGCTTGAGCTTGAGCTTGAGCTTGAGCTTGAGCTTGAGCTTGAGCTTGAGCTTGAGCTTGAGCTTGAGCTTGAGCTTGAGCTTGAGCTTGAGCTTGAGCTTGAGCTTGAGCTTGAGCTTGAGCTTGAGCTTGAGCTTGAGCTTGAGCTTGAGCTTGAGCTTGAGCTTGAGCTTGAGCTTGAGCTTGAGCTTGAGCTTGAGCTTGAGCTTGAGCTTGAGCTTGAGCTTGAGCTTGAGCTTGAGCTTGAGCTTGAGCTTGAGCTTGAGCTTGAGCTTGAGCTTGAGCTTGAGCTTGAGCTTGAGCTTGAGCTTGAGCTTGAGCTGAGCTTGAGCTTGAGCTTGAGCTTGAGCTTGAGCTTGAGCTTGAGCTTGAGCTTGAGCTTGAGCTTGAGCTTGAGCTTGAGCTTGAGCTTGAGCTTGAGCTTGAGCTTGAGCTTGAGCTTGAGCTTGAGCTTGAGCTTGAGCTTGAGCTTGAGCTTGAGCTTGAGCTTGAGCTTGAGCTTGAGCTTGAGCTTGAGCTTGAGCTTGAGCTTGAGCTTGAGCTTGAGCTTGAGCTTGAGCTTGAGCTTGAGCTTGAGCTTGAGCTTGAGCTTGAGCTTGAGCTTGAGCTTGAGCTTGAGCTTGAGCTTGAGCTTGAGCTTGAGCTTGAGCTTGAGCTTGAGCTTGAGCTTGAGCTTGAGCTTGAGCTTGAGCTTGAGCTTGAGCTTGAGCTTGAGCTTGAGCTTGAGCTTGAGCTTGAGCTTGAGCTTGAGCTTGAGCTTGAGCTTGAGCTTGAGCTTGAGCTTGAGCTTGAGCTTGAGCTTGAGCTTGAGCTTGAGCTTGAGCTTGAGCTTGAGCTTGAGCTTGAGCTTGAGCTTGAGCTTGAGCTTGAGCTTGAGCTTGAGCTTGAGCTTGAGCTTGAGCTTGAGCTTGAGCTTGAGCTTGAGCTTGAGCTTGAGCTTGAGCTTGAGCTTGAGCTTGAGCTTGAGCTTGAGCTTGAGCTTGAGCTTGAGCTTGAGCTTGAGCTTGAGCTTGAGCTTGAGCTTGAGCTTGAGCTTGAGCTTGAGCTTGAGCTTGAGCTTGAGCTTGAGCTTGAGCTTGAGCTTGAGCTTGAGCTTGAGCTTGAGCTTGAGCTTGAGCTTGAGCTTGAGCTTGAGCTTGAGCTTGAGCTTGAGCTTGAGCTTGAGCTTGAGCTTGAGCTTGAGCTTGAGCTTGAGCTTGAGCTTGAGCTTGAGCTTGAGCTTGAGCTTGAGCTTGAGCTTGAGCTTGAGCTTGAGCTTGAGCTTGAGCTTGAGCTTGAGCTTGAGCTTGAGCTTGAGCTTGAGCTTGAGCTTGAGCTTGAGCTTGAGCTTGAGCTTGAGCTTGAGCTTGAGCTTGAGCTTGAGCTTGAGCTTGAGCTTGAGCTTGAGCTTGAGCTTGAGCTTGAGCTTGAGCTTGAGCTTGAGCTTGAGCTTGAGCTTGAGCTTGAGCTTGAGCTTGAGCTTGAGCTTGAGCTTGAGCTTGAGCTTGAGCTTGAGCTTGAGCTTGAGCTTGAGCTTGAGCTTGAGCTTGAGCTTGAGCTTGAGCTTGAGCTTGAGCTTGAGCTTGAGCTTGAGCTTGAGCTTGAGCTTGAGCTTGAGCTTGAGCTTGAGCTTGAGCTTGAGCTTGAGCTTGAGCTTGAGCTTGAGCTTGAGCTTGAGCTTGAGCTTGAGCTTGAGCTTGAGCTTGAGCTTGAGCTTGAGCTTGAGCTTGAGCTTGAGCTTGAGCTTGAGCTTGAGCTTGAGCTTGAGCTTGAGCTTGAGCTTGAGCTTGAGCTTGAGCTTGAGCTTGAGCTTGAGCTTGAGCTTGAGCTTGAGCTTGAGCTTGAGCTTGAGCTTGAGCTTGAGCTTGAGCTTGAGCTTGAGCTTGAGCTTGAGCTTGAGCTTGAGCTTGAGCTTGAGCTTGAGCTTGAGCTTGAGCTTGAGCTTGAGCTTGAGCTTGAGCTTGAGCTTGAGCTTGAGCTTGAGCTTGAGCTTGAGCTTGAGCTTGAGCTTGAGCTTGAGCTTGAGCTTGAGCTTGAGCTTGAGCTTGAGCTTGAGCTTGAGCTTGAGCTTGAGCTTGAGCTTGAGCTTGAGCTTGAGCTTGAGCTTGAGCTTGAGCTTGAGCTTGAGCTTGAGCTTGAGCTTGAGCTTGAGCTTGAGCTTGAGCTTGAGCTTGAGCTTGAGCTTGAGCTTGAGCTTGAGCTTGAGCTTGAGCTTGAGCTTGAGCTTGAGCTTGAGCTTGAGCTTGAGCTTGAGCTTGAGCTTGAGCTTGAGCTTGAGCTTGAGCTTGAGCTTGAGCTTGAGCTTGAGCTTGAGCTTGAGCTTGAGCTTGAGCTTGAGCTTGAGCTTGAGCTTGAGCTTGAGCTTGAGCTTGAGCTTGAGCTTGAGCTTGAGCTTGAGCTTGAGCTTGAGCTTGAGCTTGAGCTGAGCTTGAGCTTGAGCTTGAGCTTGAGCTTGAGCTTGAGCTTGAGCTTGAGCTTGAGCTTGAGCTTGAGCTTGAGCTTGAGCTTGAGCTTGAGCTTGAGCTTGAGCTTGAGCTTGAGCTTGAGCTTGAGCTTGAGCTTGAGCTTGAGCTTGAGCTTGAGCTTGAGCTTGAGCTTGAGCTTGAGCTTGAGCTTGAGCTTGAGCTTGAGCTTGAGCTTGAGCTTGAGCTTGAGCTTGAGCTTGAGCTTGAGCTTGAGCTTGAGCTTGAGCTTGAGCTTGAGCTTGAGCTTGAGCTTGAGCTTGAGCTTGAGCTTGAGCTTGAGCTTGAGCTTGAGCTTGAGCTTGAGCTTGAGCTTGAGCTGAGCTTGAGCTTGAGCTTGAGCTTGAGCTTGAGCTTGAGCTTGAGCTTGAGCTTGAGCTTGAGCTTGAGCTTGAGCTTGAGCTTGAGCTTGAGCTTGAGCTTGAGCTTGAGCTTGAGCTTGAGCTTGAGCTTGAGCTTGAGCTTGAGCTTGAGCTTGAGCTTGAGCTTGAGCTTGAGCTTGAGCTTGAGCTTGAGCTTGAGCTTGAGCTTGAGCTTGAGCTTGAGCTTGAGCTTGAGCTTGAGCTTGAGCTTGAGCTTGAGCTTGAGCTTGAGCTTGAGCTTGAGCTTGAGCTTGAGCTTGAGCTTGAGCTTGAGCTTGAGCTTGAGCTTGAGCTTGAGCTTGAGCTTGAGCTTGAGCTTGAGCTTGAGCTTGAGCTTGAGCTTGAGCTTGAGCTTGAGCTTGAGCTTGAGCTTGAGCTTGAGCTTGAGCTTGAGCTTGAGCTTGAGCTTGAGCTTGAGCTTGAGCTTGAGCTTGAGCTTGAGCTTGAGCTTGAGCTTGAGCTTGAGCTTGAGCTTGAGCTTGAGCTTGAGCTTGAGCTTGAGCTTGAGCTTGAGCTTGAGCTTGAGCTTGAGCTTGAGCTTGAGCTTGAGCTTGAGCTTGAGCTTGAGCTTGAGCTTGAGCTTGAGCTTGAGCTTGAGCTTGAGCTTGAGCTTGAGCTTGAGCTTGAGCTTGAGCTTGAGCTTGAGCTTGAGCTTGAGCTTGAGCTTGAGCTTGAGCTTGAGCTTGAGCTTGAGCTTGAGCTTGAGCTTGAGCTTGAGCTTGAGCTTGAGCTTGAGCTTGAGCTTGAGCTTGAGCTTGAGCTTGAGCTTGAGCTTGAGCTTGAGCTTGAGCTTGAGCTTGAGCTTGAGCTTGAGCTTGAGCTTGAGCTTGAGCTTGAGCTTGAGCTTGAGCTTGAGCTTGAGCTTGAGCTTGAGCTTGAGCTTGAGCTTGAGCTTGAGCTTGAGCTTGAGCTTGAGCTTGAGCTTGAGCTTGAGCTTGAGCTTGAGCTTGAGCTTGAGCTTGAGCTTGAGCTTGAGCTTGAGCTTGAGCTTGAGCTTGAGCTTGAGCTTGAGCTTGAGCTTGAGCTTGAGCTTGAGCTTGAGCTTGAGCTTGAGCTTGAGCTTGAGCTTGAGCTTGAGCTTGAGCTTGAGCTTGAGCTTGAGCTTGAGCTTGAGCTTGAGCTTGAGCTTGAGCTTGAGCTTGAGCTTGAGCTTGAGCTTGAGCTTGAGCTTGAGCTTGAGCTTGAGCTTGAGCTTGAGCTTGAGCTTGAGCTTGAGCTTGAGCTTGAGCTTGAGCTTGAGCTTGAGCTTGAGCTTGAGCTTGAGCTTGAGCTTGAGCTTGAGCTTGAGCTTGAGCTTGAGCTTGAGCTTGAGCTTGAGCTTGAGCTTGAGCTTGAGCTTGAGCTTGAGCTTGAGCTTGAGCTTGAGCTTGAGCTTGAGCTTGAGCTTGAGCTTGAGCTTGAGCTTGAGCTTGAGCTTGAGCTTGAGCTTGAGCTTGAGCTTGAGCTTGAGCTTGAGCTTGAGCTTGAGCTTGAGCTTGAGCTTGAGCTTGAGCTTGAGCTTGAGCTTGAGCTTGAGCTTGAGCTTGAGCTTGAGCTTGAGCTTGAGCTTGAGCTTGAGCTTGAGCTTGAGCTTGAGCTTGAGCTTGAGCTTGAGCTTGAGCTTGAGCTTGAGCTTGAGCTTGAGCTTGAGCTTGAGCTTGAGCTTGAGCTTGAGCTTGAGCTTGAGCTTGAGCTTGAGCTTGAGCTTGAGCTTGAGCTTGAGCTTGAGCTTGAGCTTGAGCTTGAGCTTGAGCTTGAGCTTGAGCTTGAGCTTGAGCTTGAGCTTGAGCTTGAGCTTGAGCTTGAGCTTGAGCTTGAGCTTGAGCTTGAGCTTGAGCTTGAGCTTGAGCTTGAGCTTGAGCTTGAGCTTGAGCTTGAGCTTGAGCTTGAGCTTGAGCTTGAGCTTGAGCTTGAGCTTGAGCTTGAGCTTGAGCTTGAGCTTGAGCTTGAGCTTGAGCTTGAGCTTGAGCTTGAGCTTGAGCTTGAGCTTGAGCTTGAGCTTGAGCTTGAGCTTGAGCTTGAGCTTGAGCTTGAGCTTGAGCTTGAGCTTGAGCTTGAGCTTGAGCTTGAGCTTGAGCTTGAGCTTGAGCTTGAGCTTGAGCTTGAGCTTGAGCTTGAGCTTGAGCTTGAGCTTGAGCTTGAGCTTGAGCTTGAGCTTGAGC
This sequence comes from Psylliodes chrysocephalus, assembly GCA_927349885.1. Classification (NCBI taxonomy): domain Eukaryota; kingdom Metazoa; phylum Arthropoda; class Insecta; order Coleoptera; family Chrysomelidae; genus Psylliodes; species Psylliodes chrysocephalus. The sequence goes on along the minus strand of OV651813.1, from coordinate 57,694,855 downwards.
TTGAGCTTGAGCTTGAGCTTGAGCTTGAGCTTGAGCTTGAGCTTGAGCTTGAGCTTGAGCTTGAGCTTGAGCTTGAGCTTGAGCTTGAGCTTGAGCTTGAGCTTGAGCTTGAGCTTGAGCTTGAGCTTGAGCTTGAGCTTGAGCTTGAGCTTGAGCTTGAGCTTGAGCTTGAGCTTGAGCTTGAGCTTGAGCTTGAGCTTGAGCTTGAGCTTGAGCTTGAGCTTGAGCTTGAGCTTGAGCTTGAGCTTGAGCTTGAGCTTGAGCTTGAGCTTGAGCTTGAGCTTGAGCTTGAGCTTGAGCTTGAGCTTGAGCTTGAGCTTGAGCTTGAGCTTGAGCTTGAGCTTGAGCTTGAGCTTGAGCTTGAGCTTGAGCTTGAGCTTGAGCTTGAGCTTGAGCTTGAGCTTGAGCTTGAGCTTGAGCTTGAGCTTGAGCTTGAGCTTGAGCTTGAGCTTGAGCTTGAGCTTGAGCTTGAGCTTGAGCTTGAGCTTGAGCTTGAGCTTGAGCTTGAGCTTGAGCTTGAGCTTGAGCTTGAGCTTGAGCTTGAGCTTGAGCTTGAGCTTGAGCTTGAGCTTGAGCTTGAGCTTGAGCTTGAGCTTGAGCTTGAGCTTGAGCTTGAGCTTGAGCTTGAGCTTGAGCTTGAGCTTGAGCTTGAGCTTGAGCTTGAGCTTGAGCTTGAGCTTGAGCTTGAGCTTGAGCTTGAGCTTGAGCTTGAGCTTGAGCTTGAGCTTGAGCTTGAGCTTGAGCTTGAGCTTGAGCTTGAGCTTGAGCTTGAGCTTGAGCTTGAGCTTGAGCTTGAGCTTGAGCTTGAGCTTGAGCTTGAGCTTGAGCTTGAGCTTGAGCTTGAGCTTGAGCTTGAGCTTGAGCTTGAGCTTGAGCTTGAGCTTGAGCTTGAGCTTGAGCTTGAGCTTGAGCTTGAGCTTGAGCTTGAGCTTGAGCTTGAGCTTGAGCTTGAGCTTGAGCTTGAGCTTGAGCTTGAGCTTGAGCTTGAGCTTGAGCTTGAGCTTGAGCTTGAGCTTGAGCTTGAGCTTGAGCTTGAGCTTGAGCTTGAGCTTGAGCTTGAGCTTGAGCTTGAGCTTGAGCTTGAGCTTGAGCTTGAGCTTGAGCTTGAGCTTGAGCTTGAGCTTGAGCTTGAGCTTGAGCTTGAGCTTGAGCTTGAGCTTGAGCTTGAGCTTGAGCTTGAGCTTGAGCTTGAGCTTGAGCTTGAGCTTGAGCTTGAGCTTGAGCTTGAGCTTGAGCTTGAGCTTGAGCTTGAGCTTGAGCTTGAGCTTGAGCTTGAGCTTGAGCTTGAGCTTGAGCTTGAGCTTGAGCTTGAGCTTGAGCTTGAGCTTGAGCTTGAGCTTGAGCTTGAGCTTGAGCTTGAGCTTGAGCTTGAGCTTGAGCTTGAGCTTGAGCTTGAGCTTGAGCTTGAGCTTGAGCTTGAGCTTGAGCTTGAGCTTGAGCTTGAGCTTGAGCTTGAGCTTGAGCTTGAGCTTGAGCTTGAGCTTGAGCTTGAGCTTGAGCTTGAGCTTGAGCTTGAGCTTGAGCTTGAGCTTGAGCTTGAGCTTGAGCTTGAGCTTGAGCTTGAGCTTGAGCTTGAGCTTGAGCTTGAGCTTGAGCTTGAGCTTGAGCTTGAGCTTGAGCTTGAGCTTGAGCTTGAGCTTGAGCTTGAGCTTGAGCTTGAGCTTGAGCTTGAGCTTGAGCTTGAGCTTGAGCTTGAGCTTGAGCTTGAGCTTGAGCTTGAGCTTGAGCTTGAGCTTGAGCTTGAGCTTGAGCTTGAGCTTGAGCTTGAGCTTGAGCTTGAGCTTGAGCTTGAGCTTGAGCTTGAGCTTGAGCTTGAGCTTGAGCTTGAGCTTGAGCTTGAGCTTGAGCTTGAGCTTGAGCTTGAGCTTGAGCTTGAGCTTGAGCTTGAGCTTGAGCTTGAGCTTGAGCTTGAGCTTGAGCTTGAGCTTGAGCTTGAGCTTGAGCTTGAGCTTGAGCTTGAGCTTGAGCTTGAGCTTGAGCTTGAGCTTGAGCTTGAGCTTGAGCTTGAGCTTGAGCTTGAGCTTGAGCTTGAGCTTGAGCTTGAGCTTGAGCTTGAGCTTGAGCTTGAGCTTGAGCTTGAGCTTGAGCTTGAGCTTGAGCTTGAGCTTGAGCTTGAGCTTGAGCTTGAGCTTGAGCTTGAGCTTGAGCTTGAGCTTGAGCTTGAGCTTGAGCTTGAGCTTGAGCTTGAGCTTGAGCTTGAGCTTGAGCTTGAGCTTGAGCTTGAGCTTGAGCTTGAGCTTGAGCTTGAGCTTGAGCTTGAGCTTGAGCTTGAGCTTGAGCTTGAGCTTGAGCTTGAGCTTGAGCTTGAGCTTGAGCTTGAGCTTGAGCTTGAGCTTGAGCTTGAGCTTGAGCTTGAGCTTGAGCTTGAGCTTGAGCTTGAGCTTGAGCTTGAGCTTGAGCTTGAGCTTGAGCTTGAGCTTGAGCTTGAGCTTGAGCTTGAGCTTGAGCTTGAGCTTGAGCTTGAGCTTGAGCTTGAGCTTGAGCTTGAGCTTGAGCTTGAGCTTGAGCTTGAGCTTGAGCTTGAGCTTGAGCTTGAGCTTGAGCTTGAGCTTGAGCTTGAGCTTGAGCTTGAGCTTGAGCTTGAGCTTGAGCTTGAGCTTGAGCTTGAGCTTGAGCTTGAGCTTGAGCTTGAGCTTGAGCTTGAGCTTGAGCTTGAGCTTGAGCTTGAGCTTGAGCTTGAGCTTGAGCTTGAGCTTGAGCTTGAGCTTGAGCTTGAGCTTGAGCTTGAGCTTGAGCTTGAGCTTGAGCTTGAGCTTGAGCTTGAGCTTGAGCTTGAGCTTTGAGCTTGAGCTTGAGCTTGAGCTTGAGCTTGAGCTTGAGCTTGAGCTTGAGCTTGAGCTTGAGCTTGAGCTTGAGCTTGAGCTTGAGCTTGAGCTTGAGCTTGAGCTTGAGCTTGAGCTTGAGCTTGAGCTTGAGCTTGAGCTTGAGCTTGAGCTTGAGCTTGAGCTTGAGCTTGAGCTTGAGCTTGAGCTTGAGCTTGAGCTTGAGCTTGAGCTTGAGCTTGAGCTTGAGCTTGAGCTTGAGCTTTGAGCTTGAGCTTGAGCTTGAGCTTGAGCTTGAGCTTGAGCTTGAGCTTGAGCTTGAGCTTGAGCTTGAGCTTGAGCTTGAGCTTGAGCTTGAGCTTGAGCTTGAGCTTGAGCTTGAGCTTGAGCTTGAGCTTGAGCTTGAGCTTGAGCTTGAGCTTGAGCTTGAGCTTGAGCTTGAGCTTGAGCTTGAGCTTGAGCTTGAGCTTGAGCTTGAGCTTGAGCTTGAGCTTGAGCTTTGAGCTTGAGCTTGAGCTTGAGCTTGAGCTTGAGCTTGAGCTTGAGCTTGAGCTTGAGCTTGAGCTTGAGCTTGAGCTTGAGCTTGAGCTTGAGCTTGAGCTTGAGCTTGAGCTTGAGCTTGAGCTTGAGCTTGAGCTTGAGCTTGAGCTTGAGCTTGAGCTTGAGCTTGAGCTTGAGCTTGAGCTTGAGCTTGAGCTTGAGCTTGAGCTTGAGCTTGAGCTTGAGCTTGAGCTTGAGCTTGAGCTTGAGCTTGAGCTTGAGCTTGAGCTTGAGCTTGAGCTTGAGCTTGAGCTTGAGCTTGAGCTTGAGCTTGAGCTTGAGCTTGAGCTTGAGCTTGAGCTTGAGCTTGAGCTTGAGCTTGAGCTTGAGCTTGAGCTTGAGCTTGAGCTTGAGCTTGAGCTTGAGCTTGAGCTTGAGCTTGAGCTTGAGCTTGAGCTTGAGCTTGAGCTTGAGCTTGAGCTTGAGCTTGAGCTTGAGCTTGAGCTTGAGCTTGAGCTTGAGCTTGAGCTTGAGCTTGAGCTTGAGCTTGAGCTTGAGCTTGAGCTTGAGCTTGAGCTTGAGCTTGAGCTTGAGCTTGAGCTTGAGCTTGAGCTTGAGCTTGAGCTTGAGCTTGAGCTTGAGCTTGAGCTTGAGCTTGAGCTTGAGCTTGAGCTTGAGCTTGAGCTTGAGCTTGAGCTTGAGCTTGAGCTTGAGCTTGAGCTTGAGCTTGAGCTTGAGCTTGAGCTTGAGCTTGAGCTTGAGCTTGAGCTTGAGCTTGAGCTTGAGCTTGAGCTTGAGCTTGAGCTTGAGCTTGAGCTTGAGCTTGAGCTTGAGCTTGAGCTTGAGCTTGAGCTTGAGCTTGAGCTTGAGCTTGAGCTTGAGCTTGAGCTTGAGCTTGAGCTTGAGCTTGAGCTTGAGCTTGAGCTTGAGCTTGAGCTTGAGCTTGAGCTTGAGCTTGAGCTTGAGCTTGAGCTTGAGCTTGAGCTTGAGCTTGAGCTTGAGCTTGAGCTTGAGCTTGAGCTTGAGCTTGAGCTTGAGCTTGAGCTTGAGCTTGAGCTTGAGCTTGAGCTTGAGCTTGAGCTTGAGCTTGAGCTTGAGCTTGAGCTTGAGCTTGAGCTTGAGCTTGAGCTTGAGCTTGAGCTTGAGCTTGAGCTTGAGCTTGAGCTTGAGCTTGAGCTTGAGCTTGAGCTTGAGCTTGAGCTTGAGCTTGAGCTTGAGCTTGAGCTTGAGCTTGAGCTTGAGCTTGAGCTTGAGCTTGAGCTTGAGCTTGAGCTTGAGCTTGAGCTTGAGCTTGAGCTTGAGCTTGAGCTTGAGCTTGAGCTTGAGCTTGAGCTTGAGCTTGAGCTTGAGCTTGAGCTTGAGCTTGAGCTTGAGCTTGAGCTTGAGCTTGAGCTTGAGCTTGAGCTTGAGCTTGAGCTTGAGCTTGAGCTTGAGCTTGAGCTTGAGCTTGAGCTTGAGCTTGAGCTTGAGCTTGAGCTTGAGCTTGAGCTTGAGCTTGAGCTTGAGCTTGAGCTTGAGCTTGAGCTTGAGCTTGAGCTTGAGCTTGAGCTTGAGCTTGAGCTTGAGCTTGAGCTTGAGCTTGAGCTTGAGCTTGAGCTTGAGCTTGAGCTTGAGCTTGAGCTTGAGCTTGAGCTTGAGCTTGAGCTTGAGCTTGAGCTTGAGCTTGAGCTTGAGCTTGAGCTTGAGCTTGAGCTTGAGCTTGAGCTTGAGCTTGAGCTTGAGCTTGAGCTTGAGCTTGAGCTTGAGCTTGAGCTTGAGCTTGAGCTTGAGCTTGAGCTTGAGCTTGAGCTTGAGCTTGAGCTTGAGCTTGAGCTTGAGCTTGAGCTTGAGCTTGAGCTTGAGCTTGAGCTTGAGCTTGAGCTTGAGCTTGAGCTTGAGCTTGAGCTTGAGCTTGAGCTTGAGCTTGAGCTTGAGCTTGAGCTTGAGCTTGAGCTTGAGCTTGAGCTTGAGCTTGAGCTTGAGCTTGAGCTTGAGCTTGAGCTTGAGCTTGAGCTTGAGCTTGAGCTTGAGCTTGAGCTTGAGCTTGAGCTTGAGCTTGAGCTTGAGCTTGAGCTTGAGCTTGAGCTTGAGCTTGAGCTTGAGCTTGAGCTTGAGCTTGAGCTTGAGCTTGAGCTTGAGCTTGAGCTTGAGCTTGAGCTTGAGCTTGAGCTTGAGCTTGAGCTTGAGCTTGAGCTTGAGCTTGAGCTTGAGCTTGAGCTTGAGCTTGAGCTTGAGCTTGAGCTTGAGCTTGAGCTTGAGCTTGAGCTTGAGCTTGAGCTTGAGCTTGAGCTTGAGCTTGAGCTTGAGCTTGAGCTTGAGCTTGAGCTTGAGCTTGAGCTTGAGCTTGAGCTTGAGCTTGAGCTTGAGCTTGAGCTTGAGCTTGAGCTTGAGCTTGAGCTTGAGCTTGAGCTTGAGCTTGAGCTTGAGCTTGAGCTTGAGCTTGAGCTTGAGCTTGAGCTTGAGCTTGAGCTTGAGCTTGAGCTTGAGCTTGAGCTTGAGCTTGAGCTTGAGCTTGAGCTTGAGCTTGAGCTTGAGCTTGAGCTTGAGCTTGAGCTTGAGCTTGAGCTTGAGCTTGAGCTTGAGCTTGAGCTTGAGCTTGAGCTTGAGCTTGAGCTTGAGCTTGAGCTTGAGCTTGAGCTTGAGCTTGAGCTTGAGCTTGAGCTTGAGAGCTTGAGCTTGAGCTTGAGCTTGAGCTTGAGCTTGAGCTTGAGCTTGAGCTTGAGCTTGAGCTTGAGCTTGAGCTTGAGCTTGAGCTTGAGCTTGAGCTTGAGCTTGAGCTTGAGCTTGAGCTTGAGCTTGAGCTTGAGCTTGAGCTTGAGCTTGAGCTTGAGCTTGAGCTTGAGCTTGAGCTTGAGCTTGAGCTTGAGCTTGAGCTTGAGCTTGAGCTTGAGCTTGAGCTTGAGCTTGAGCTTGAGCTTGAGCTTGAGCTTGAGCTTGAGCTTGAGCTTGAGCTTGAGCTTGAGCTTGAGCTTGAGCTTGAGCTTGAGCTTGAGCTTGAGCTTGAGCTTGAGCTTGAGCTTGAGCTTGAGCTTGAGCTTGAGCTTGAGCTTGAGCTTGAGCTTGAGCTTGAGCTTGAGCTTGAGCTTGAGCTTGAGCTTGAGCTTGAGCTTGAGCTTGAGCTTGAGCTTGAGCTTGAGCTTGAGCTTGAGCTTGAGCTTGAGCTTGAGCTTGAGCTTGAGCTTGAGCTTGAGCTTGAGCTTGAGCTTGAGCTTGAGCTTGAGCTTGAGCTTGAGCTTGAGCTTGAGCTTGAGCTTGAGCTTGAGCTTGAGCTTGAGCTTGAGCTTGAGCTTGAGCTTGAGCTTGAGCTTGAGCTTGAGCTTGAGCTTGAGCTTGAGCTTGAGCTTGAGCTTGAGCTTGAGCTTGAGCTTGAGCTTGAGCTTGAGCTTGAGCTTGAGCTTGAGCTTGAGCTTGAGCTTGAGCTTGAGCTTGAGCTTGAGCTTGAGCTTGAGCTTGAGCTTGAGCTTGAGCTTGAGCTTGAGCTTGAGCTTGAGCTTGAGCTTGAGCTTGAGCTTGAGCTTGAGCTTGAGCTTGAGCTTGAGCTTGAGCTTGAGCTTGAGCTTGAGCTTGAGCTTGAGCTTGAGCTTGAGCTTGAGCTTGAGCTTGAGCTTGAGCTTGAGCTTGAGCTTGAGCTTGAGCTTGAGCTTGAGCTTGAGCTTGAGCTTGAGCTTGAGCTTGAGCTTGAGCTTGAGCTTGAGCTTGAGCTTGAGCTTGAGCTTGAGCTTGAGCTTGAGCTTGAGCTTGAGCTTGAGCTTGAGCTTGAGCTTGAGCTTGAGCTTGAGCTTGAGCTTGAGCTTGAGCTTGAGCTTGAGCTTGAGCTTGAGCTTGAGCTTGAGCTTGAGCTTGAGCTTGAGCTTGAGCTTGAGCTTGAGCTTGAGCTTGAGCTTGAGCTTGAGCTTGAGCTTGAGCTTGAGCTTGAGCTTGAGCTTGAGCTTGAGCTTGAGCTTGAGCTTGAGCTTGAGCTTGAGCTTGAGCTTGAGCTTGAGCTTGAGCTTGAGCTTGAGCTTGAGCTTGAGCTTGAGCTTGAGCTTGAGCTTGAGCTTGAGCTTGAGCTTGAGCTTGAGCTTGAGCTTGAGCTTGAGCTTGAGCTTGAGCTTGAGCTTGAGCTTGAGCTTGAGCTTGAGCTTGAGCTTGAGCTTGAGCTTGAGCTTGAGCTTGAGCTTGAGCTTGAGCTTGAGCTTGAGCTTGAGCTTGAGCTTGAGCTTGAGCTTGAGCTTGAGCTTGAGCTTGAGCTTGAGCTTGAGCTTGAGCTTGAGCTTGAGCTTGAGCTTGAGCTTGAGCTTGAGCTTGAGCTTGAGCTTGAGCTTGAGCTTGAGCTTGAGCTTGAGCTTGAGCTTGAGCTTGAGCTTGAGCTTGAGCTTGAGCTTGAGCTTGAGCTTGAGCTTGAGCTTGAGCTTGAGCTTGAGCTTGAGCTTGAGCTTGAGCTTGAGCTTGAGCTTGAGCTTGAGCTTGAGCTTGAGCTTGAGCTGAGCTTGAGCTTGAGCTTGAGCTTGAGCTTGAGCTTGAGCTTGAGCTTGAGCTTGAGCTTGAGCTTGAGCTTGAGCTTGAGCTTGAGCTTGAGCTTGAGCTTGAGCTTGAGCTTGAGCTTGAGCTTGAGCTTGAGCTTGAGCTTGAGCTTGAGCTTGAGCTTGAGCTTGAGCTTGAGCTTGAGCTTGAGCTTGAGCTTGAGCTTGAGCTTGAGCTTGAGCTTGAGCTTGAGCTTGAGCTTGAGCTTGAGCTTGAGCTTGAGCTTGAGCTTGAGCTTGATCACAGATTTTATATACGAAATACTACTTGTGAGACACAGTAGGATTACTTGGCATCAGTCTGAAACTATTTACCAATATCATATTCTTTGTCGCATTCTGTTTCTTATTCTGCAATAATGTTGTACACATTGTCAACCCCACCCATTTTTTAATTATAGTTTTTGTAATCTGCGTTTTACTTTTGCGTCCTTGTGCGATCTCGTATTTGTTATAATATTGGATTAAATTTTTTGTCACCTTAAAACTTTATTATTTTTTAATTGCACAAAAGTGACATTTTAACATGTAAAAGTAATAAACTACCCTTAGTTTATATACATAATAAGTAGATAATATTGTTTACCTGAAAGATTTTTGTTCCTAAATATGAGTTGGTTGAAAATACCATAATTTCAATAAATCCCATAACGATTAACTGTGTAATTGATGTTCTACCTAATATAGCACCCATTGAAATCAATACACTAGCAGTTGCTATGTCAGCCTTGTACAAACTGAAAATTACAAGACATAATTATATATTTTTAGAGTTATTCTAAAGTGACTATTTTTAAAATTTGACTCAAATGGTGCTTTTATTGGGAAATGTTTATACGTTAGGTGTAGATAGAATGACACTTAGTTGGTTCTAAATATACCATAATTAGTAAATAATTAAAACCACGAAAAAACGGGGTTTTATCCATTTATTTTACTTTTTGTTTTTCATTCATTTTTAATACAGGTTTTTTTTTTCAAGTTGGTACCATATAGTAAACTTTTTATTGTCAATTTTATAAAAAACAGTATTTTTTAATAAAAATTTGGCACGGTCTAAAACAAATTAAAATCATTATATCGCACCTCCATTAAAAACAATGATGCAAGGACAAAAAAATACGTGTGGCACTCGGAGACTGCCGCGGTAAAGCAATTGCATAGCATTTTTTATCAAATTATGCAATTTTCATTATTTATTTATTTTATTTATGCAGTATTTTTTTCTCTGATAATAATTCAAGTTTTTTCTTTGATATTAAATCAAGTTACACTTTTTAAGAAAACAAATTTTTTTCTTTTATTAAATAAATGAGAAGTTAATATTGTTTAAAATATTTTTATTATCTTACAATACATGTAGGTTATTCAGGAATTTTCATTATTTAAAATACGTTTATGGTAACTGAAATAAGAAACATAAGTTTGAGACTTGATATCCTCTAAATATCTGGAAAATACTGCGTCAATGGTGGTCCCATATTTTGTTGTGGATTCTTGTGGATCATTATTCATTTTCAAATTCAAGTTTTCCAAAATTGTGTCTAAAAGAGATAGAATCAGTTATGAGCAGTTAGCAGCTAGTCTACACGAATACGTCTAGTCACACGCACAAAATTCGATTTTTCATCACATATTTTTAAAATTAATTTCGTATCAATGTACCCCATAAAGGCGGTATTCCCGTTCTCAAATTTGATCAAGACGAAATCTGACGGTAATGGTTCAGCAGGTTCAGGTTCCATATTGGCTTCAATATTGGCTATATAATCGTTGATTATTGGAGGCGGTGTTGAAAGAATCGGTGCCAGTTGTTCCAAAGCTTGGTTTCGTCTAACTTTTCTGGTTCCTTGGCGTTACTAGCGGATGTGGAAGGCTCTTGAGAACCCATATTTGATGTGGTTTCAGATCGATTTTCGCTAACATAAATGCCGCAAGGAGCAAAATCCTTTTCTGCGAAGGCTAACTTGTTGAAAGGCCAAATACCGGGTTATATTTTTCGCAATAAATGATTATAAGTTAGCAATTTTAGCTAGGGCAGGAATATCATAAATTGATAAAGCCTTTCCAGGATGGTTTATGTGCCAGTCAATAAATAATACTTTCAGCTTTGCTTTAAACGGGCTAAAAATAGCCACGTCCAAGAACTGCATCTTGAGAGATATATGGGAAGGGAAATAGAGATAGATTATTCCATTCTCACGTAAATAATTTATTGCTTCAAACGAAATATGAGATTCATGGTGATTCATGGTTGTCGCAAACTAATAATACTGGTCTTTCTTTGGTGCTATTCATGTGCCGCTGAATATGTTTCAACGCCTCCAAAAAAAGCTCATAATTTATCCAACTAGTTCTCGACGCTAAACCCAAACATCTTGCTCCTGATAAAAAATGACACTTATAGTGAACTCTAGAAAATACAAAAATAGGTGGAATCGAATTTCCTATAGCCGTTATTAAACCCCCAAATGTCATCAGCTCACCTCTTTCAGTAGATACTATTTGGCCGACTTGTCTTTAAACTTTTGCTGCCAGAACTTTGGGTGTAGTAATACAGTAGTAATACCTGTCTCATCAAAGTTTACTATTCGGTCTGGAGTGAAATTATATAATCTGAAAAGTATTTCTAGATACCTGTAGAAGTTCTACACAGCAGTCCTATTAAAAGAAAATGACCTGACAGCGCTAGTATTCTCTGGCTTTCTTAAACTCAGATTTTTATTAATGTTGCGAAATCCTGCTGCCCAATCAACGCCAGCAGATTTAGTGACATTCCAAGCCGGAGGATGTCGACATCTTAACTTTGCCGCAAATTAATACACAAGCTTTTGCACCTGGATAAAAGTCAAGCCAGAATGCATTTTACTGCACTTTATTATATATTCATTAAGTTATGCCTCTTGAGCTTCAGTAAACACCTGATGTAAAGAATATTTACGGTACCTAATATTTTTTATGCTCTTCATTTTCTGCTTTTATTTTTTCTTTCTATTCTGTGCTGTAAAGTGGCTGCTTTTATTTATATTTGTCAACAGCTTTTCTTATTGGCAGACTTCAAGTACGTCTCTTATTGGAGAGTTAAGGGCATTTTCATCGATGCTAGTTCAATCAGTTTTTTACTTGTACGATAGAATCATTTTTCCTAGAAAAAAAATTGTATTTTAATACTTATTTATTTTATACTTATATCAATGTGTCCTGCTCCGCCAGTATTCAGTAAACACACTGCTACGCAAAATCAAAAGAAGCCTGATTAAAAATAAATCCAAATTTATTTAGTACGAATTGTAACTTACCTGGGGCACCAATCTCAACCACTATCAAGAAAAATCCCACCATAAATTTTACCGCTGATATTAAGAAATTACTACAGAATGCTCAAAACCGATCAAGTCCTGCACTGAATGAACCTGACATTGCCGACGGTCGTTGAAATTTACACTTATTTATGGATCTGACTGGCATCTGTAAACGAGTACTAGAACCGCTAAAAGGTTTTCTACTTGTAGTTTTGCTTTGTTACTTTGTATCAATGTGCCCCCACGCCCCCTAATCCAACACTACCCCTCCAACTTCCCCCCTCTTTCCCCTGTCACGCTTAAATAGTAAGATATAGAAGAAAACTAAAAATGATTTCTAATTGCTCAACTTCCCTCACCCCTACTTCTTTGCCCCCACCCCAGGGAAGGGCGATATATAGAGACTTAGGAAAATAAACTTCCGGTACGACGGATTGGACTTTGAGACAAAAAAAAATCTTTTTCCAAAGGACAAGTTACTTTACCCCCTCTAAATGTAGGTGGAGAAGAGGGCGAATTCACCTAAGTGCAGGTGGGTTGGCATATCTTTTTTAAAATTCGGGTATTTTGAGATATTGATTGTATGGATAATAAAAAAAATTGAAAAATTCGAAAGGTACGCTGACCTCCTTCCGCCACTTTTCTTTTTGTACCTTTTCTGGATTGTTAATGATTATTTTCGATACGGTTTATGATAGGATGCAAGCTGAGGTTGGATATAGAAGAGCGATGGAAGTTACTTACCTCCAACCCTCTTTTTAAGGGGCTTTAAGAGTTACCTTAAAATAAAAATTTTGTGTCATATCATATCAAAAACTGAGGGTTTTTAAATTATAAGTTGTTGCTGTTATTTTATTAAATTTATTTTTTATTTAATTATAATGGTATTGAACTATGTTGTAAGTACACATTAAAGTTTATGGTCGCAGATGAACGAATGTATAGGAATTAAAAAAAACGTTAAAAACATGCAAATGCATAATAATATATATTTTCCTCAAATTTTCAATATTGATTATTTGAATATCGATCACCGGGTGAACATAGTTTCACCTACAAATATTTTTTTCTTTTTGATAAAGTTGCGATCTTATAAGATTTTGCAAATTTTATCAATTCATAAATCTATAAAAATAACTGATCACTCGGCTTTAAATTTAAAATCGTTTTAATTTAAATATGTTTATGTTCTTAAATGACTAATTTTTAAAAATATTTCCTAATTTATAATAGTTAACCTATTTCAGTACTTAAATTATACTACAATAATTAAGAGACCGGAATATTTGTTTTGTTCTGCAATATTATAATTAGACATGTTTTATTGTGCGGGTATTCCTAATACGACTAATTTCTTTTTCTATCCAGTTTACTAACAATTAACAGCTATATGATAAATGATTTGAAATAGCGTAGTTAAGAGGATAAGTAAAAAGTAAAACTCGTTAATTATCAACTTCGACTTTATATTTTTAACTGTCACTAGCCAACAAAACATAAAATCCTTGACAAACCAGAAGCAGATTATACCTTAACAATTACCATTAATTATTTATTAGGCTATCTGCTAATACTAGTTGATATATATTTTTTTAAATTAAGCAAGTAATTTAAGAGTTTATTATTATTTCAATTAGATATACAGGCACTCAAAAATGTTACGGGATAGTTTTTTATTATGTTTAAATAAAAATAGGCATTACTCTCTCAGTAGCATTTTGTAATGTCATGCATACCATTTACGACCAGCCCGGTTCTGTTATAATCCCATAAGTTCCTCTCTGCCTTAATTTGGCTGCTTGTGGCCTCTCCTTTTATCAAAGATTATCGAAGAAAATCTCAGAAAATAAAAAAATCAAAGAAAATCGAAATACACCTTCACACGCTGTAAAACAGAAAGATGGGCTTCCTATTATTTAAAAAAAAAAATTAAACTGTTTGTATTCGTCCCCCATTATTTTCTAAATATTATTATAAATATTGAAAAAAATCCGAAACCTATGTAGGGTTAAAATTATAAAAAATAAAAACTTTTGTCCGAATAAACCAAAGAACTTTTTATATATATAAAATTCTACTACAGTCAGAAAATTATCCTTATTCAAATCGTGACAGTTATCTAAATCCAGGACCGTACCAAGGCAATGCAGGGTTCCACGCTCTATAGCAGAAATGGGCCGAATTTCAGGACTCCAGAACCCAAGGCTACAAAGAGAACGAAACATCCAAATCCAAAATCTAAAAAAAATCAACCAATATCACCAAGTTCTCAAAAGGCATGAGACATACGACAAAGTGAGCTTGACATGAAGTTGGGTCCAGTTAAGTCTGTGGGAGCCAAATTCACAGATAATCTACATGGAATGGACCTCCGAGCAATTACTACTAGAGGGAGTCTTCCCCCCTTCCCCGCGCTAAATTTTGTTAGCAACATCTACTCCCCCGAGGGGGAAAATACCTCTTCTGTAATTGGCTTATTTAATCAGCGTTGCCAAGTTTGACAGCGCCAGAAGTGTTCTGTGAGCGCCAGTTCTGACACTTTCTGACACATGTCAATTTCTTATTTGTATTTTACGGAAAATATTATTATTTATAACGTTGTAAGGGTTGTAAATGTATATTTAAGATTTATTACCTCTAATAATATGGTAAAAACATGCGTTATGTGTAAAAGGCCTGTTGAAAATGCTTCTTCAAGATAAAGTCATAAGTAAGTACAGACACAACCTAATTATCAGAGGCGGTGCATTAGGCAATCACCTTTAATTTGCAATTAAACTTTCTTATTTGCTTATCGAAAAATTAAAATTAAGGGCAAGTAAACTCCAGCTAAGTTCGTCTTCATCCGTCTGTCTCATAATGATTATAGTAAAGGTTAATTACTTATTATTTTAATATCACATCTTTGTAAAGTTTATTGTTATTTTTTTAGGTTTCCTTTTCTTGATATGAGAAAGAAATACATGGTTCCAAAATATAGGAATTCAACAAGTGACCACCTGAATAACTTTTTATGCTAATGAACATTTTTATTATAGACCTCAGGGGAGGAAAATATTAAAGAAAAATGCAATTTCGACGAAAGAAGTATAATAATCAATCCTGCCACTACTTCTACACTATATTTATCTGCTACTAAAATACTAAAACAGCAAGTAAGTTTAAGGAAAAAGGCATAGCCATTTTTTTGTTGACATTTTTTTTTTAAATAATCTAAAAGACTAATTTTGTGTATTGTTTAAATTTTAATTTTTTGTACTTAATTTGTTTTAGGTTTAAACAAAATGAACTTCTAAGATATGCATGGAATATCCCAAAAGAGCTAAGGAAGGTTTTAAAATTCTTAAGAAAACTGTTGAGAGCCAGGAACATAACATAGTCTTCCTGTCCAAAATATAATAGGTATAAATATTTAGATATTATGAGTGATTTTTTATTCTATAAATAGAACATAATTTGCTTCTAAATCACTGCCTAATGAACTATATTATATAGTACAATACTAAACAAGAATATCACATTATTCATGTTTTTTAATTTCCTTAAAAAACGTCCCAAAAAAATGTGAATATTTATTATTGGAGTTTACATCGTTATGCTAAAACAATACTAGAACAACTTAAATAATGTGGATTTTGACTATTTTGAGTTATGCAGATCATTATGATCTAAAAAAATGTTTGTCTGGTACTATAGTCAGGTATAAAAACATTCATTTATTTAAACACAGTTGCAATATACATTTTATTTAGTTTTTAAGTTGAAACCTATTAGGACATCCTAAAATGACTTTTTTCGTTTGATATGAGATTAATTATTCTACATTTTTGGTGGTGAAATAGGATATATTAAGATGTCTTACTGTTTTCTCTGATTATCTAAAAAGTTAGAACAATATACAAAGACTGTTATAACAAAAAAGAGATATACCTTTACTTAAATACTTAGTCAGTTCAATTATACAATAATTTAAAGCATAAATCCAGAAAACTTTAAAAATGTGTTTTTACTATAACAAGGACATAATTATTAAAAAAACTTGGCACATTAACTTTGACGATAGGTTTTTATAATATATATTATACAAATCACAACGAACTACACAAAACGACATTATTAATAATTTAGCAATAAAAAAGTTAAGTACAATGATGACATTAAAAATTGAGTTTCTCGAAATACTTTTTTTAAATTGTCTCCGTACCTACCTAGTATTTTTCTAGCACAATGATATTATATGAATGTGCATTGTGTGATATCTTATATTTTAAGAATAAAATGATATATATTTTTTGCAGGTTTCTGTTAACAACGATTCCAAGAACTTTTTAATATATTATTAAAACGGCCTTTGCAAATATAATTCTCAATTAAGAGCTTTTGATCTAACAATAAATTTTTGTTCTCCATTAGGTTACAGCTTCCTAAGAAGAAAATTTAACAAGACTCAAAATATCAAAATTTTACCAATCAATTGATGGTTCTACTAGATTCCATAGGAAAATTCTCCTCGAAACTACTAAAAGAAAAGTGGCAGAGACAACCGATGAAGGCAAAAAACTAAAAATTTGTTTAAGAATCTAATTATTGTTTGAAGTTTTACCATTAATAATTTTTGATAACGATTTAAGATTATGAAGTTTTATTATGTATTTTACTCTTTGATAACCTATGTTTAAATTTTTATTAGGACCAAAATAAATTATAATTTTCATTTCAACTACAAAAACCCTCATAATATTAAAAAGAGGAAAAAACGTTAGATTAGTTATGTTCAGGAATAAACTCTTTAAACATATATCTACTTAAAATGTGTTACTTTTAGAAGGTATGTTATTAACTTTCCATTTGTACTTGTATTAATTTATTTCATTTCATTATCTGTTGTATTTTCAAATTGATTTTGATATTAATCTTATCTATTTATATATTTCTTATATTCCCATATATGTTTTTTTTTTTTCATTGAAACAAACGTTTATTAGCTTATTAAATATAATTAATTCATATTGTTTTATTATATGCTTGTATGAATGATTACTTTTATTTCCTTTTAAAAATGAATTTCGAAGATAAAGCCGAAACGGTGACGGTGAGAGAGAATAAAAAATTAGACGAAAGTGACGATATTTACTGGAGCTTTCATCTACACCTAAGCCAGCAAGATTCGTCTTCCCTTCATCCTTACATTCTCCAGATTTACAGAGAAAACGCCGTCCTCTTTAACATATCTAGACCTTCTTTGACGGGGACTATACCACTACATTATCAGCTTTATTTGTTATCCCGAGCAATTTAAATGCATTCGTAATTGCTCATTCTCATCTCTTGTAGATTCCGTACTCAGTTTTCTTATTTTTAGTTACGTATGCACTGCTCTTTTATTTTCACAGCTTTAATTTTATAATGCTGTAACGCTACAATATGGATCCATTTTTGTGGTTTATACTATTTAATGTTATTCGTAAGTGACCAACCTATTATAATAATTAAAGATTATTGTATACAGGCCTGAAGATGTTTCTGTAAGGCCGAAACTAGTCGCTACTGTATTTATTTATAATAAAATTGATTTTAAGGTTTTATTCTTCAATTGAAAAAATTAGACCGTTACAGTGATTTTGTTTAATTTCCTGCATTAGACACATATAAGACGGTATTATTTTTAAATATAGTAAAATTAGCAAATTTTTTAGTTTTTTTTTACAATTAAAACGTTTGGACAATGTGTGTTTTTATAGATAAATGATACGCCACTGAACAAGAAGGATGTTTACCTTCCCCCTTGTGCCCGCTTCCTCACTTCCTCTACAGATGTTGCTAACACAACAATCGCCTACAAACTCGTTTTCACGCTCCCTCTATTAGTAATTGCTCGGAGGAATGGACTAAGGTTCAATGACAGGGGCAATTCTCAGTAGTCAGTCAATAGTGATCTGCCAGTAGCATACAAGTACAGCAGCCATGTACAGAGGCAGACTCACAGTAGCTAGCCAGGGAAGCAGTCCAAAGCCGTAGTGAACCAGAGGGTCCAAAACCGCAGTCTATTAGTAAAATGGGTAGACTACCGCAGCGGAAAGAACCCGTAACCTTAGCCAAAAAGGGTTACATGGTACAGCAGCCCAAGGACCAAACCAGATCGAGTAGAGATTAGTCGAAGAAGGTTAAGGATCAGAAGATGATGCCGAGAGTAAAGGGTAGTTACGGCCAACCAAGCAAAGAAGACACAACATGTGAGTGAAGCGAGTGTTAGGTTACCATATCGATACCAATATTCTAATAGAACGTATTCCACAACATATCGTAAGAAACATTAAACTGAAAATAATTTTTTAGTGCCATTTCTAATATGTAGTAAAAAAACAGCTGATTTTTGCTCTTTCGAATAGGTCTATACCACAGTTTCCCTATGGTTTGATTAAGTGACTCTTGTAAGTTCCAGTATGTTGCAATTAAAATATCCAAAAACTGTATTTAAAGTGTCTGTTTTATCAAGATGTCGAACATTAGTTATATTTTAGTGTCTATTAGTTTCTTTAAGTATGTTAATTTTTTTGGAATGTAAAATTATAGTAAACAAACTGCACTAGAAATAATCAGGTCATATACGTCATATTGTAATTTCGAATAACATGTTGAATACGACATATTTTTAAAACTATTCGACTGCTTAATACGACGTAAATCTCAAATTCGTGTTGTGGGTTACATCGTATTAGAACTAGGTAGGTGTACTGATCTATCCGAGGAAATTTTAATGTATAAAATTTATTTGTTCACAGTATCTATTTTTCTTTTTATATTTTCAAAAATAAGCAGTAAATAAATCAATATGCACCAATTAATTAGAGATTTGATGACCGGTGGTGTAACACTTGGACGCCTAGGCCATGTCTACGGTTTGAATCCTTTCGTAACATTTTTTTGCGGAATTTACTGTGAAGTTTGTTATAGGAAGGTATTATTGGCATTTTATTTATACAGGTTATTTTTTTCAGATCTCTAATAGAATAGCAAAAATAATGAACATGGCTTTAAAAGAACCAGCAACTAATATTAATGAACCCAAATTAATAAATTCAACAATAAATATTAATGATATGATTGACGACGTTCCCTACGAACTAGAATACGAACTAGAAATCATTAACCAAGATGAAAACAATTCAGTTTTCGCTGATGCTTTAATGTCTGACACTGTGCACATAATCGACCTAAATAATACCAATGAATTATTACACGAGAGAAATGACAGTTTGGTACGGTCCGAAGATAACGTTCACCACCAAAAAAATACAGAAAACGAAAAGCTATATGTAGAAGTTATTACAGATACGAGAATAACTGAAAAGGAAAAACAGAAAAAAGGCAATAGCGCATTAAGGGATAAAAATGTTAATAAAAGAAAAAGAATGATGGGAAATGAGTACATTGGATACACAAGACGGGACGATTAAACATGATATAAAAAAATAAACAAAAGAAGGCTCGGACCTAAATGTAATTCAAATTTTTGTAAAAAAGCAGCAAATCGTTTCTGCCACCTACTGTTGGAAGAAATTCGGCAAACTATTTTTGAGAAATTTTGGAGTATGTCCTGGAAACAAAAGAGGCTGTATGTTTTGCACATGACTAGTTACAATAAAAAAAAAATCTGATGTGTCCAACACATGAACTTTTCTATCTAGTTATTATAGGCTTTTTCCGGTTATTTTGTACAGCCTATTGCAGCACCTCTATAAATGTTTAGAGGATAAACTAAATATATACATTTTCCACATACATCTACCTCGAAACATTTTTCTATAGATATTCATTGAAAACGAAATTACTGAAAAATTTAAATTTAGCACTTTTCCTCCAATTTTTCCATTACGGTTCATTTTAGAAAAATCATGTAAAAACAAAAATTATAGAGATCGATATCGCAAACAACTTTTAGTTTAAAAATTTTCTTAAAAATCAGAATTGTACACATTTTATCAAATTTCTCGAATACGGACCATTTCAGAAAATTTTGACATAAGGCAAAAATTATCTCCAAACGTAAATAACAGATATATTCCATAAAATACAGAAACGGCCTCCCACAAAGTACCCCCCAGATGTTCCGACTTTGTTCAAAATTATAGAGAATTATATTACAAACAACTTTTTTAAACAATTTTTATAAAAAAATATGTTTTTTACACTTTATCAAATTTCTCGAATACGGACCATTTTAGGAAAATTATGTAATGAACAAAAATTATAGATAATCGTATTAGAAGTAACTTTTGTTAAAGAAATTTTCTTCTCCAAACGTAAATAACAGATATATTCTATAAAATATAAAAATGACCACCTATAAAGTACCCCCTCAGATGTTCCGACTCTGTCCAAAATCTAATCAATTCATTGGACGCTGGAATAAAGCTTAAGTTTAAAATTTGGTGTTTTTCTTTGTCTTAGTAATGATAACGCCGAGATTATTTTGAGATGATAATGTCTTTAAGGCATTATTATTAATATTATACACTAATTTAGGATTCCTTTTACCGATATGAAAAACAACACATTTATCAACATTTAGCGGTAATAACCAGTCTGAACTCCACTTTGATATCACACTTAGATCAGATTGAAGAGACTGATAGATTGATGGATTAGCGTAGATTTTTGTTTCGTCTGCGTAGAAGGAGCAACAGCTTTTTATGTGCACAGAAATATCGACAATATATAATAGAAAAAGTAGAGGACCAAGGACTGATCCTTGAGGCACTCCACGGACAACAGATTTAGTCTGGGAGACACTATTACCAACTCTTACGCGAAATTGTCTGGAGGTTAAGAAGTCCGTTACCCAAGATATTAAGTTGCCCCGGATTCCTAGGTGTTCAAACTTTTTGAGAAGTCGGTGCTTTGGAACTCTATCATACGCTTTAGAAAAATCCAAGTATATAACATCTGTAGGAAGACCAGCATCTAAGGCTTTTGTCCAGTCATTGACAGTCTGCAGGAGATGTTGTTGAGAATTTATTTTCTGTATACAGTGAGAATTATAAATTTCCATTTATTTATTTTTCTTGTATTACTCAACCCTTGTATTTAATTAAATTTATTTAATTAATAATTTTATTTCCTTATATTGGGAGGATTGTAAGTGCCTGTTTCAAATATCTACCTGTCTTGTTAAATCGTGGTTTTTAATAAACATTTGGTATTGAAAATTTGTTTTCTGTGTACCATAATGCACCCGAGGTATTTTTTTTGTAACTATATATTGTTAATAATCCCTGTGTTTCTTTTACCACCGACTCTTAACCGTTTTATTTTAGGGTACCGTACGGTATGAAGTCTAAGGGAGATAAGTGTCTTTCATCTCAATTTGGTGGCTATTTCGTTAGCAGTGACCGCCTGGAGGTATTTTTAACTCCACTGAGTTTATCTTGAGTACACTATAGTATACTACAGGGTCGTAGAGCAAACTGTGTTAACAAAACTGGCGCCCGAGCAGCCCTTATTCACCAACTTAGCGCCATACATACTTCCCGATTTACTGTAGATGAAACCGGACGCCTGTCACAGTTGAGACTGTTAGTTATTTTGTAGTTATTTTAAATATACATTTGTTAGTGTTTTGATACTTATTATTATTCTTTACTCCCATTTCCAAACTAGTTATGAAATATTCCGAGTATTTGCAAAGGCTTGATGTTTCCATCGCTTAAAGACTAAAAGACGATAACTAGTTGCCAAAGCCTCTCGACTATGCAAATAAGGAATAATTTTGATTTTTAGTTTTATTTGTTTTTATTTTTATATACCACTGCTGATTGGATGTTTCTTCTGGACTCCAGGATCCTTTGGCTGGTGACAGTACAGTCTTAATCCTTTAATTATATATTGACAACAGTAGCTAAACTCTTATCAGTTAAACCAAATTGGTTGCTAGGCTAGAATATGGAAAAATATCAAAGAATATCGAAAAATATCGAAGAATATTAAAGAATATCAAAGAATATCAAAGAATATCAAAGAATATCAAAGAATATCAAAGAATATCAAAGAATATCAAAGAATATCGAATAATATCTAAGAATATTGAAGAATATCGAAAAATATCGAAGAATATCGAAGAATATCGAAGAATATCGAAGAATATCGAAGAATATCGAAGAATATCGAAGAATATCGAAGAATATCGAAGAATATCGAAGAATATCGAAGAATATCGAAGAATATCGAAGAATATCGAAGAATATCGAAGAATATCGAAGAATATCGAAGAATATCGAAGAATATCGAAGAATATCGAAGAATATCGAAGAATATCGAAGAATATCGAAAAATATCGAAGAATATCGAAGAATATCAAAGAATATCGAAGAATATCGAAGAATATCGAAGAATATCGAAGAATATCGAAGAATATCGAAGAATATCGAAGAATATCGAAGAATATCAAAGAATATCGAAGAATATCGAAGAATATCGAAGAATATCGAAGAATATCGAAGAATATCGAAGAATATCGAAGAATATCGAAGAATATCGAAGAATATCGAAGAATATCGAAGAATATCGAAGAATATCGAAGAATATCGAAGAATATCGAAGAATATCGAAGAATATCGAAGAATATCGAAGAATATCGAAGAATATCGAAGAATATCGAAAAATATCGAAAAATATCGAAGAATATCGAAGAATATCGAAGAATATCGAAGAATATCGAAGAATATCGAAGAATATCGAAGAATATCGAAGAATATCGAAGAATATCGAAGAATATCGAAGAATATCGAAGATTATCGAAGAATATCGAAGAATATCGAAGAATATCGAAGAATATCGAAGAATATCGAAGAATATCGAAGAATATCGAAGAATATCGAAGAATATCGAAGAATATCGAAGAATATCGAAGAATATCGAAGAATATCGAAGAATATCGAAGAATATCGAAGAATATCGAAGAATATCGAAGAATATCGAAGAATATCGAAGAATATCGAAGAATATCGAAGAATATCGAAGAATATCAAAGAATATCGAAGAATATCGAAGAATATCGAAGAATATCGAAGAATATCGAAGAATATCGAAGAATATCGAAGAATATCGAAGAATATCGAAGAATATCGAAGAATATCGAAGAATATCGAAGAATATCGAAAAATATCGAAGAATATCGAAAAATATCGAAGAATATCGAAGAATATCGAAGAATATCGAAGAATATCAAAGAATATCGAAGAATATCGAAGAATATCGAAGAATATCGAAGAATATCGAAGAATATCGAAGAATATCGAAGAATATCGAAGAATATCGAAGAATATCAAAGAATATCGAAAAATATCGAAGAATATCGAAGAATATCGAAGAATATCGAAGAATATCGAAGAATATCGAAGAATATCGAAGAATATCGAAGAATATCGAAGAATATCGAAGAATATCGAAGAATATCGAAGAATATCGAAGAATATCGAAGAATATCAAAGAATATCGAAGAATATCAAAGAATATCGAAGAATATCGAAGAATATCGAAGAATATCGAAGAATATCGAAAAATATCGAAGAATATCGAAGAATATCGAAGAATATCGAAGAATATCGAAGAATATCGAAGAATATCGAAGAATATCGAAAAATATCGAAGAATATCGAAGAATATCGGAGAATGTCAAAAAATATCAAAGAATAACGAAGAATATAAAAAATAGAGAAAATATAGAATATGGAAAAATATTAAAGAAGCCGAAACTATACTGATCGATCGTAATTGTTGAACCATTTTTGGACTATTTACTATAGACAAATAAGTAACAAATAGTTTTTTCCTATTTTTGGAAAACAGAATAAAATAAAATACTCATAGGGAAAATATCCTGTAACAGAAATAATATGCTCACTCACACTTAAGGTATGAAAATTTATGCATTTTCTTTTAGACCAGTTTTATATGTAAATGGGACAAATAAGCTCTTGACTGTCCATAGGAATGTTGAAGAGACTAAACACAAGTGTTGAACAGATATTACTTTGTCTGGATCATATGAAAATTTTAGTTTTATATCCCCCATAGCTTTAAAAATTCTAGATAACATTAATCGATATCTGAAAATTTAATATTATTATTTTGTATTGTGCAATTAGTGGTACCTCAGAATTATTAACTAGTACAAATAAAGATTTTAGTTTGATTTCATTTTAAGTATAATAAAGTTTAAAATAAAATAATACGTAATCGATATCATTTTATCACTAGAACAAATTCTTATATAAAACTCAATAACAGAATATACTTGAATGGTAAAAGTTTTCGCTTACCTTTCAATTCCTATTTCAATTTTGTTGTCTGCATTGAGTTCGAAGAATCCCTGGCACAGCAGAGCCCACTGAATTATAAAAGCTCCTAATAATAATGTAAATCCGACACTGCTAAATCCATAACGCTTTAAAAATGTCATTAAATATCCAAATCCAATAAATATCATTACGTGAACATCCTGGAACACTAAAAAATAAATTGGTTCAGACAAATTTATTGTATTACATCATATACAGAGTGGTGAGATGTAGTGGTTTAACTCAGATAAATGAATAATTTAGATAATTAACTGTTTAGGTAGAACATGTTTTCCTTCCGTTACAGCTTAATTTACAATTTTTAATAATTAATAATAGTATTTATTCGGAAAATATAAAAACAAAATAATTGTAAAAAAAATGTGAACAGGCAATTTATATTTTTTTATTATTTATTTATTTATATTTACATTTCTATAAGACAATTTATTGTATTGGAATATCAAAAGAAAAAAGCAACTATCTACAACTGAATGTCATGTTTTTAAAAAATAAAATAATATATTGTCTTCATAATGCAAAATATAAAAAGCATTTATGACTAGGAATTTTTTAACTCTAAACTGGTATTTTTGGGTCAATTTTGACCCACAGCGTTTTTAAGCGCTTGTATTTAAGCAATTAAACGAAATACATTTTTGGGACTATAGGTAATCCTCGAGCGTGTGGCTTACTTGCATGTACATCAATCACCCGTCAGTCGTCAGTTGCCGTTTGGTCTTTGACCGATACACACCTTTCTGGTCAAATTTGACCTAACGATACCTGTTATGTTGGTTGATTGAAATAGTATATTTTGGTTCAAAATAAATCGTTCTCTTACTGAGGCTGAATTGTAAATAATCTATTTTACTTCAGTAATAATGAGGCACCCTTGCAAAATGAATTTCAAGAAAGTGACAGTAATTTTAGCGATAAAATTGAGAATAACTGTAAAAGTGAGATCGATACAAAATCAGAATATGAAGATGATATAATGACAAATATGAACATCCGCAACCACCGCCAGTGACGATGATGAAGGGGAATACTTTTATGGTAAAAATAGATATAAGTGGTCCAAGAATCAATCTTCAAGTAGTAGAACAAGAGCTGAAAATATAATTCTTTAACTTCCGTGGTTAAAATGGCCTTCTGCTGATGACAAATGCACCACACCTTATGAAGCATGGTCTCTCTTAGTGACCGATAGGATACTTGATATAATTATAGAGCAGACTAATCATAAAATATTCGACGAATCTCACAAGTATGGAGATACTTCTACTTTCGTAGGACATACAGAAAAAATTGAAATAAAAGCCTTGTTGGACCTTTCGTATTTATCTGGGATTTTTAAATCGGTCCACAAAGATGCAGAAAACTTATGGGCTACCGAGTGGGCTACTGATGGCACGGGACGAGACATTTTTTTAAATGATTCTTTTTTCTACTTTCGGTTTTACGCTTCGATTATCCTGATAAAGAGAAATTACAAAAGCTGGTGGTGATAAGTTAGCCCCAATATCAGAAATTTTCTAGAACTTTATAGAAAACTGTAAAACTTATTACAATAGCTATAGTTACGTGCCAATTGATGAGATGTTGGTGAGATTCAGGGGCAAATGTAGCTTCGGTGTATATATAAAAAGCAAGCCACAACGATATGATCTAAAAATGTTATGCCTTTGTAATTCAAAGACACATTACCTGCTAAACACGTTCGTATATACTGGCAAAAATACAAATGTTGTGAATCCTAGATATCTTTCTATACCTACGCTGACTGTTTTGGAGCTGATCAGCCCTATAGCAGGAAGTAATAGAAATGTGACAGGCGACAACTGGTTTACATCCCTGGAACTGCTACAAGAATTAAAAAAACATAAATTGACGTATGTTGAAACTATTAGTAAAAATAAACGGGAAATTCCTAAAGAATTCTTGGGTAATCGACAGCGTGAAGTAAATTAGTCAATGTTTGGATTTACGCAATATAATTCCCTAGTATATTTTGTTCCGGCAAAAAATAAAAACGTGTTACTAGTTTTGACCTTACATCACGACAAGTCAACAAATACTGACCAGACGTCTCAGACGAGAAAGCCATAAATTATTAAATTCCCTTGATCAAAAATGTGCAGTGTTTTCATGAAATCGCAGAACCAGACGATGTTCACTTGCGATTTTCATGCATTATTGAATATAGAAGTTGTAAACAGTCACATTTTGTTAAATTTTGCAGTTAGAAAATTGAACTGTAGAGAAAATCTTTTACAAAAATTTGGGCCTTATTAATTGAGGAACATATGAGGCGACGATATGAAAATCAACATTTAGTTGCGGCAAAACATTTCTAAAAATTCCAGATATTACTGTCGAACAAGACGAGCCGACACTGAAAAGAAGACGATGTATAAAGTGTCCATCTACAATAGACTGAAAACATTCTACATATTGTACAACATGCAAAAAAACATTTTGTAAGCAGCATTTACACCAACAAAATTATTGTAGTACATATATGTAAGAATTTAAATAATTAATTTTATAACCTTCTTATTAGTACTGAGAAGCCCTTGTTAGATTTTTTGTTGGGAATTTCTGCAATGTTTTTTATCATAGGAGTTTTTTCTAATCCGACATATTTTAGTCGTGTTTTTGATAAAAGAAAAATACTTTTGCTTAAAATGGTAAGCAATGTTTTCTTTTTCTATACTTTTTATTTATTTACAAATATGAATAAACTTGTGTTTGCTTCATTTGTGAGTTTGGTTTCTTCAATCAATAATTAAAAATACAGTTAGTCAAACAAAAGTCCCGACCCCACTCTTAAATTAGGGCTGGGTCAAGGTTGACCCAACAATACCAGTTGTGAGGCCCGGAAATCACCATACCAGTTGAGGGTTAAGATGCAATTTAAATTACTCAATATTACTACATGCCTTTATAATTTGGTATACATTCTTAGACCCAAAATTTGGCGAACAATAAGTTACTTTCCCCTGATCAGGGGCAAATAACGAATGTGGTTTTGTCTCGTTAAATAATTCATTCATTATTGTAAACAAATTTACGAATAAAGACAGACAATTCAAAAATACAAATAAAGAGAAAAAAATTTAAATGTTTCAATTTAAAATAAAATATAAGGACCAGAGAATATCTTTAAGTCTGTGTCACAGCAAAGTTAAAGTAGTCCCTTGGCTGATACCGCAACAAGCGTTGCATTATATTAGTAGAAAAAGAGCAGATATAGAAAAGGGCCGCCGACAGTCAACTTAGTTGTGACATTGACTTTGAGATGTTATCTTTTCCTTATATTTTACTGTAAATAAAAGTTAGAGTTACAGTTTTATTTTATTTTTTTAATATTCCTTACATGATGTACGTTTACAATTTTCTTAATATGTGGCATACTATTTATAAATGAACATAAAATCTCTTTGTGAGCTTCCTCCAGTTTTGGTATTTTATTTATTTGCTGAAATGATATAAGGCATTATCCAAGACAACAACCTTACTTCATATGATGGAAAATTCGGTATAAAATGTTTTTCAATTCATTACTCAAATAAGCTGGAAAACATAATATCTTAATGATAATCTGCAGAGCAATTCAAGATGTTCTTCCCTAATAATAGCAAATAATTTGTTACATAAATATATAAAAATATAGTAAATAATATTATCATTCTTTGTTTATTTGAGATTTTAATTTTAGTTGATTGTGAGCTAAGACTTGACTACTTTTATTAAATATGTCTAAAGAATTTTCAAATAAGGTAATTTGTTCATTAATTAAGGATTTTTAATCTTATTTTTATTTTTCGAAAGATTTTCTATGGCTTTGTCATATTTTTCGGCGTTGTTTTGATCTAAATTTTCAGATACTGATTTAATGGGTTTGTTCAAGTGATGGGTTTAATTGATTAATTTGGTTAATAATTTTATTTTCTAATATGGTTACTATTTGAAATGTATCAAAGATGTCCTCAGAATCTGATTTGGTCTGGTTTATAAGTTTATTTTTTGTTATCGTTTGTAGATCGGAAAATGTGTGTTGTAGTGACTTAAATTCGTCTATTACTTTGGAAATGTCGAAAATTCTTACAAATGACCAGTAGTCAATTATGTTTTGAGTCTTTCCTAATTTAACAGTTAAAATTCCAAGATTGTCGGTAATATTATGGAATGTTGTTTGAGTCAGTTTGTAGTTTGTGAAGTTGCGAAAAATGTTTTAAGTTTTTTAATGTGAATTATTTCTGGTTTATTATTTTGTTGATTAGTAATTTCTGCTTTATTTGTATCTAGTAATTTTGTTAATGTATAAGGACCTAAAAATTTATTGTCTTTTATTTTTATATTGAGAATTTTGTTTGTAAATAGTTAATTCACTACGGGAGCCTATTAAACTCAAAGCTCTGCCGGTTAAATTGCCAATAATAGCTCTTAAAATATAAGCATTAATTGTAGCTGCATTATTTTGCCGATCAGAAAATTGTCCAATCAAGCTTTCACAAGCATCTAAAAATACAGGTAATATATGGGGGTTCCCATCAAAATTTTGAAATAGTGTCTACCTATAATTGCAAAAGTGGATAATTAGTTTTATCTGAAATATTCGAATCTGAACTTACTGAATCTGATTCTTTTATAGGAGGTAAATTATCTAAATTCAATGAGGAATCTGTTCCAAGAGTACTATTAAAAATATTCACTAATTTGTCTATCTTAGACATAAAATATAATAAATTTTCTCAATGAATTATTTTATCCCAAAAATGAAAATTGAAAATCACTAATAAATTCAACTCAAAAAATAAAATGTTTAAAATAAAAGGAGAGCAAAATCTTTTACGCAATTCCTAGGATTATTTTCGTCATATCAACGGGGTCAAGCGATGCTGTATGTTCTCCCTGAATTTCTTAAAACTAGCTGGATTTGGCGATGTGGTCCTCGTCCAGGTTCCTAAACTAGCTGGATTTGACGATGTGGTCCTCGTCCAGGTT
Organism: Psylliodes chrysocephalus; assembly: GCA_927349885.1. Lineage (NCBI taxonomy): Eukaryota > Metazoa > Arthropoda > Insecta > Coleoptera > Chrysomelidae > Psylliodes > Psylliodes chrysocephalus. Next base: position 57,666,479 of record OV651813.1, on the reverse strand, counting down.
TGCAAACTTAGGCAATGTTGGTCCTTTGCACCTTTTGTTCAGTTTACACTAATTTTCGCGATTTCGATTTGCCGTTAAACTGTTGAAATAGACTTTAAGATTCGCTAATAAAAATTGTTTTTTTTTAATATCAAAAACTTTACAAAAAGCGGAACTTTATTTTATGACTTTGCTATATACAAGTTAAAATGTTAAAGCTAAAAAATGCCGGCAACGAACTAGTTTTGTTGACGCTAGATCTTGGTGGGGCATTATCTTGGACTTGCCGCGCCTGCATAATTCTACTTGTTTTCCTATGATTGTGTTATCATAATTCCAATAAAAATTTTTTTTCAAAAATTATTACTTATAAATCACTAATTTAACTGATTTAACCAAGTTAAAGCTAAATTTAAATATTATGAGACAGTGTAAATCTGGCTTTGATATTAAATTAAGTTATGTTGTATTAAATATACCAGTCTGATAATGGTATCATTTTTACTTTCCTATCTGTATACAGATATAAGGAAAGTATAGGAATTATGAATTGTGTGTGTGTGTGTGTGTGTGTGTGTGTGTGTGTGTGTGTGTGTGTGTGTGTGTGTGTGTGTGTGTGTGTGTGTGTGTGTGTGTGTGTGTGTGTGTGTGTGTGTGTGTGTGTGTGTGTGTGTGTGTGTGTGTGTGTGTGTGTGTGTGTGTGTGTGTGTGTGTGTGTGTGTGTGTGTGTGTGTGTGTGTGTGTGTGTGTGTGTGTGTGTGTGTGTGTGTGTGTGTGTGTGTGTGTGTGTGTGTGTGTGTGTGTGTGTGTGTGTGTGTGTGTGTGTGTGTGTGTGTGTGTGTGTGTGTGTGTGTGTGTGTGTGTGTGTGTGTGTGTGTGTGTGTGTGTGTGTGTGTGTGTGTGTGTGTGTGTGTGTGTGTGTGTGTGTGTGTGTGTGTGTGTGTGTGTGTGTGTGTGTGTGTGTGTGTGTGTGTGTGTGTGTGTGTGTGTGTGTGTGTGTGTGTGTGTGTGTGTGTGTGTGTGTGTGTGTGTGTGTGTGTGTGTGTGTGTGTGTGTGTGTGTGTGTGTGTGTGTGTGTGTGTGTGTGTGTGTGTGTGTGTGTGTGTGTGTGTGTGTGTGTGTGTGTGTGTGTGTGTGTGTGTGTGTGTGTGTGTGTGTGTGTGTGTGTGTGTGTGTGTGTGTGTGTGTGTGTGTGTGTGTGTGTGTGTGTGTGTGTGTGTGTGTGTGTGTGTGTGTGTGTGTGTGTGTGTGTGTGTGTGTGTGTGTGTGTGTGTGTGTGTGTGTGTGTGTGTGTGTGTGTGTGTGTGTGTGTGTGTGTGTGTGTGTGTGTGTGTGTGTGTGTGTGTGTGTGTGTGTGTGTGTGTGTGTGTGTGTGTGTGTGTGTGTGTGTGTGTGTGTGTGTGTGTGTGTGTGTGTGTGTGTGTGTGTGTGTGTGTGTGTGTGTGTGTGTGTGTGTGTGTGTGTGTGTGTGTGTGTGTGTGTGTGTGTGTGTGTGTGTGTGTGTGTGTGTGTGTGTGTGTGTGTGTGTGTGTGTGTGTGTGTGTGTGTGTGTGTGTGTGTGTGTGTGTGTGTGTGTGTGTGTGTGTGTGTGTGTGTGTGTGTGTGTGTGTGTGTGTGTGTGTGTGTGTGTGTGTGTGTGTGTGTGTGTGTGTGTGTGTGTGTGTGTGTGTGTGTGTGTGTGTGTGTGTGTGTGTGTGTGTGTGTGTGTGTGTGTGTGTGTGTGTGTGTGTGTGTGTGTGTGTGTGTGTGTGTGTGTGTGTGTGTGTGTGTGTGTGTGTGTGTGTGTGTGTGTGTGTGTGTGTGTGTGTGTGTGTGTGTGTGTGTGTGTGTGTGTGTGTGTGTGTGTGTGTGTGTGTGTGTGTGTGTGTGTGTGTGTGTGTGTGTGTGTGTGTGTGTGTGTGTGTGTGTGTGTGTGTGTGTGTGTGTGTGTGTGTGTGTGTGTGTGTGTGTGTGTGTGTGTGTGTGTGTGTGTGTGTGTGTGTGTGTGTGTGTGTGTGTGTGTGTGTGTGTGTGTGTGTGTGTGTGTGTGTGTGTGTGTGTGTGTGTGTGTGTGTGTGTGTGTGTGTGTGTGTGTGTGTGTGTGTGTGTGTGTGTGTGTGTGTGTGTGTGTGTGTGTGTGTGTGTGTGTGTGTGTGTGTGTGTGTGTGTGTGTGTGTGTGTGTGTGTGTGTGTGTGTGTGTGTGTGTGTGTGTGTGTGTGTGTGTGTGTGTGTGTGTGTGTGTGTGTGTGTGTGTAATTTTCTATAATTTTTGTTATATACATAATTTCTCTAAAATAGACCGTATTCGAGATATTTGAGAAAATGTGTAAATTTTGAATTTAGAAGAAAACTCAAAAATGCATAAAGAAAAAAACATTCAATTTTTAACTTGTTTTATTTCGGCCTGACGTGAAATTATTAGATTTTGGACAAAGTCGGAACATCTGGGGGGGTACTTTATAGGAGGCTGTTTTTATATTTTATGGAATATATTTGTTATTCATGTTTGGAGAAGAAAATTGTTTAAATAAAAGTTACTTCCTATATTATTATCTACAATTTTTGCTCCATGTCAAAATTTCCTGAAATGGTCCGTATTCGAGAAATTTGACAAAATGTGCAAAATTCATTTTGTATAATTTTTGTTTATACATGATTTTTCTAAAATGGACCGTATGGAAAAATTGTAGGAAAAGTGCTAAATTTAAATTTTTCAGTATTTTCATTTTCAATGAATATCTATAGAAAATTTTTTCGAGGTAGATGTATGTGGAAAATGTATATATTTAGTTTATTCTCTAAACATTTATAGAGTTGCTGCAATAGGTTGTACAAAATAACTGGAAAAATCCTATAATAGCTAGATAGGAAAGTCATGTGTTGGACACATCAGATGAGTAAATTGTAGTAAGGTTTTTAAGAATGTCATTAACTTCTGATTCATTTAAATTTTAATTGCAGAAGTAAATATTTTTCCCACAAAACGAAGAACATTTTTTATATTTTTCATGCTATTATTATTATTACGCTTAAAGAGAAATGGACCAAAATTTTTAAATTATTGTGGTCCAAAAAATGAAAGGAATTGTGAGCGAAATATGTAAAGCCAATTAACAAACTGATACTGTAGAACCCGAAATAGGTAGAACCTCATCGTAGTTTTACTCATCAAAGACCATGATGAAAAACGGCGATTGATTTGTGCTCAAAAAGTTATTGTTTAATTTTTGGACAATATTCATTATTATATTTATCAAATAATACTCAAATAAAGACATATATTCAAAAACTAATATGATATTTATGTCAACTTGTTAATTTTTGGAGCATAAATCAGAAGGTTTCTATTTTGATTGATTTTTTTTTATCTTTTATTGCAAGAAAATATGTAAGAATTTAAAAAAGTAATAACTCTGTTAATTTTTTATAATATATTTTTGTTTTGTTTTAGACATTCCTGGACATTGAGATTTTTGGAATAGGTATAAATATCTGTCTGAATTAGGATGTATTTTAAAGCAAACCTGCACTGAAGTTGTAGGCTCATTGTACTCGAAATAGGCATTACAACTACGGTAGATTAAAATAGATGGGTAAAGGCCGTAAAGGTATAATAAGTATAAGAATATTAGAATAGGAATGATTTTGGCTTTCTTTTCCTTCAAGGTTTTAGTTTTGGTAACTAAATCCATTTGCTACAGAAGTATTAAAATAACGAAGTTAAAATAAAGATAATTTAAAATAATTAAAATTTATGTCATATATCTAATTGTATGATTCGTAGAAAATCTTCTAATAAGTCAAATATGATTTTATTTTGAGTACATAAAATATGAGTTAAATTTATGGGATATTGGATGTTTTTGTTACGTAGTGCTAGGATTAGATCGGAACAGTGTTGCTGATGATTTGAGCAGGCGAAAAATATATGATTAAGGTCCGCAGCTGTCTCATATTCACACGAGCATAGATTTGTATTCATAATGCTCATTCGATATAAGTGAGCCGAAAATTTTCCATGGTTCAATTTTAATCTTGTGATGGCAACATAGTAAGATCTACTTATATTAAACTCGCCTATATGTGTAATTTTTATGGGTAAGGTAGGCTGGATATGATAACTTAAATGCTTTGAATTTTTATGAAAAATATATCCAGCTTTTTAAAACTGGATGAAACAAAATCATTGTCATGTGCTGTTCTGGTTATCATATTATATTTTTATTCTTCAGTAATTTAGTGTGTGATATAGTGCTTATTTTTAGAATATGAAGTTAGAAGATAATGGGAGACCGTAAGCGCCTCTCCTGCTACTATCGAGGTCAAGCAGACTTGTTATCAACTATTTACATAGAAACCAAGCCCCGCGACTGGAGACTAGATCAACGTTTTCTACACTTTTGAGGAAGCATGGCGCATACCTAGCATAAAAGGGAGGAACAGTTGCGGATTTGCCAAATATATATAGGAATATAATTATTCAAGTGGTCGTAAAGTCATTATTTGTTTTCGTGGCTATGTAAATCAAATATAAATTAAGGGGATCATTTCATCCTCCATAGATTTTAAGTTTTTTATAACATGTAATTTTGTACCTAATTTAACCTAAAAATAAATAATTAGACTGGTGAAAGCTAGATTTAATTTTTATACCCTAATTTATTTCAATCTTTATTGTTTTTAAAGAAACTACTGTTTTTGTAATAAAGATTTCAATTATTTTACCAAAATTGTATCTGTAAATACCTTTAGGTGTTTTAGAAATCCATATTATAAATATTGGAACATTTTTTACCTACATCTGTACTTAGATCTATATTCTCTCATTGTGAATTTCCAATATTTTGGTCACAAGCTCCCACTGCTTCTAAGACACCAAAATCTTATTCACATTCAAATGGTCTCTAAAAAGCCTTCATACATACAAAAATAAAATAATTATATTAACACTAATACTGTCTTGTAACACACCATATATGATCAAACAGTCCACGTTGTCTAAATCGGCTACGTAAATAACAAATAAAAAATGAACCAACAGCCAATATAGTCTAATCAAGAAGTTCAAAAGCGTGTTTTTGGGACATACTAATACGAAAATTATGTTCAATAGCTCATTCTATTCGGAATAATGTCTAGATCAATGTGTAACGAAAAATTTTGCAGTGCATAAAAAATTGCAAAAGTTATAAACAATTAAACACCTCAAAAACATGGTGTTTCGTTTTTCGCCTATAGTTTGTAAACTATATATATTTTTGAATTTTTCAAAAAAGATCCTTCAAGAGGAGGAAATTTGCTATAAATATGTTCTGACTCCCGGAACTGTACCTATATTATTTATAATTTTAATTTAACGCTCAATGTAGCCTTCCGCGCGCCATTTTTAGGTTGCGCGCACAACGTCGAAACCGAGTACGTTACATAAAATAATTTTTTTAAGTTAATAAAATTAAATTCAAAAATTTTAAAAACTACGGTGTATTCTAAACAAGAATTCATTCCCGTTGGAACTTCTCATAAAAATTAATTTTCCAACAAAGTAGGTTATTGTTAATTAACAAAATTTTTAGAATTTCTCTCATCATTACAAATTGATAAAAATATTAAATAATTACCGTAATTTTTTTTGCTTCGTGGAGCCCTTTTAATATACATATAAAACAAAATAGCATCATAAAAGTTTAAAAATGTTAATACTTTGTTTATAATATTTTTTTAAAGTTTACAAAAACAGAAAAGTCACAGTGGTGCTATAATTTTTTTTTTAAATTATTATAATATTACTGGTTTAATGTCGAGAAAAGACATTTATTAATTAAAAATTTTTTTTTTCTCAATTTGTTTATAAATTTTTTATAAACAAATGGAGTATTTTAATTTTTTTTCAAATTTTTTTTACAACTTCCTAGACAATTGCCAATTATAATTTAAAAAAAATATATTTTTTTCTTAATAACAACTTTTAATTGTTTATAATCGTTTTTTTAATATATCTATTGTTTAAATTATTAGTTAAGAAATGTGTTTTTTTTTAATCATAATTGGCAGTCCTCTACAAAGTGACATCAAAAAAAAATTTGTATTAATAATTCCATTGTTTATTAAGTTAACAATTTGTTATAATCAAATTCCCAACTTTGGTTTATTTTTTCCTGAAAGAAATAAAAATTCCAAAAACGATTTAGTGCATTAAAATTACGGAAAAAATGTTATTCCATTTTTTATTAAACTTTGAAGATATAGGTACTATCAAAGTTGCAGCAGCTGATCCATTTGTTGACTTAAAAGTTAATATAACTTTTAAACTATTGGAGATACGACAATAAACATTCAAGTTATTTTTGTAGGCAATGAAATTATCTCTCAGATAAGTAATTTGTCAATTCCGTACATATTGTCAATTTGTTGTTTTTTATATTTGTTTATAAAAATTGATTTTCTTTAAGTTTTTCGAACTTTTGCGGCTTGTAGCTAAATAAATAATGCAAATTCGGTTATTGAACTTTAAGGCCATTCTATTAGGCTATTAATTATATAACATTCGCAATTGTTTATTTAATTTTCAGTAAATTTTTTTATAAACTATTATAATTTTTTTACTAAATCTTTGGGAATTTTTTTACTTCTAGCTATTTACTAACTATTCTCTGGCTATCTTCAATCAAAAATATTAAAAATTATTTTTCCTCTGAAAAACATGCAAGAATTTCTATAAATAATTGAAAGAAAAGTCTTAAAATGAAATATGTTGAGGGGATCGGACAAAAGATTTGACCTGTAAACACGCAGCTGCACATTGAAACGTACAAAACTCGAATCGAAAGACAAAAACGAATCAGTAAAAAAAGTCTGACTAAATTTTAAAGATTTGTAACAAAAACACTGTGCAATATTATGTAAAAAATTAAAAATAATATGAATGCATAAACTTTCCAAAGATTTAGTAAAAAAATTATAATAGTTTATAAAAAAATTGACTGAAAATTAAATAAACAATTACAAATGTTATATAATTAATAGCTTAACAGAATTGCCTTAAAGTTCAATGACCGAATTTGCATTATTTACTGAGCTTCAAGCCGCAAAAATTCGAAAAACTAAAAAAAAATAAATGCCTTATCTTAGAGATAATTTCATTGCCTGCAAAAATGACTTGAATGTTTATTGTCGTATCTCCAATAGTTTGAAAGTTATATCAACTTTTAAGTCAACAAATGGATCAGCTGCTGCAACTTTGATAGTACGTATATTTTCAAAGTTTAATAAAAAATGGAATAAAATATTTTCCGTAATTTTAATGCAATAAGTCGTTTTTGGAATTTTTATTTCTTTCAGGAAAAAATAAACCAAAGTTGGGAATTTGTTTATAACAAATTGTTAACTTAATAAACAATGGAATTATTAATAAAAAATTTTTTGCTGTCACTTTGTAGAGGACTGTCAATTAGGATTTAAAAAAAACACATTTCTTAACTAATAATTTAAACAATAGGTATATTAAAAAAACGATTATAAACAATTAAAAGTTATTATTAAGAAACATTTTTTTTTAAAAATCATAATTGGCAATTGTCTAGAAAGTTGTAAAAGAAAAATTTGAAAAAAAAATGAAATACTCCATTTTTTTATAAAAAAATTATAAACAAATAGAGGAAAAATTTTTTTTTTTATTTATAAATGTCTTTTCTCGACATTAAAACAGTAATATAATAAATTAAAAAAAAAATATTATAAAAAATTAACATTTTTTAAACTTTTATGATGCTATTTTGTTTTATATGTATATAAAAAGAGCTCCACGAAGAAAAAAAAATGTACGGTAAATATTTAATATTTTTATCAATTTGTAATGATGAGAGAAATTCTAAAAATTTTGTTAATTAACAATAACCTACTTTGTTGGAAAATTAATTTTTATGTAAAATTCCAACGGCAATGAATTCTTCTAAGTGTTTAAAATACACCGTAATTTTTTTAAATTTTTGAATTTAATTTTATAAACTTAAAAAAATTATTTTATGTAACGTATTCGGTTCGACGCCGTGCGCGCAACCTAAAAATGGCGCGTGGAAGGCTACTTTGAGCGTTAAATTATAAATAATGTAGGTACAGTTCCGGGCAAATTTCCTCCTCTTTAAGGATCTTTTTTGAAAAATCCAAAAATATTTATAGTTTACAAACTATAGGCGAAAAACCAAACACCATGTTTTTGAGGTGTTTAATTAACTTTTGTAATTTTTTTATGCTCTGCAAAATTTTTCTCCACACATTGATCTAGTCATTATTCCGAATCGAATGAGCTATTGAACATAATTTTCGTAATAGTATGTCCCAAAAACACGCTTTTGAACTTGTTGATTAGACTAATAAGGTAGCAACGAAAACCTAGTGTCCGAGCATAAATGAATTCTAGCGTATTAAGTAAATAGGCTGGTTTTTAAAGGGCGTTTAATAGTAAACTGTAATAGGGCATTTTATTTTTGCAATTTTAAAACTGCGTTTTTCGATTTTCTCTGAGATGCTACTCTCTTTGTGAATTATATCTAGGTGTAACAGTAATACTGAAATATGTATAATTGTGAAAAAACTTTAACTAATTCTGGCCTGCACTATACAAGTCGATCAACTTTAACTCTACAATTTCACCCCAAAATTTAAAAAAAATACACAAAGCAACTAAAAACAAACTTTAATACAGGGTGTTTCATAAGGAATGGTAAATATTTTAACCATAGGTTCAGGAACAAAAAATATTAATATTTTGCGTAACACTGAGTCAGTCACATGTATCTACTTCGGAGATACGGGGAGTTAAAGTTAATATTAATTTTTCATTTTTTTTAAATATTTTCGTTATTATTTAATGTACAGTGTGAATAAAAATTAATTAGTAGCTTAAACTTAAAAATGGCTAACAAATAATAATTATTTCTCATTAAATAAAATTTATTGCCTTTGTTTAATGTTGTCAGAAGCTTTATCAGAGAATTCTAATTTTAGAATTCTAGCCAATAATTTTATTAACTGGAATTTAAGCACTATATTGGTTATCAATTTTTAAATAAAAGCAAATGCTTGATTTTTATTTACACTACCCTTCCAATTGAAATTTGGTGCCTAAATGTTTGGGCTAGAAAATCGAAAACATGATATCAATTTTGAGATTGGACAAAGAATGCCACCTGCACTCTACTGGATGAAGAAAATTATAATTTTTTATTCTTGGCAAGTCTTTATTATAAATGTAAATTTGAACCAAAAATGTTTACTTGGTTTATTAGAGAATAGCCAAACATGGAATATGTTCCTAAAATGGAAAACCATTAAATTATTTTAACTAGCTTTGGCAACGCCCCGCTAATCACATTTATGATATTACATTTTATCCCCAATAAACCAGTAGAACGCAGGTGTGTATTAATAATAATATTAGTGTCAGTCTCATTACAGATTTAGGTTAAAAACTTTCAGTGTTTTAGAAAGGTATATTATAAACACTGAAAGTTTTTTACCTAAATCTGTATTGAGATTTAAATTTTGTCATTGTGAACCGCCAATTTAATAATCACGAAATGTCAATGATAAGTGTACAAAGGGATTATCCTACTTTTTATGCAGAACATGTGTTTACACATAACATAAGCTCTTTACTTCTGAACTGAAAATTTAAATAATATTAGGAGTAATGTGTAAATTAATAAAAATTAAAATATGGCGATGTACCTAATATGAAATGGTTAAATTTGAAACGCAAGTAAAGGATACCACAAGTTTCCATTTGAAATAGGCCAGTGGTAAACACTGACTACACTGCAAGTTTACGGGGCAGAAAATAATTATTTTACGTGCATAAAAAACAAGTGGTGTTAAGAAGACATTCTGAATTTAATATTGTTACCCTGCACCCTGTAGTAGCCTGCGGCTAAAAGTACGAGTAAAAGAAGAAGATAGAATATTTCAGAAATGTCTGAAAATGTCATTCCTTGTCAAGAAAAATATAGGCAGTTCGAGAAGGTATATAAGACAATGATCCTGACGTCAGCGTTCAGTTTTATGATAGACCTTATACGTTCATGTTATCAGTTGTATAGTTATTGTATAAGTTGAGTTGCAATAAATTGAAATACCAAAAAACTGCGTAACAATATGTACCAAAAAACAAAATGATATTCCATATTTGGCTCACTTTATAAATTCCACCATTTTTGTTTTCAAGCCTATTTTGTTGAAGTAAATTAAATAGATTTTGTGGCTAGCGTATTTTAAATGCATTTTTTTAATTAGGTTGAAGGTATGCTAATAACACAAGTATTATTGTAAAATCGAGACCGACCCTGTTCTTTATTTACCTTTACCGCGCCGTAGAGTCTGAAGTTGGCCATCGAGATCCGACTCGTGCTCGACACTCGACTCGAATGTTTTCTTTTACAGTCCAACGCATGCACGAAAAATTTCCAGAACTTCTAGTCAGGATTTAATCTTTCAGGACCAGTGTTTCTTAAACTTTTTTGGCGACGGAACCTTTCTGAAAAGCGAAATATTTGACGGAGCCCTAAACACATTTCTAAAAAAAAGGTTCCCAAGCAAAATCATAACTTTCTTCCTTAGTGACTTCTAAAAAAAGGTCTTCAAGTCAGATCCCTACCTACCCTTTCGCGGAAGTGTGTTGGCAGTCGTTCAGGAGAACATTTTGGTACTGACAGGACACTGGCACGAGTTCATAGTTCATAACAGTCAATCGATGATCTAATCAGTGGAAGTATTTTCACTTTTTTGCAATGCCAAATCTGCTTAATCTTAACGGCAAGATCCGCATACTTAACTATCTTCTCCTGATATTTACTGAGTATGTTGTGAGTGTTAGGTACCATTACATATCTGGTCTGTTGTTTGTCACCTGTCTATAGGTGATAATGGACCTATCGTATTAGAGTCTAAAGTTGTCATATTCAAGCATCTTCTGCGGCTAATATTTATAATACGGTATATAAGTGTTAATACCGAGCTTGTTGGCTAGTTTCTGGTGGATAATGTTGCATACTTGATTGTCTATGCAGATATATATATATATATATATATATATATATATATATATATATATATATACTGAATAGTTTCTGATGTTTGTTGACACTTCCTGCATTTTTTTTTTTGACAAGGGGGGTAGCCATGTGTGAGTTGAGGTAATTTTAAGGTGAAGGGGGAGAAAAAGTCCTTTATATCTCACAAGGAAAGTCAATGTTTAATTATTTAACAAAACATTGAGTTCCCTAGTGGATGGAGAGTATGGCGAGCCTGAAGATGAAGTGATGACACTTCGAAACCGGTCGCACTCAATGTTTTGTTGAATAATTAAACATTGACTTTCCTTGTGAGATATAAAGGACTTTTTCTCCCCCTTCACCTTAAAAAAAAAACTTCCTGCATTTGTCTGATTGGGTGTTGAGGTTCTTAATGACAAACTTTTTGTAATTATTCGTATTGATAACCTGATCTTGAATAGCGGTCTTAAAACACTCGCGTTTTTAGAAAATGATTAATTTGAGGCTTGTTTTTGCTGCGTACAGCTTGATATCATCAATGTTAAGAAGATGAAAAATTGTACAGTAAGTCGTTAAGCTGAAGTTTCAATATAAATGTTGTCAAGTAAAGATAAAATGTAAAAATAAATTAGTGTGCAGTTTAAATAAATTATAAATATACTTCTAATTAAAAAAACTATTTTTAAATTAACAACTTTTACAGTTTGTTTTTTTTTAAATTTACCATAAATTTTATAAATGCCGAGAATAAAAAAATAATTAGTGTTCTTTATCCTGCGTACCTAGGCGGCGCCCTATTTGTCCAATATAAAAATTAATAATATGTTTGTAAATTACCTACCGGCCCAAAAATATAACCATTCTTAATTTCAAGTATATACGTCAAATATTAACGAAAATATTTCAAAAAACAAAACATAAATGTTAGCTTTAACACCCTGTATCTCAGAAGTAGATAACTTTTGAACCAGTGTTATTTAGAAAAATGTTAATCTCTCTCTAAAATATGTACCATTCCTTATGAAACATCCTGTATAACATATTAAAATAAGAATACAGTACCAAAAATTCCAGATATTAATGTTCAACGACATTTTTTTAAGTAATTTTTCCTTAATGGGATATATCGCAAATTTAACATCCCTTGAAAATTGTTAATTTTTTTTTAATTTAAAAACTTTCAGATATCCATAAATTTAAAACATTTAGCAATAAATCAAAAAAATGTACTCAATAAAATCACCGTGAATCTATTTTTATGTTTTTTTTTTTTGGTCAGTTTTACTCCAGCTGTCAAAGGATTGACTTGACAAAAAAAAACTATATTGAAGAAAAATTAATATTTATAATTTACTTACTTGGATATTTATCGATATCATCACTTTTTGAGGCATATTTTCCAAAAACACCGAATAAAATTAACAAAACCAGTTGTATTAACATCAACGGTAAAACAACCTCTTTCGTACTCATATTTGTCAGTCTTTTTCTTAAAATACTACTTTTATATTCCGTCTGTTTATATCTCAGTACTCATTAGATATTTAAATTGAGCAAATTATTGTGTCAAAAAAAAAAAGAAAATAGAAAACCACAACAAAGTGATTTTCAATAATACAGTTGCACGAACACTGCGCGCTCTCTGATACAAGAATAAAATTGGTAGTAATTATTTCAAGGCAAATATTGTTCAATTAGGAAGTTAACAATTTGTACGAACTGTTTAGTGTGAATGATATGTGTAATTAACACTCTAAGAGAGAAAATTAATATGTCCCAGTAGAAGCAACATAAATTGTCTAAATAATACTACCTGCAGCTGTTTATGTTATATATTCACAAACCTATCTTCTATTTTTAATAAAAAAAAATTAACAATAGTTCTAAATTTATCAGTTAAATAAAATTTATTATCTTTGCCTTCAATACATTATATACAGGGTGGTCCTTAAGTAATTGTACATAGGAGTATGGTAGATTTCTCACTTTACGATTTAAACCAACTTGCTTTAATAAAATGTTGCTAATAAGGAATATACAGGGTGTTATAGATTAAATTTTAAGATTTCTTTTTTGCAATAACTTTAACGTTTTTGGATATTTATACATAAAAATTTGGAAATAGAGGTTTTTGGGCACGGAAAATAATAATCTGATACCTCTTTGATGTAATTTGTAGAGAACGCTACATTGGCTACATTTGTGGCATAAATGTGACCTAATTTTTTTTGCTGTTTAAGTTAGCGGTATTTTTGTAATAGAATATTAAAGTCACGTTATTTTAATAGAAGAAAAGTATACTTGTTATTAACCTTAAAACTTAACGGTTTACGATATAATCGCATTTTAGGGATCAGCTGCACGATTATTATTGAAAACATTTAAAAAACTAAGCTAAATAACATTATAACATTAATTGTATCACATTAAATGTTCGATATGTCCTCAATTATCATCGATGCATTTATCTACACGTTCCATAAAACATCGTCTCATATTAAACAACATCATTGCAAAAAAAATCTTAAAATTTAACCTTTAACACCCTGTATATTCCTTATTAGCAACATTTTATTAAAGCAAGTTGGTTTAAATCGTAATATTTTAAAGTGAGGAATCTACCATATTTCTATGTACAATTACTTAAGGATCACCCTGTATATATTGAGATGTAGCAAAGTATACGATAAAATATGTAACAAGAAAACGATAAAAACAAAGATAACCTAGATAAATAAAATTAAATCAATTATTAAGTAAAATAAAGTATTACCTTCATATGTAAATAAATCCCAACTACAAGAAAATGTCCTGATTAATGCTGTGTACTGTTGGTTTATTAAATAAGTATTTTCCTATAAATATTTTTCTTTTATTCGTACAATTATTTGTACAAATTTCAACTTTTAAACCTAAAATGAATTTGAATAATTTGTAAATTGATAAGAATTTAAAATGACACCCTGTATATATGAATTAAAATTAATAATAATGACATCTAATTTCAAAGATTGAATTGACAGTTGTGTCAACATAAATAAATAAATAATAAATATTTAAAAATATCTATATACTCGTATTAATATAAAATCAATGTAAACGTATTAGAACAATATATATTAATAAATTATAAGTTATATTCTTACTTAACTCGCCTTATTTAAAGCTAGATCAAAACTGAAAAAAAAGTACTATTCTTATTGGTCAAATAGACTTTATGGATATTTGTCTAAATTTGTAGATCGATAGTTATTTAGAAAACAATTGCAGGGGGTGAAGAAATTTTTTGAAAGTATCCATGTACAGAATTTATTCTAAAAAAAAGTAAAAATTTGGTAAAATAATGAAACCAATTATAATTAACTGATAATAGTAATAAGTATAACTTATTTATCTATATTGTAAGTAAAGTTTAATTATCTTTAAAAATCAATGAATAAAAAAAACTACCATCCTATTAAATTCGTTGTCAAGACAACTATTTTTTTTTGTGGACAATCTTCACGAGGAATAGTTTGCTTTGCAAGAAAGCACACAACCGGATCCAGACCAGATTAAATATTTGGAGTTTATTGTTTTTAATGGACTTGTCGCCAGGACAGTAAATGATGCTTAAAAAAAAGAAAAACAAAGGCACAGTTTAAAATTGAGTTTAAATAATTAATTTCGAACATAGTTAAAAAAGAATTGATCATAACATAACCTATAATTATTGTATATTTACCTTAAAATCTTGAAACAATGAGCCATGTTCACATGTGAGATATGCTGTTTTATAAATTATATTGTAACAGTTAGTCGCTATACAAGTTATTCCTTATAATCAGTTTGTTAAAAAAACCAAAAGTTTTTAAATTAAAACCAATTTAAATTTAAAATTTGAAATGTGTACGTCATCGGGAATAGACCAATCAGCTTGTATCGTTTTTTGTAAGTTTTTTTTGTTATACAAAACCAAGCCAAAGAAAAAACCGACACACAGAATGTCGAAGTGAACGCACATCTAAGGCCCGTATTTATAAACAGAACTTACGTGAGTCGGACTTGGGTAAGTCGTCCTTAAACTAAAATCGAAGTTCGGTTACAACGTCTCTAAAGTTCTAGGTGGTTCTGGTGTTTGACTGGAATTTAGAGATGGATATTAGCAAATATGTAACTGTTATGTACATTTACGGATTTGTTACTACCCATCTCTAAATTCACACAATATAACCGAACTTCGATTTTCGTTCAAGGACGACTTACTCAAGTCCGACTCACGTAAGTTCTGCTTATAAATACGGGCCTAAGTGACACTTAAAATTGACACCACCTAACCTAACATTCATTTTTTGTTTTATATACATTTTTCTCAATTATCGATTTATTTTTTCTGTCTTTGCTAATTGGTTATTAATTAACTGTTTTGTTAGTTTTATTTGGACGTATAATGGTGATTTCCGAGTGTTCTTTTATGAAATCACCATTCTACGTCCAGATAAAACTAACAAAACAGTCATTATACCAACTATTGAATACCAAAATAAAATGCACACATTACTAAGCGACACAAACACATATGAAAATATACCGAATGACCCAACAAATACATACCAAACTAAAAACAATAAACTAATCACAAACTGGGAAAAAAAATACATCCCAACAAATATCGCAAAATCTTTTCGAGTATACAACACACACCCGCCATCCATCTATGGATTACCAAAATTACACAAGACAAACACACCCTTACGGCCAATAGTATCATGCATACAATCCCCATACCAACTAACTTCAAAATTTTTAACGAACATACTAAAAAATGTAGCAGGTAAAAGCCAACATCACATTAAAGACTCATGGCAATTCAAAGAAAAAATCTCGAATATACATGTACCTGACAACCATATTCTTATATCATTAGATGTTACCTCCTTATACACAAACGTACCACTAGATTGTAGTAAACAAATAATCGAAAAACTATGGCCTGAAATAAAAAAGTTCACAGACATACCTCTTAACGAATTTCTAATAGGCTTAACCGACACACTCACATCTACATATTTCACATTTAATAATCAATATTATAAACAAACTGAAGGCTTAGCAATGGGAGCACCAATATCTAGCATCATTGCCCAACTGGTCATGGAAGACTTAGAACAAACACAACTACAAAAATTAAATATAAAACCTATTTTCTATTTTAGATACGTCGACGACTGCATTTTACTTATACAAAAAACAGAAACCAACAATATACTAGACACATTCAATGCTTACCACCCAAAATTACAATTTACTATCGAGACTGAAAACAACAACTTCCTAAACTTTCTGGAATTAACTATACACAATAAAAGAAATACATTAAAAACTGAATGGTATACAAAAGCTACCTGGTCAGGACGATACTTAAATTTTACATCCAAACACCACATATCCCAAAAAAAATCAGTCATCATAGGTCTAGCAGACAGAGCTATCAAATTATCAAACCCTGAATATAGAAACATAGCAATTAAAAAAGTCAAAGATACACTAATACAAAATAACTATCCTATAAAACTCATCAACACAATAATGCAAAAACGCATCTACAAATACTATAACAACCAACAATATAACAAAGACAAAACAAATGCCAAATATATCTCAATACCATATGTCAGTGGTTTATCCGAAAAACTCCAACACATAGTCAAACCTTTTAATATTGAAATTGGACATAAAAATATAGCAACATTATCACAAAATTTTACAAAACAAAAAAACAAAACCCCACATAATAAAAAAACCCACACAATCTATCAAATACCATGCAAGGGAAATAACTGTGACAAAGTATACATAGGTCAATCAAAACAATACGAACTCACAAAAACACAAAAAACGCACTAACAGCTCTAGGGAAACACAAACTCGAGACAGGACACGAATTTGACTATAACAATGTGACAATACTCGATACAGAACAAAATTTGAAAAAACGCGAATTTCTCGAAATGATACATATAAAAAAAAATGTTAATACCATCAATGATCGCTGTGACATCCAATATTTAAATCAAATATACTTCAACCTATTATAAAACTATACTACTTAAAAGATAACTAATAACAAAAAAATAAACAAAATAATAATAATGGTAATAATAATAATTAAATTAGTAATAATAACAACTTATAATAATAATAATAATAATAATTAAATTAGTAATAATAACAACTGATAATAATAAGAACAATAAAATTCTTGTACCAATCATTACCCTAACAAACCAAACTATAAAAGACACAAAAAAATAAGAAGAAGAAGAAACGACAAATGACATATGTCAAAATAAAATAATTTTCAACCTGTCACTTGATAATCACACCGCATGGTAGCAAGTTAAATACAAAAAAAGTAAAAACCAAATAAAAAATTCTATTCTTTTTCCGGACCTTCATGAGGGCCCGAAAGCGAAAAAAGGAGGGTAACAACACCCTGACTACCGAAAAAATCATAACGGACACAATAGCTAATACTGGACACGGAAAAAAAAAGGACAAAAATGATACAATTTCAATCACAAAATAATATAATTAAAATAAATAGGATCTAACAAGATCTAATATTAATCACATACCCCATAATAATGTACCACAGGTAAGCCAAATAAAACAAACTAAAAATGACATAAAAAAAAAATAATATAAATTAAAAAAAAAAATTCCTTTCTTGCAGAAAAATCTGTTACAAATACACAAATATGTTAAAAAAAAAAAATTAAAAACTACTGAAGAAGGCCCTGAGCAGGGCCGAAAGCTTTATTAATCTGCTAAACACGAGTTTCATTTCATCAATACCTAAAACCCAAGAACTACAAGGAAAAAAATAAAAACAAAGGTGTAAGAAAGAAAACTTTAAAAAAAGGAGGTTCTCCTTTTTATAAAGTAACAATATTATTTTTAGGGCTTGTATATATATTTTTTATTATTTTTAAATAAAGTGTTTTTTACTTCGTTTATCTTATTCAGGTATTTTTATTATTTTAATAATAGGTTAATAAATAAAATTTTCACAGATTTTACATTTTTGTTTATATACAATTATTATAATCTCTGAAATGTAATAAATTAAAAAAATACAGTTTAATAAATTATTTGGTATTTAGTCTCACAAAATGAGTTCTTTTAAGTTAAAAATACCACTAATTCATACAGAAATGTAAAAGGTTTATGTAAGCTACACTTTCATTCTCATAAATATTGAGGATTTTAAAAACACTGTTGGGCAATCCTAAATATATCTTCGGTTTATTTTCAATTTTGAGAGTTCAATGATTTTGAAGATCCTGCTCATTAGTTAGTCCCTCTGAATCAGATATTAAAGATGTTTCTTTCGACTCAGACAAAACTTCACTATCTTTAAAACTTTCAGGGGGTTTCAAGGCAGGTTCTTGCAGAAGGGGTTTTAAGATATACACCTTCGAACTTATGTAGGCTCATTTTAAATTAACCGAAGGGGGCAATGTCAGAAATTGCTGCTGTATCTTGAAGATCCGGTTTATGTTTATTAAATAAAGATGAAAAATGCCTCTAGTAGAAGTTTATTTTCCAGTCAACATTTTTTTGTTTTGTTTTTCTTTTTTTGGTAGAATCAGTGAATAACAAGAACTATGGAGACATTTGTGTGATACTACCCACTTCTTATATGTAAAGGTTTATCCATCATTTAAAAAATGAACAGTTTTCAAAATCAACTGGTATCTAAAGAAAAGAAAAAAATATCGTTACTACAATGATAGATAATTGAATAATTAAATTACAATAAAACATTTTTATTAAAGAATATAGATACAAACATCAAAAAAATTATTTAGTTGTTTCTTGAAGCGTTTCTGTGAAATGATAATAATTTTCGTCTTTTCATATTTCTAGCAACACTAATAAATATTTTTAATAATAAATGTAAATTTCTTGTTTATTAGTTGTCGTTTTTAAAACAATAGAACTACAAATATGGTAAAAGTTTAAACATAAATAATACTTTTAAAAACATTTGATATTTTATATTCAAAAGATATTTGTTTAACGATATTTTAGAAGTCTAAAAGTAGGAAGGTGCACACAAACGAACGTACATTACTTTTCGTATATCGTCTAACTGGCAACGTTGTGTGGCTAGTTCCTATTGGTCTATTCCCAGTGACGTAATAAATTTAAAAAAATTAATAACTCGGGCAAATGAATAGATAAAAAAAAATTAAATGTAGCTTTATTTTGAACTCTATTATTCATAAAAAAAAATTGAATTTTGAACATGCCCCCTTGTAGATATAATCAGTGCATTTCAATATCCATAAGACATAATTAGATATTTTTCATAAAATAATTCTTATCAGTCATAACTGATTAGTTTGTTATTATACTGTGTTTACATAGCCCTCAGAAAGTCTAGATACCGCTTGGCGTATGCTGTCAATACAAAAAAATTACCCCATTCAAGCTTGTCGCCACGGCATGAGAAACAATCGGCAGGCTAACTTGTCTTGGCGGCGAACGCTACGCGCACATCTACGCGCACATCTACGCGCACACCGCCATTTTGGGGTCCAACCTCTCAATGAAGCCAGTGGCGTCACTGTTGTCGTTTATATCGACAAAAACAAACAAGTTGCAGCAGCTCGGAATCAGTAGCGTGTGTCTTAAATTTATTTTGTTTGTGTTGTGTGTATTATGTAGTTATTGTTAGTTTTTTAGAATTATAGATATTTTTTGACACTTTTTATATAGTAGTTAATGTTAATCTGTTAACTTTTACGTGTTTTACTATGTCTGGGCAAAGTTGTGCAGCAAAAAACTATATCAATAAAATGTATTAAAAGATTTTTTCGGTTTCTTAAAGATCCTATTAGGTAGGTATGTATGGTATACTTAAAAAAATCCTAAGTTATGGGTCAGTTTGTCAGTTATAAACCTATTAGTAAGATGTAGGTAGGTGCCTAGTTATCGTCACGTAAAGTTTAGCGTCAATTTATATGTATTTACTTATGTAGGTATATTATTAAGATTTAAAGTAAAATGTTATATTTTGAACATCTCCTGTATGGAGTTGACAAAATGGAAAAATCTTTATTTTTATTTTAAGGAAAAAGTCATTATAAAAAAATTCTGTTTGACGAAAAAATAGGTTTACCATATTAATATGTTAGGTCAGGTGTACAAGGTCTTAATAAATAAGGAAACTTGAAATTGACAAAAATCTGTATTACCTATTGATTTTACGAAGAAAAGTCATAGTTTTCCTGTCGGTTTTCCTTCATAACTTTAAGAGGAAACTATTTCCTGTAATTTTTTTCAACAAGCAGAATTGTTGTAAGGTATGACTTTTTTTTCTGAAAAAAAAATGAATATTAATCGTAATTGTATTATTCCCAAATATTGAAATGCTTAACAAAAATTTAATTCTGATATTCATTTTGATAATAATTATTCTAGATATGCGAATAACAAAGCTTTATAATAAACAAAGCAAGAAAATCTTAATTAGCCATTAAAGAAATTATAAATAGTAAAGTAAAAATTAGTAATGAGTCACATACAATCAAAATCATGTGTCTTAAGCAGTTTTTTTGCTTTCAACGTTTATTTTTTTTTTGTTTTTCATTTCAGGATTTATGGCTGGAACTCTTATTTTATTTCGCACGATTATAGAAAAAATTTGTTTGTTTTATGTTATTTAATATAGTTGTTTATTCAGAAAATGTATATTATGTTTATTGTTGTAACCAATAAAGATTCTACAAATAATATTTAGTTGTTACAATTTTGTATTATTTATTTTGCACTTCTAAAATTATTTAACATAAAATTTTACATTTTTATTTGCATTTTGTAATATGCCTGAGATGCGTATTAAAAAAATGCTATTAAAAAATGTAAAATTCTTATATTTTGTCGAAGTAAATTCAAAAGCCCGCCAATTTTCAAACTAAAATAGCATTACATCTTTCTATATTACCGACTGAGTATTAATTTCACAAAACTATTCCATATGTCGCTAATTAATTAATTCCATCCAGACTGGCAGCAATATAATCAAATTCGAATTCAATTAAATGTCCACATTTAAAAACTTTTACTTGCAAATAAATTTCCAAATCTTATTTTGCTCTGAATTTATGGTTCATGCCATATCGGGTGGCTTTAGAATAAAAGATTTTAGGAGATTTTTTACAAATTTCTCCAAATTTTAAAGCAGTGACTCGTTTCCGTTTTTTATTGTGCCACAATGCAAAATCAGCTTGTCACAATCGTTTTTTTTTCTCATTTATAGACATTGGCCAACTTTTTAGAAAATTTTCTCTTGCAACGCGCCTCAAAGGGTGCGACAGATCAAAGCCATGCGCGAAAGCAAGAAAAAATATTCACATTACTTTAACGGATTAAAGAGATATTAACATCCTGGAATTAATAATTATTGTTGACTCGAAGAGGTATTCATTAAACAAAAACATATTTATAATTCACATCTCAGTGTATACCTTCCAATTTCGGATATATATTTTTTTAATACATAAATGATAAAATTAATTTAATATAATTGAGCGAAATTACTGTATGTAAAAAATAACATGAATTCAAATCACTTACGTACTGTTTATCACTAAATAGTAGACAAAGATATATATTTTGTTGGTGCCACCCTCTAGACAAAAAAGCTTTTAACGTACTTCTATTTTTACAAAAAAATAAAAATAAATGCTCCTGTGGGCAAAAATTAAATATATTTTTTTCTTCTAACATTTTTTAACATTTCTATTTCTTTTCGTTTTTTTTTCTTAGATTTTTTTCAAAAGAGTGATTCTTATTTTTAAAGTGACTCCAGAGAGGTATGGGTTAAGCCTTTACCTGTACTTACATAAAATTTCTTTTAGTAAAATTAAAAAATAATCCGTAAAATTGGTGTACTATGAAACCCTTGCATATAATACATATACCAATCTTATTAAAAAATAAGGTATACAAATACGTAAAATTTATTCATCCCTCGTAAAACATCAGTAAAATATATTATAAATTGTTTTCATTGACAAATATTAATTTCTTAAAAATCTAACAGAGGCGCCACTTTCCAGACGAAAAATCTTGCGATGCAAGGGTTTCGTAGTACCCCACTTTTAAAGTTCATTTTTGACTATTTTTAAAAGAAAAAAATATTTACGTGTAGGTAAAGGTTAAATCTATGCTCTTCTGGAACCACTTTTTTAAAATTCAATTTACTTTTTTCTAAAAAAAATTGAGAAAATTGGTAAAAAAAGTCTAGTTTTGTATTTTTTTTTTTAGAAAAAATAGTTTTAAATTTTAAAAAAGTGTCTCGAGAAGAGCATAGATTTAACCTTTATCTACACATACATATTTTTTTCTTTCAGAATAAGTCAAAAATAAACTTTAAAAGTGGGGTACTACGAAACCCTTGCATGCTCTGCTCTACAATCAAGTAAATACTCCTCTTAATGCAAAAAAAATTTGTTCCATAAGTTATTTCACCGAATAAGTATTTCCGTAACGAGGCATTTTTAAGACATATTATATATGATAAAAATATCTTTATTTTAGCTCCAGAATACGCTCCTGAAGTTATGAACCGTACTTATCGAACACCCTGTATAATAAACTTTAAAACTGGTGTACTACTAAAAGTTTGCATAAAGATATATTTCAATATTAGAAACATTTGCAAAAACCTTAGAAAACCTCAAACAAGTTTATATAAGTATCTTATTTCTGCATCATGTTTTAAAAATAAGAAATTTTAGGACAGGTTAGAAAAATTAAAAAAAATGTAAATACTTTTGAACAATTTATTGCGTCACTAGAGAGTTCTAAAAAAATAAAAAAATAAAAACAGAACCTGAATTTTAATTTTTTTGTTAATTTAATGAATCTAAGTTATCAAATGGTTTAACATATCTAACACTTAATATCATATATACAGTGCTTCTCGGAAGTCCCCTCCCCCCTCTTTTCCTTTTGAACGGTGATACTTAGACTAATAAAATTTGGAGGCTGAAAATGAACTATCGTAAGCTTCTCTACTAGTGGTAACAGGCAACTTAAACCAATAATATTAAATGGGACCTTATTTTAACCATCAAAAACATCGTAAATCCAAAAAAAATAGTATGATTGAATAATTATTCTTAATACCTTTCAAACGAGGTTCCATTTAATATTATTGGTTTCAGTTGCCTGGTGACGTCACCGATGCCTATTACGTCACCTGTTACCACTAGTATAGAAGCTTACAATAGTTCATTTTCACCCTCCAAATTTCATCAGCCTAAGTATCACCGTTCAAAAGAAAATAGGGGGAGGGGACTTTTGAGAAGCACTGTATAGGAAGTGACATTTTAAGCGGTGCATATATTGAACAGTAGGATAATAAGAGGTCGTTTAAAATAAAAATTTATTTTATATTTTATTTAAATGTACCATTTAATCATAATATTAATAAACTCAAGAAATATATATCCAATCCATTCCAATGTCGCATTTAACATACCATGGTTCTGATAATAGAATTGCCGTTTTTAGCATATCTTCTTCGCTTCTTCAAATCGAACTTCGTCGGACACCCCAGTGTTCCATGACATCATCAGTTCAAAATAATTTGAATATTTTCTCGGGTGATAAATGTTAAAAATTGAGAGAAAATACATGGAATATAGTTATCCACTAGATTTTCCGGGTCTCTAGATATCCAAAAATGCCCGATTTTTTCTTTTTTATTTATCATCTGTGCTGTCGCTTTTGATATTGTCGCTTCCGAAGTTGACGCTTCCTCATCACAATGTACAATGCAGATTCGTTCAATGTTGGATACTTTTATTTCGACCTATGAGCGGAGATGTCGCCCAGAAAGTCGAACTATGTCGAAGTCAGCTTCTTCATCTCTAGATTCTCCATCGGTTAGCACATTCACCTCAAGAGGTTCAATATATAGCTTCAATCAAATAATTAGTATTATCTTCATCATCATACAGTATTTCTAGGCCTTCCCTTAATGACAATTCTTTTCTGGAATAATAGAAGATATGTTTTGTTAAACGAATTAAAAAGTAAAAGAAATGTATTTAGCCCTGATGACGGCAAAATTTTGTATTTCCAAATATATGTAAGCACCAAAGTTGTCGTTGAAACAATTGTATATTTATTAAAATGGCATAAAATCCCAACTAGATCATTTAGACTAAATACAATGCTCTATTATCCTAACGTTGCGTCTAAGCAACAATCAACTTTACACTGATGAAAAATACTGAAAACGTTTTCAGTTATGTCTTTGAACTAATGTGAGGTTAGATGCAACATGTATGAACCTAACATTTACAAAATATAGCAAAAAAATGTATATTTATGAAAAAAAAAAAAATACTTACTCAAACCGGATGTCCATATTTTCCAAATTCTTGTAATCACAATTCACCAAACTATTGTAACGTGATACTTGATATTTTATCTATTTGTTATAGTGTTTTAAGCTCAACTGATTTTGGGAGTGGTCAGGTTATTAAATAACTCGAATTATCTTAAAGAACAATTTAAAACTATTAAGTGAATAATTTCGCACAGACTAAAATTAATATGAAAAGGAAAAATATTATTTAACAAATTTAAACATAGTAAAGCATAATATCTTAATCCAAACAAAATAATATATAAAATTATATAAAACGTGTTATACATGTGTGTTGTTCTTTGTTGATTTTGAGGTTAAGTCGGAACTTGACATTTTAATTAAGAAATCTTTGTACAAAATATATATTTTCAACAATATATTAGTATTAAAACTTACCTTACAAAATCAGACGGAATATACCATAGATAAAAATTATTTAGTACATCGGATGACCCAGATATTTTGAAATGAATCTGATCTGGTTGATATATTCGAATCAAGTGAAATATAAACTTTTGACACACGGCATAAACGACAAATGACATTAGAGTAGAAGTGAAAAGTGGTTGTGTCGAAATAACGGTTCCAACTGTTACACTATTTAATTAAAACTCGTACCATGAACTCTTTGAAACAAGCATGCTGGCGTTAATAGATAATTAAATATTTGTGACGCCACATGCTTCGATATCTGTTCACCAGGTTTCTAAGCAGCTTTACAGAAACTTAGTTACCTATGGCAAAAATGTATTGCGTATATGCAACGCTAGGATAATAGGGGTTAAATTCATCAACGAGGTAGGTGGGTACACGCTGTGTAGTAGGAGAAAATTAAAGAATTTGTGTTTAAAGTGTGTATAGCAGAAACTGTTTTAAAACAATTTTACTTTATTTAAAATTACTTAAGCGCTTTCGCCGATTAAGGCATCATCAAAACTCTAAAAATCATATTCATAATTTCACTCATTTTTAAAGATCTTGAAATTCACAGATAATCTAGCAAATCTACCTCTACTTGTGTCAACACTTAAATTTACCTTAATAGTCAAGTTCCATCCCTATTTAAGAGTATCGTCAACGATCGACTTGAAGTTACTTAGTTTTATGTTGAGTGCGTCACACCTGCAGTATTAACTTTGCCAGTCTTGTTGGCTATAAATTGCGTGACTTAGACGGACTCTCCTCCAACTATTTGTTTGATATATATGTCTAGTTACGACTTTGGCAGTGCCAATGTTGTCTAGGTTAATTGCTGTTGTATTAAAATAGTTGTATTAAACCACGATACACAGACTAACGGTATGTTCCTGCGCATACAGCTGACTGACGATGACGTCACGTGGGACATATAATTATAAGCATTAAATGGGAGATAGTGTTTAAAATTCAATATTTTGCTAATTTTAGATTTTATGCAGTTACTTAAGCTTTATTGGTTATTTTGTAATATATTCGTTCTAAATATGAAGGTTTAAGGTAAATAATACTAATAAAAATATTAATTTTTCTTATAAATTATAGGTATTTTGTGACAAAATCCATGACGAGGCCATAAGATAAGTAAAAGATATAGACTAAAAATATAAGTTTGACCGAAATTTGTACTTTCTGGGCATAGCAGTTCTATTGCAATCTCTTTTCTTATTATGTGAAATAAAAATAGGTGTGCAGAAACAAATTATTTATTTACAAAAGTAAGTACACAAAAACATTACTTTTTATTTGGTAAATTTAAACATTTTTTGTCAAATTTACTTTGAAAATACTCAAACCCAATTTTCCTGTTTATTTATCTTATTCTTATATATGTTCATGTCCTGCGCATGCATGGCATTACTTCAAAAGGGCCGTTGTATTGGGACAGGAAACTACTGTTTTATCTGCTAAAATTTTTAAATACCGATTTATTTTCTTTGTTTAATGAGGCCCGTGCACCTGGTGGAATTCAGTTTCCTTTTCTTGCGTTTATGTTTAAAACGAATCTCACAACTACTTTCCTCAAAATGGATAGGGCAATTTCAATTAAGTTTGTCCTTTCTTCGATAAGAATTTACCTATATTTTCTGGCATTCGGAAATATCTCCACTGCGCAGCCCGGAATTTTAAACACTAATTTAGTTCTCCCTGTTATATATAGGAAAATACAGTCACTACTAACACAAAAACATATAAATTATTAAATTATTTTACACTACTCAATCGAAAAGTGTCAAAATAATTTGAAAGTTCGTCCCGCATTACGACATGCGCGGTTTGGACGAATTTTGAATCGAAAGTCAGCATACCTTTAGTATGTGTATCCTGGTATTAAACGAGTTGCTACTGTTATTTATTTTACTGAACCCTAATTGTAAACGTTTTTATAGGATACTAAACACTTAGAACAGTGGCAATAAATACATATATCTTTCCTAGTGCCGCTAAAGTACTTTCTAGAGATGTTGCTGTTCTATACTTTCTAGAAAATATTATCAAATATTATGAGATTATTTTTACTGATGGTACTGTTAGCAAAATAAAAAGGGAAAAGCTAGAATTAAAGGATGACGTAATCCCATGTACATTCCCAAATCTTCTTTTATATTTAATATTACAACAATAAAAAATCTGTTCACTGTTTTAGTTTGCTCTTAAAACTATATATAGGTTCAATTCAAAAAAATGTTGCTACAAAATTGTACTTTCAAATTGTAAATTTCAGCATTTACCAAATCTTTTAGAATTTGATCTTACCTACCTAATTTGTATTTTGTATAGATACAATTAAATAAATTATCAATTGAAACATGCAAGACTTATTTTGAAATAAATACAACAGTATGTTCTGTGCTTTATTTAGCTACAAACAAGTTAGTCTTTATTAATATGCTTCACATCCTTGTTAGTATAAATAAAAATAACCGCTGACCCCTATGTTTAGATTTAAAATTTTACGTCACTTTCTATCACTGTCTGTCTATATTACTCATTACCAATTGTTGTGTCGCCTGATTCACATCGCAAAACCGGCTACATTCCAGCGATTATAGAAACATGGGCAAAATCTATCGAAAATCGTATTAGAAATACGATAAATTGAAAAAGAAAAGGAATTCAGAGCACATGTAGGAGAATAATGTTTTCTTTTTATTTAACTGATTTTTAGCTTGCAGAAGATACTACCTTATGTGTAAATTTCTGCATTTAGACGACAAATAAATATACAGAAGATACTACTTAATGTGTCAACGGTGCAGTCATTCATAAAATCCATCTGCAAAACGAAAAATGCTACTTAATGTGAAAATTTCGCAAAATTTGATGAGGGCAGATAAGTGTAAATTCTGCGTTATAGACAAAGACATGTACAGATGAGACTACTTCATAATTTAATTGATTTTTAGCTTACAGAAGATACTGCTTTACTGTAAATTTCCAAATTTAGACGACATATAAATATGCAGAAGATACATCATTCATATAAGTCGTATGCAGAGCGAAAAATGCGACTTTATGTGCAAATTTCGCAAAAACTTTTATGGCGGAAGATACTACTTTATGTGTAAATTCTGCAAATAACAAATAACTATACAGATGAGGCTACTTTATGTGTTAACTCTGATCTAAATACTTACATTATGCAAGCACAGCTAAATGCAACGCGAAAAATGCTACTAAATGTGTAAATTTAGTAAAATGTTGGTCGATAAGATACTATTTTATGTGTAAATTATTTAAGCCAAATAAATGTACAGAGAAGACTACTTTATGTGTTAACTCTGATCTTATACTTATAAACTGCAATTTGAAAAATACTACTTAATGTATAAATTTTGTAAAACTTTGGTCGAGAAGATACTATTCTAACTGTAAATTCTGTATTTAAGCCAAATAAATGTACAGAGAAGGCTACTTTATGTGTTTACTTTGATCTTATACTCATAAACTGTAAACTCGGCTAACTGTAACTCGAAAAATGCTACTTAATGTGTACATTTTGTAAAACTTTGGTCGAGAAGATACTATTTTATGTGTAACTTATTTAAACCAAATAAATGTACAGAGAAGGCTACTTTATGTGTTAACTCTGATCTCATACTTATAAACTGCAAACTGGGCTAACTGCAACTCGAAAAATGCTACTTAATGTGCAAATGTTGTAAAACTTTGGTTAAGAAAATACTATTTTATGTGTAAGTTCTGCATTTAAGCCAGATAAATCTACAGAGAAGGCTACTTTATGTATAAGCTCTGATCTTATACTTATAAACTGCAAACTTTGCCAATTGCAACGCGAAAAATGCCTCTTAATGTGTAAAGTTTGTAAAACTTTGGCTCCAGAAGATACTATTGTATGTGTAAATTCTGCACTCAAGCCAAATAAATATACAGAGAAGGCTACTGTAAATTTTAATGTGTAAATTCTGCATATTATTGTAAAATGAATGTACAGAGAAGACTATTTCATGTATTAACTCTGATCTTATACTTAGCCCAGCTAACCGCACCGCAAATAATTCTACTTAATGTGTAAATTTCCCAAAACATTGGCCACAAAAGATAATATTTTATATGAAAATTCTGTATTATAAACCAATAAATGCACAGAGGAGGCTGCTTTAGGTATTAAATCTGATCTTATACTTATAACTTCAAAAAACTTTGGAAGCAGAATGTAGGTACTACGTAAATTCTGCATTATAGACAAATAAATGTCTGGTAACTCTTATGCTTATAAAATGCAAGGACACAAAAATGCTACGCAAAGCTCATTGATTATATTACTGTATGGGTAAATCATGCACCTTAAAAAAATGCCCCTTTATGTGCACATGAATTAGCCATTGATTAAATATAGATTTAAGTTGATTCAGAATCTAAGAGGTATATACATTAAACTCGTCATCCACACCAGAACAGACGTTCAAATAGTAAAGATCAAATTCAGTATCCGGATATTCTGGGAGCGGATCCTAATAGCAACATCTCTCTCGGAAAACCAATAAACGAAGAAATGGTAAAAAGTTGGAAAAATATTTGCAAGACGGTTTGGAGAATAACAAAATATCGAGAGTTTCTTTGCGAAATCAAAATCTGGAATACTTTCACTTGGGTTCCCCACCTTAAACTCCGAACCAAAAAGTTTAGTGACTAGTCACGTCATCAAATAAAACCGACAGCTATTTATACATGCTGCAAGACCAACTTAAAAGGTGATGGGAAGTTTAGCTGAATCTCTGTAAGCTACGCTTGGAGGAAACAGAAATAGACGCATCAAAACAAATGCAAATGTAACAAAACTATTATCAGACATCTACCATAGAATATATGCATTGTAGGCACCTTATATATCCGTCTTAAACACAAATGTGAAAAATATGATAAAAAAAGCAGATATCGATGGTTTTTCATTTTTAATAGAATCTTGTAGAGATATGAAAGGCAGACAAAGCATTTGAAAAAATTAGCATACATTTAATTTAAAGGCACCAACTAAAAGCAAACAATAATTTCAATCAGTCTTTAAACTTCAGGCGCCTACTTTTAAATAGCGACTGAAGAAAACCAGGCCAGAGGAAGAGCCAGAGAAATAAAAAAAAACCAAAGGACGAACCAACAAGTATTCAGAAAAACAGAGAGGGGAGAAGAAGTTATTAGGGAAGCAAATAAAGGTAAGAGAGATTGCTGGTAGACTGAATAAATTTGTAAAACATGTGGACTAACTTAACTAATGATAAGAAGGTACTAAGATATGTTAAAGGTTTTAAATTAATATTTATAATACAAAAGAGCTTTTACGAAAGGATGTTTTCTCTTAGAGAAAAAACTAACCTACTCACTTCATTTAAAAAAAAAACAACTAAAGAATGCAACAGGTGTTTGCTTACTAAAGAAAATTAGTTTGGTTCTCATATATTTTAAGACCCAAATGAAATGATTCATCTTTAACAAATATGATTGTCACATTTCAAACTGGAAGATCTCAGGTCTGCCCATAATATTTTGTTACAGGACAATTTTGTCAAAAATTAAATTAAAGGATGCCATCTCAATACATAAAAATTAAGGAAAGTATTTGAAAAAAAAAAAAAACTCACGAATTTGAGTGTCTTACATTTGATTTGACCATTTGCTCCATATGTTTTTGCAAACACTTATGACTATCATAAAAAAAAGTATTTTTTATCTAAAGTGTGCGAGAACCCGATTATATACTAAGTACTAAAATTAGAAAGACCAAGCAGAAGGCATACTGATTGTACCAAAATGGGAAACTCAACCATCCCATGTTACAAAAAAAAAAAATAAATAAATTAATGCTTTTTACGATACATATCAGCATTAAACCCAGTTATTCACTGCAGCAAACCTTCATTTAGAACTCCTTATGACCAGATTTCTGCCCTAGCTCTCATTATAAATACTCCCTAACTTTCATCATAGAAATCCTGAATAATAAAAGAAAATGTATATTAGGAAATTTAGTCCATCCAGTATCTCCCCAAACTATTGGGTGGGTAGCCCAAGCACTTAGTACAGATACGTATGTACCACCTCGACAGTCCTCATAATCTGCGTCAATTTCGAAACCATTAGAAAAATTGAAGGACAAAGAGATCAGTAGTGTTTAACAAGTTTTACAATTAAGACGTAAAACCAACGTTCGCAAAAGTATTAAAAAATTATAAAACTGGATTGTTAAAATTCAATATTATTTTTTGTTACGTTGGTTAATGATTAATTCCTTAGTATTATTATTAATTATTATTGTTAATTTTGTGGGAAATTTATAGTAGAAAGTAAAAATCTAGTTTTATTTTAAATAGAACATCCTCTAAACAACTACATGGTTATCTTTATTTCCACTAACAAGGATGTGAAGCATAATTAATGGATCAAACGACTTACCTGAAGGAAGTTTGATCCTAATTATGCGAGCATCCTTGTTAGTGGAAATAAAGTCCCACCTCCACCATATTTATATTATTTTTAACCCCAAACTCCTAGGCTCCACAACAGGTAATTAGTAATGTAGACAGGCAGCGATAGAGAGTGACGTAAAATTTTAAATCTAAACATACGGGACAGCGGCGTAACATAGGCATAATACATAGTTATCTTTATTTCCACTAACAAGGATGCTCGCATAATTAGGATCGAAATTTCTTCAGGAAAGTCGTTTGACCCATTAATTTTGACAAAATTGTATATAATTCCCATAATAATCCATGTATTTTGAACACCGTATGCAGTACTAGCGCCCATCGGCTCGTTGGTGTAGCAGTCTAACGCGCTTATATTCATTTATAGACAAGTTTATGGTCGGATACTGCCGGGCTTCGAATCCCAGACCAAACCATGTGGATTTTTAATTAAATTGCATGGTTCGGTATAGGGTTTGATGTGTGCCGTATTAATAGAAATTCAATATCTGTTGATATGACATGCAGATTAAAAAAATCGCCAGGAATTACCGTCTTGATGATAGTTGCTGAGGTTTCCGGGTTTTCCTCACCTATATGTCAAATGGCACCATCAATCATCTTTAAGTCGCCCGGAGTGCCACGGCAAATAATAATAATAATAGCCGCCCCTTTCTACGCACAAGCACAGCTTTTACGGTTAAAACTCATTCGTAAGGGGGTGAATTAGGGAGAGTATTATTATTATGATTATTATTATTATTATTATTATTATGCGGTTATTTATAAAAGCTCAATTAGCAAACTTAGATTTGATAAAATTAAATTGTTACAATGCATTATATAGTGAGAGTAGTATTAACACAATTGATGGAACATTTGTACTCATCAAAGAAACCCTCAAATACTCCTACAAAATTCTCAAAATAGTGTTAATTAATTCCATAGAACTTAAAGTAATAATAAATGACAGTACTTTTCTAATTACATGCCTTGTTAGACCTCCTTCAACTAATATTGTTGATTTTAATTTGGGGTTAATGCTTTTTCTGAAGAATCTAAAAAAATTATTTGCTTTTCCTATAAATTTGGGCGATATCAACATCCACCTTTTCAGCGAATCATTGAGTACATAAATATTTTAAGGGTTCACGATAATGCTAAATCCTGTATTGATCATATATTTATATTGGATAATACCAAAGACGACAATAAGTATATTCTTCTTGTATTAGAAACATCGATTACAGACCATTTTACAACTCTGGCACAAATTATTACCTGTGAAAAAGAAAAATTAATATTAAATACGAACTATATTACTAAAAAATATATAAACTATAACTTACTACAAACTAATTTAAGTCAGGAAACCTGGAACTCAGTCATACTTGAAGACAATGTCTGTATTGTCACTGAAACATTTATTAATATTATAAAAACCAAATTAAGAAAATGTGAATATATAAAAACATATAAAAACAATGAAAGAAAATGATCGCCGAGGATCACAAATGCCTTAGTTCATTCGTCAAACATAAAAGATAAACTTTACAAAAAAATTAAAGAAACATAATACTGCAGACAACATAAATTAATATAAAAAGTATAGAAACCATTTAAAGGATTTAATTAGAATTACTAAAACGAATTATTATAGAAATTTGATAGAAAAAACTGATCGTAACCCTTCAAATCTGTGAAAAACTATAAATATTGTTATGCAACAACGTCACAAATCTAACAACATTAACGAAATTATTCTTAACAAAGGCAAAAAATTTTTTATAAAAACCTAATGGCAAATGAATTCTGTACATTCTTTTCTAACAATGGCGGTAATTTGGCAAGAAAAATAAAACCCACCAATAAAAAATTTAATAAAAAACAATTCCAAATTCTTTTTTTCTACCCGATACAAATGAGAAAGAAATTTTAGAAACTATTAATTCCCCTTAAAAATAACAAAGCTCCAAGCATTGATGATATTCGCGCTGAAGTAATAAAAAAAATATCGAATGAAATAGCCTCTGGCATATATATAATGAACAAACCGTTTTAGAGCGGATTATTCCCAACACCATTTAAAATATAATATAATCAAACCTTTATTCAAAAAAGGGTAGAAAGATAATATGACAAATTATAGACTCATACACAGAAAAAAATTATCATCTATATTCAAGAAAAGCTTTACACTTGGAAGATTACATTTGTTTGAAATAAAGCAGAGTTTGCATCAAATAATATACCTCGATACAATAAGAAATTACATTTTGAGGGAAGTGTAGGCATAATCTTGTATTTTAGGGTTTATAATAATTATTCTGAGAATAAATTAATTCATACGAGTCTGGAATTGTTAATTAATCCAAGAAAGCTCTTACGTTTATTGTTAGTATAATATGCTTTTAAAACTAACTATCGCGTACTTGATTTCATGTTATAAAAGGATTCGATTCGAAGCATTTAAATTTTAGAACAAGAATTAAAAAATTCGAATCAAAAATCTATGTACTTCACAAAAGATTAGCTAGTACAAATTCACTGCACGGTGTTGCCAGCTTTAACTTATTTTAAAATGCCAACCACTGCACTGACTGGAACATGTTGAGAAGTGATAGTTATTATTCGAAAGTCAGAGACACTATGCATTTATAGAGAATCTGGCAAATTGGCATTAACCCGTGTTCATCCTATTATCCATTTTTAAAGAAGTTGCATCGTATCGTTAGGGTTGCGTTCTACTTTTTGTTAAAAATTCTTTGTGATTCAATTAATAAGTATATGAATAAATTAAATTGTAATGGAAGATTTGTTAGATGGATGGGGCTTTAGCGACCTGATACCAATATTTAATGTAAATATATTTAGTTTACTTCTGGTTAGGTATTATATTTTATATAAGTAAATTTATAATTATAAGAACACGAAACAAATTAGAATAGAAGTAAAAAAAATGTATGATGCTGGATGACGACTTTTTGGAAAGACGACTTCTGTCTTGCTAAGACAAGAGGTCGTATCTACGAAAATTACGATTTTAAGGTTCTTACAAATTTAATAAGCTTACATTTTATTTTATTATGACCTTAAATAATAAAGGCCTATTTTCATTAGAAAATATTTACTATAATTACAAGAAAAGGTTAGTAAAATATTCAAAACTTATTTGCGAAGTCTAAATGGACGTAATTATCTACCTACTCACATTTACTAAAAATATTCATTTTGTAGATACGACCTTTTATGTTCCATTTAGGTTTTGTAGTTATAAAATTATTTGTTTTTTTTTATTATATGTGGGACACCTCAAAGGACAGAGGAATTTGGTACATTAACTAAATCCAATTATGAAAAATGTTTTTCGGTGGATAGGTACCACTGAGAACCCTATTAAGAAGCAAGAACAGCCTGTTCTTATTTCGAAAATATTAATTTCTTCAATGAAACTATCCTATAATTCAATCAAAATCAATATATTTATGTCAAAGCCAATATTAACATTTCTTGGTATAGTTCATATTATTATTGTACCAAATTTAGTTTTATTGGATTTAAGAACAAGGTATTATTGAATATAAATTAGGTATATTTAAAACAAGTGTAAGACTATTTCATTTAAGAGGTACATATTACTGCAATTGAGCAATAGATACTCTTCATTTAATTAGAGGTATTTTAGTTAGGCCAAGTTGATTTTATTCTTGAAGCAAGGCTTATTTGCTATTGTTGAAAAAGTATTACTTCAGTTTCAAATAGAGACGAGTTGTACTTGCAGATATACAAACACAAAAAAGCATTGAAATAAGAACATTCATCTTAAATATAGTACACTTTTTTTCTGTGTATCCCTTATAACACATTTTGCAAAAATTTATGAAAAACTTTTAAAAATAGAAATCACCATTTTTAATGATCAATTTGGTTTAAGGGAGGGGAGGTATACGCAAGATGCTATAGCTAAACTCACAAAGAATATCTATGAAAAATTGATCAGAAAAAGCATCGCTTTGCATCTCCTTAGACCTTGCTAAATCATTTGATGCAGTTAGCCACTCAAAACTGATTGAAAACCTGGAAAATATATATATTGTAATGTAATAAAATATCATGTAAAAAAGGATATGCTTAGCTAGATAAAATAACATAAATTAAAAATTTACCTTCAGTAAGAATGCATTAAAGCCATCAGAAACTTAATTTTTCATGGAGCGATTAAAAGAATACTCGTTTCTATAATTTATAAGGCCTTGTACTTATATGATTCCATGAAAATCTATGTGTCATTACCTAAAATAAAATTACAATCATTAAAATAAAATAAAATAAATTTGAAACAAAATTAAAAAAAAAAAATTTCTCGAATAATTATATTATCACCCTGTACAGCAAGTTTATCAAGAAAGTTTGACAAACTTGACAATTTTCAAAAAATTGGTAAAATTGCTGCCAACATGATTTTATATGAGAAGATTTTTCTAAATTAATAAAAATTGACAACCAGAATAAAGAAATTATAATAACAATAGTATGAAATAATTTCACAAAAATAATCGGACAGTGATATTTTAAATAAAGTCTTTTAGTTAAAATTGTAAATCAAATAAATAATAGATCACTAGAAGCAAATTGTTTTGATTGGTTAAATTTAAAAAGTTATTACTTGATGAAAATTGGTAACTAAGGGGTTGTTGATTAAAAAAAAAAGAAAAAAATTGGTGGTAGAAAATTGATAAAAGATGAAATGTATGAAAAATTTTTGAATCCCGTAAAATGATAAAAGAAAAGAATCAATCGATCAGTTATCAAGAAATTAAAGAAACCTAGTTGTAAATTTTATTTGTAATTGACAAATAGTCAGAGCAAGGTATTTATTTACTCACCTTAAAAGTGCGTTGTGCCGGCTTAGTGCGTCACAGGACAGTTTTTTATTTAACACATATAAAAGATCCCGCATCTTAGCAGATGATGGTAAATTGACTTTGTTTTTATTGGAGAAGAACTTTACCATGGCTGGGAATACAGCATTCCTACTGCTAGTGATTGACCTGCAAAGAAAAAAGGACAAGAAGGACAATCTCAGTGATTATGCTTAAAGGTATTGACTGTATAATTATATTTAAATTGATATTTCTTACCTTTTGAACATATAAAGTTTTAATACAAGACAACTTCATTCAATATACCAATCATTGTAGTTTGAGGTTATATTTCTTAAACACGAATAGAAATATTCAAGGACATTGTTACCAATTCAGGTCTCATATAACTACGGGCCATATGAACTACAAATTGTGTAGAGAATGAACTGGTTTTGTGTAATAATTTAAATTTAAGTTCTTACGTTAATCAAGTATGATAGAACGAATGAATGAGTTGATATTTGACTAACCTAATTGTCTATTTAACTGTATTGTCTTTGGTTTTTCTTTTCAAATAAATGTGTATTGTTGGTTGCATAACTGATTGATTCATTTTGAAGATCATTGCAGTTTCGCAAAATTTGATAGGGGAGATTGGGACAATCTCTTATTTGCTTCTTGAAACCACTATAAATCCCTGAGAACTATAAATATTTTATGAAAGGTAATAACATTAAACAAATAACTGAGTCTCGTGCAAATTTAATAAAAAAGGAATGTTATAGGCCTATATAGGTAAGTTTCTGAAGTGCTTATTATATAACATTAATAATATTGTCATTGGCGTCTAATATAAATTTAATTTATGAGCTAGCTGAAAGGTATTATTTTCTACACTAAGAAAACAAAAAATATTTTCTTAAAAATAATTAAATTATACATACATATCATTACAATATATATAGAGGAACATAGAGGAAAAAACTATGATATATTATTCTCATATTTAACAGAAAGCAAGCCGTGAAAATTAAAGACACAGTTAGTGAAACAAACAATGTGGTGTATGGCGTTCCGCAAGGGAGCGTACTAGGGCCAATTTTATTCACTATATACCCTAATATTTTATTTTCTGTTAATTATAATGGCACTATTATCAATTTTGCTGACGATACCACCATTATTTATGTAAGCACTGACTGGGTATCTTTAAAACTATTAGTTGAAATTAACTTACCTCATATATTTCATTGGTTTCAACAAAACTTACTTACGGTAAATTTCACTAAGACATTTTTTGTTCCATTTTTATAATATTTCAATGCTTACCAAACTACAACAAAATCGAAATTAAAGTCAAAAATATTGGAATAGAAATTAAAGCAGTTTCTAATATTAAATACTTATTGACAATCACTTAAAATGGAATATTCCTATCAACTTTGTGACTGAAAAATTGAAAATGGAATTGCATACATTAAAATTTTTCTCTCAAATATTAAAATGGAATGAGCTAACAAAACTATATTACGCTCTTGCTGAAACCCATATTACTTATTCAATTATTGATAAGGGCGGCGCACTTGATTGTCACATAAAAAAATTAAATATTACTCAAAAATGGCTGATAACTGTTTTAATAAAAAAACCATATAATTACCCAACAGAACATCTCTTCGAAGTAAATTATTTGATGCTAAACAACCGTTCTGTCAAAATCTTCTCATACGCCAGTATCACAACAAGGAAGAACTAAAAAAAGGAATACGATTATAATACTTGTTCAAGGCTACATATTTTTATCTTACCTAAAGTAGATAAATTAAATACGCAGAGAAATTTTTGATACGTGGGTCCAAAATTATACAATAGGCTTCCTGCAGAAATAAAAATTATTAATTAAAAAACAATTTATAAAAAGAATATAAAACAGTGGATATTACAACAGTCTCGACTATACATCCAATTATAGAAAATTACTTTATTTAAAAAAAAACTTATATTATCTACTATGCCAAAAAAAAAGAGATTATATACTCACCTTAAAAAAACTATTTAATTTTCAAGAAAAAAAAAAGTAAATTATTTCAACATTTAAATATTTATTTTATCATGTTAATTGGTTTTATACTAACGGACCACAGACATGTTTTCCTTGTGGAATATACAATACACCCAATAAGTAAACAGTAAAAAACAAAAATTTTAAAAAATAAGCAAAACAATATATTTATTTAGATACAAATTTATTCCGATAACAGAACATATATTTTAAAGAATATTTTACATATATTTTCATTTTTGTTTTTTTTTTATTTCTATTTAAATATATCACATACTAACACTACTTCTATGATTATTTATGTTTGTTCATTCTTTGTATTGTATATTATATTTGTATGTTTTTAAGATAAATAAACATCATTATTATTATTATTATTATTTAATCGAGTATTATTTAGTGAAATATTAATATTTCGAGTCCTTAAAGCTATGGTTGAAATATGTTTATTTAAACAACGATCTAGGAACCATACATGAACAGGTCCAGTTGTCTGAGATTGGGACTCAACTCGGAACTCGGTTATGTTGAAACACATTTATAATAAATTCATTAGACGTACTTTTACAATAATAACCGCAAAATAAAATAAATGGTTATAAACAAAAATTATGAAGACCTAACTCGATTGACAAATACAAATCGAAGCTGTCAGAGACGATAGATACAAATGATATAATTACAATCACGAAATTTTCATATTATTGCGGCGTTGCGCATGTCTTGACAATTCGTTCCTATTTAGACCCAGGAACTAATTTGACACTACACAAATCAGTTTTTGATTAGTTTTGATTATGTTGGAACACTAGATTTTTGTACAGTTTTGAGATTCAAGTTTGTTGGAACGTGAAGCAACAACTGCACAGAATCCCGACAGTACGTAAACTGATTTGGTTTATGTTGGATCAAAACTATATTACCCATTCCCTATAAAACACCCTGTAATATTTATAGAGATACAAACATGAGTGTTCAAAAGGAGAAAATTAATTATTAAAGATTCCAACTCAAAGTATCAATACGTCAATATATAGTAAGATCAGAAGAGACAGTATACATTTAAGGTTAATAAAATTGTGCAGCTTGATTTACGCCCTTTTGGTTAGTGTTGTCATTTTCACCAATAGGTAGTAACCGCTTATTGAATGTCAGAATATCCAATAGGTCATTCAAATTGTGTATTGGAAATTCAGTGATGCTCTGAAATAGATTTGATAGTCACCATTAAATCTCGGCAGAGAGATTCTCGCAGCGTCCCTTCGTCAATAAATTTTCGTTGTCAATTTATGGATCTCAAATTGATTACGAATTGCTAAACTTGATTTACACATATTTTTGACGCGGCCATTATTTATTTTCAGAAGAATTTGTGTTATTTGTACCATGTGCATAAAAATGAGGAAACTATTTACTATTCAATTTTGAAGGCTTTTGACAGGATTTCCCATCAAATTCTACTACAAAAATTAAAGTACAAGGGACTATCTGATCATCTTCTTTAACTTAGTGAATCTTACTTCGAAAATTAATGTTAGCACTTAAATTACATCAGCCCCAGTAACAGTTACTTCACGATCCTGCAGATGTTTACATTACCTGAGTTCCTAGTTTTTAAGAAATCACTGATAGGACTTTTATCATTTTATCTAGTTTGTTCACTTTTTAGATCACTATATATTTACTATTCTTGTAGACAAGGACGTATTTTGTAGATGTTTGACTTAGAAAAAATAATCAAATTTTTTAAAAACCTATTTTTAAATCAAGAAATTGGTAATTGCATAATATCAGAAATGGTGAAGGTGCGAGGTGCTTCTTGGAAAAATCAAATACTGGAACCGTGACGAAACTTTTTTATATACATAATGGGTATATAGTTTCTAAAATAATTCATTGTCCCAAGAATCTCTGTATCTGTAATGTGTGGAGGGTGGGTTACCCCACGGCACTTAGGCCTCATTAGGCCCATTGTACATCCCCCTGAGAAGATAGGCACCTCCTAGCTCGTGAGCCAGCCTACAGATTTAATGTAGTTGACAACGTCGCCAAGAGGTGCTTCTCTTATATCGGCCGGTACTCGCCGATACTCGCCGATACTCGCCAAATACAAATCTTTTAATAAATGAGAGCGTCGAGCAATCGTAAAGGATATGCTCGATGGTCTCATCTTCTTGTTCGCACCCTCTGCAGAGTGAGGATTCTGACAGCCCCATGATATGGAGATGCTTTCGTACTTCGCAATGACCAGTCAGAATGCCTGTGACTAGGCGCAGATTCTGTCTAGTCATAGTCAAGTATGCTTGCTGCAGTGTTGTCAGGATATCTTAAGAGCTCCCTGGCAACTCTGCAGTTTCTTGTTATATCCCATCTTTCCTTGAATTCCACAGGGGAATGTTCTTTGATTAGGTCTGTCACTACCGATTTTGTCAGGCCAATAGAAGGGCCAGATCCAAGAAGTATTTGGTTGGCTGTTTTCTTGGCTAGTGAATCAGCAAGACGGTTACCTTTCGATGTGGCGTGACCTTTAATCCATCTTAAGTCGACCACGTTGTTGATGGATACTTCGGCCAAAGCTTTGTGACATTCTAGTTCTAACCCTGAATAAATTCGTGGTCTGTTCAGGGTGAGTAGTGCTTTTCTGCTATCTGTATAGATGAGCATGTTCCTTCCAGTGATATTGTTTCTGGTTATTTCTTTTGCTGCTATGAGAATCCCCGTTAGCTCTGATTGAACTACACTGGCACTATTGCTCACAGCACATTTTATGTTAAGGTTTAAAAATCTAGAGTATATTCTACATCCTGAGCCTTGTTTTGTTTTAGAACCGTCGGTGTAGATATGAATCGTACCTGCCACTTCTGGCTCTTCTATTTGTTCTATTATAACTTTATATGGCTTATGAAAGATATATTTTGGTGAGATGGAGTCTATGTTCGCTTGAAGCAGTGGGAGCGTATCCAGCGCCTCCTGCCAAAAGTGACGTCCCACCTTACCAGATCCTCTATCAGGTTCTATTCCGACCATGCGGAGGCGTGTCATTGTCGTCAAAGCAACCTCCTTGATGTAAATATCAAGGAGAGTGAGACTAATAATGACTTCCATGGCTCTAGTCGGTGTTGTTTTCATAGCTCCTGTTATGTTGAGACATGCTGTTTTTTGAATTTGTTCTAGTTTACGGATGACTGTTAATTTTTGGGTTTTCTGTACCCAGACAACTGCACCGTATGTTAGCATAGGTGTTATGATAGCCGTGTAAGTCCATGCGACGACTCTGGGGCAGAAACCCCAGGTGCGCCCCACGGTTCGGCGGCATTGTTCATAAGCAATGTATGCTCTTTTAACTATGTTTTCTAAATGCGAGTTCCATGTTAACTTACTGTCAAAGGTGAGACCTAGGTACTTTACCTCTGTTGCAAAGTTTAGTTTTGTGTTTAGGAGTTCTGGAGGTTTTAATTCCATTTTCAACCTTCTCCTTGTGAAAAGGACCATTTCTGTCTTCTTAGGTTTGATAGATAGTGAATGGTCCTTGCACCACTGTTCTATAATTTTTAGAGCTATTTGCATTCTTTCGCAGAATATGTTCTCAAAATTCCCTGTTTGCAGAATGAATAGCACAGGGATCACGACACTCGATTCGACTTAATCGTACAATTCGACGTTCGACTCGACCGCAATTCGAAAAAGGATTCATGAAACTCGATCGAGTTGATTATCGTTTATTGTCGGTTTTTGAAGTCATTTGAACTACTAAAAAAAAGTGTGAGCATGAAATGGGCAGGAAGGAAAATAAACGAGATAGAGCTGGAGGAAAAATTGCAAAAGGTTATGGAGTAATTTGAAAACATGGGACACATAAGAACGTTTAGAACACTAAAAGAAATACAATATAAATGCATAATCGGAACCAGAAGACAAAGTCAGAATCAATCGTATTGGTGAAACGAAGACATAGAGATAGCAAGGAAATATTGTAACGAAGAAAAAAGGGCACTGGTGTGAGAAAAAGATGAGAGAGAAAAAGTCGTGCTGGAGGAACTCTTCAAGAGCTTAAAAAAGAAATACAAAAATAAAATAAGAACTTCCAAAAAAGAACATTGGAGGTTTATATATGAAGATCTAGAAAATGACATCTAGGAAAATGTCTTCAGAAGCGGCACAAAGAAATTTAAAAACAACACATCCCCTTTTCAAGTTACAAAGGAGAGAAGGATAGAAATTGCTAGAGATTTAATCCAGACGAGTAAAGGAACATTAGGAGAAAGAATAAACCTTGTAGAGGACGGTCAAGAAATATCTATTGAGGAACAAAAGAAAGAAATAGATAAGTTTAAAGAGGATAAAGCCCCAGGACTAAATGGCCTGTTACCAGAAACTTTGAAAATATTCACTAAGTACAGCCCTCGGAATATGATGAACATCCTAAACAACCTAATGGTAGAACAAATATTCTCAACAGACCTTTAAAAATCAAAGGTAATTCTTATTCCAAAGGAAAGAGCAAATACCTCTGAAGAGCAAAAATACAGACCCATCTGTCTCATAAGTGTAATGGGAAAAATATGAACAAATTATCAAAAGCAGACTCGAGAAAGAATTCGAAGCCAAAAATGGGATATCAGACAGACAGTTTAGATTTAGAAAAGGCAGATCCGCTCCAATGGCAGTAGGAGAGGTTGTAAAAAGGGTGAAAAACAATAAGAGGAATACATTAGATATTAAAACTGCATTCAACACCGCATCATGGAAAAATATAACAGGAAGATTGAGAACTTTGCAGATATCACAATACCTTATTGCTCTGATACATAACTACTTCATAGATAGAAATATTGTCATAGAGTGAAATACTATGGATATAATGTAAGAAGTGCCTCGAGGCTCTGCATTTGGACCTGTTTCGGAGACTGAAATACCAGATGACGGTTTTAGTATAGCATATGCGGATGACCTGACTCTGGTGGTCACAGCGTAGGACAAAGAAACTCTTATATACAATGGATACGAGGCTCTGGAAGAGATAGGATTCTGGATAAGCAAGAATAAATTGGACTAGGCTGTGCACAAAACAGTGTGACAGGCTTCTGGTTCACCTACAGTGAATCAGCGAGTCTGTGTGGCGCTATGAAGGTGATTCCCGAATAGGGGTTGCTCAGGCACCAGTTTTGGTATCACAGTTTGCTATGCGACCCTGTGGCACACCAGAGTATACTGAAGGTAAACTCAGTGGAGGTAAAAATAATTCCAGGCGGTCACTGCTAGGTAGCCACTATATTAGAATAAATAAAAATAAAACACTTATCTCCTTTACACCTTGTACCCTACGGTACCCTGAAAGAGAACGGTTAAGAACCAGCAGTAAGAGAAACACAGGAATAG
Organism: Psylliodes chrysocephalus; assembly: GCA_927349885.1. Classification (NCBI taxonomy): domain Eukaryota; kingdom Metazoa; phylum Arthropoda; class Insecta; order Coleoptera; family Chrysomelidae; genus Psylliodes; species Psylliodes chrysocephalus. The sequence goes on along the minus strand of OV651813.1, from coordinate 57,622,832 downwards.
GTAATAAAATATATATTTACAAAAAAAATACAACGGTAATTAAATATGAACGGCTCCCTGTATTCGAAAAATTTAATAATAATAAATTATTACACAAAAACTAATTAAATATTAATGGCTCCTTGTAGTCGGAAAATTTATTAAAAATAAATTATTACAATTGAAAACTGTTTAATAATTGATGGATCCCTCTATGTGGAAAATTTTTAAAAAATAAATTATTAGAATTGAAAACTATTTAAATATTTATGGATTCCTGCATCCGAAAAATTTATGAAAAATAAATTATTACAATTGAAAACTATTTAAATATTGAGAAATAATTACGGTTCGCTAGCACAGGAGGCCAAGCGGTCCGGGAGTTATAAAACTCCCTGTATACGGAAAATTTATTAAAAAAAGTATTTATTTAAATATGACGGTAATCAAATGTAAGCAAATTAATGAAATCAAAGTTTTCGGAACGTCCCTGTATCCTAGACCAGACCGATCGACGCTCTGGCAATTACATTGAACGAGAATGATTATTTTACAGCGCGATGTTTGGAACAAGAATGCGATGGTTAACGTAAAAAATATTTTAAGATTTGCCCAAAAGACGATCAATAAATTGATTTTACAGAAAACATCGGGCTTCGTTCAATAATTAATTGTTGACAGGAAACGGCATGATTCAAATATAATTAAATGAATAAATAAAAGAAAAGAGAAACTTACATGAAAAATACTGGGCGCTTCTTATAAAAATTTGCCAAAGGTTTCCCACTAAGGGATGAAATTAAAATTGCTGGGCATAAATCAAAATTCTTTCACTTGTCGGACGGATGTCCCAAATTAATTGTAAATAAAAAAAAATAATAATATGCGTCCTACCTTAGAAAATAAACGGGGTTATTCAATTATCTTTCGAAATCACGGCACTCACGGAGTATTTCACTAGACACTATAGAAGGGCGAATAGTTTTTGGCTGTCGGCAATCAGAAGAGAAGAGCTTACGGCAGCCGGCAATTAAGAGGGCGTAATTCCCAGATGTCATTGAATGTATGCTTTTTGGTAAACTTGAGTGGGGGATAACACTACTACAGCCGACTTTTTACAATTTAAAAATAAAAAAAATGTCCTTCTAGTACCTTGACAAATAAAGGTAGATAATCGGCATGAAATCAACTCTACAAAATGCCCATTCGGATTTCGGTACTCGCAATTGTTGAAAAACAGTAATTCCTGGGAAACAGAAATAAGGGGGATCTTCTACATGTCCTCAGGCGGGAATTAATTAAAATATATATTTTTAAATTAATTGAGAGCAAAATTTAGTAACTTCGTCACAACAGATGCAATTGTAATTAAGGGAAAGAGGGACAAGCCAAGAGTGGTATTTAATATTGGAGGAACCAGAATAGAGGACAAAAACAGCTTAAAATATTTAGGTATCTGGATTGACAAGGGTGGAACCTTTAGAAATCACATCAGTAGGATACTGAAGAAAACCACAAAGATGGTCAGCGCTTTGCCAAGGATACTTTTGAACCTAAATGGTCCAGGAAGCTACAAGAGGAGGCTCTACAGAAATATAGCCCAATCCGTACTAATATATGGTTCTTTACTTTGGGCAGAAGTTTTGATTGTCCAAAAGTACAGGGATGAGTTTGTTAGAGCACACCAAAAGATGCTGTTGAGAGTAATCATGGGATATAAGACCTTCTCAAGAGAAGCCACATATGCAATCGCAGGAATTATTCCTGTATATCAACTTTTATAATAACTAAACATCACAACAGGGAACAAGGAAGAATAAACGCAACAATTAGTACACTTAATAGATGGCAAGACAGATGGCACCGAAGTAAAGTAACACAACAGAACAATGGACGAAGCAGTTAATCCCACACCTAGAGGCCTGGGTAAGCTGCAAACACAAATATATCAACTACTATATAAGAGCTTATTAAGATGAATTGTGCACAATGTTTTTTTTTTGTTAAACATTCCGCTAACTTTAAATGCAATTTATAATAATATTCGAGGAATGATAATTCACCATCGTTCTCTTTAAGATGGATAAAAGATATTGATTTTAAATATCTAAAGCAAGGTCGTAAAAGTATAATGTTAGATCAAAAGGACAGCATTTATTGGCAGCACAGGTTTTCTAATTAGATAAGACTTGAATTAACGTGGGTCAAACACTTAACTATACATGGTGTGATAACACTTTAAAAAAATCGTATATATGCTTTTATTAAGGGTCTAACTACAGGCCCCAAAACACCTACACAAAGAGGTCCACGTTTCGTTATTGTTCATGCAGGATATAAAGGTGGATTTTTACCTGGTCCGCGCGTCTTTTCTTGACGAACCAAACGCCGACTATTTTGAGCAATGGTTTAAGGAGCCGCTAATTCCTAACTTAATCAAAAATAGATGAAGAACGTTTTTATTATGGAAACATGACCTACAGGATACATTTTTGGTGAAGTTGCATTTTTTTAACAAAGTAATTCTTAAACATTAATTTTAAATGTGTTTGATGACAAAAATATTGAGTATGTGTATAATTTAATTTCTTTCATAATAATTTATAAATTATTAATCATTGGGAAAATTGGGTAAATTCTTTATGAAAAAACATAAGTTTGTGATTTGTCTTCCATCTATTTCCTTATTTACTGGGTTTATCTACTGTTTCCACTCACTAGCTACCGTCTGAGTCCAAGGTCCGAAGGTTGACACCGGAACAACCGAAACTTATTTAACCAAGTAGACAACATTTTATTGGTAAAGTTATTTTTTTAATGTTAAATTTTAGGCAGTTTCCCTCACCGGAAGTTGTTAGGTGCATTTGGTAAGTTGTTACGGGTTTTTATTCTATCTAAACCTAGACTAGTCTAAATTACCCTAGTTTACACTACTCTAAACTATTCTAACCTATCCTATTTCCTAGCCTACCCTATTTTAAATTATTCTAAACTTACACTACTCTAAACTAGGTTTTTCTATTCTAAACTATCCTAAACTATTCTAAACTAATCTCAATTATTCTAACTCATTTTAATGTCTATCCTACCCTATCCTAAATTAGTCTAATCTATACTACCTATTCCTATTACTATGCTACGCTAACTATTTGCACTATTCTACTTCTAATCTATTCTACGCTTAACTATGTACACTATTCTACTTCTATTTGATTCTAACTTACCCTAAGCTACTCTAATTACTAAACTACTATATTACTTACATATTCTACTATAACATATGCCAATCTCTTTAGTTACCTTTAGATTTAAGAGTGTGCGGTATATAAATGTATATAAATCAATAAAATGGGTCTATTAAATAAATTCATAAAATATCCATTTTTATCAAACATACTTTGTAGTAAAATATAAAATAATATTTTGTAATAAAGTATAATCTCACCTGGAGTATATTCAATTATAATTAATACCTTAATAAATAATTTTAAATGTAAGCAAATATATTTCGCTACTTTGAACAATAACTCTAGCTCATTTAATTACTAAAAAGCTTTATTTTTATTGTTATTGTTTACATGTCGATTTTAACTCCTTCAGTTGTTAGATTCTTCTAAATTTATAAATATTGACTACAGTCTTACCAGAAATTATCCTATTACCCTTTTGTAGTCAGGGCCTTCTTGCTAAGACATTGACTTTTGTTGGCCATTTTGTGGAACTTCCTTCCTGGCCTAGTTTTGCTTTGATTCTGATTGTGGCATGTGCCAAAATTTCAGCTAGGATTCTCTAGGATTTATTCTTGTGCAAAAACCATAGATTCCTTTAGTCCGATATATTGTTAGTGATCTTTGTAATTCATACACCTAGTGGTGGATATATTATCGGGCTAAAAGTGTGAATTTAATTAATAATAACTAAAAGGTCACATACCATCAAGGGTGAGTTTTTCAAAATAAATTATTAGTTCACTTACCTATATTCCCAAGAAGAAGGCATAAATAATCGTTACAATCGTCAATATTTTTCAGACCTCCTTGGTTCGCTCCTTTCGTTCGTGCGTTCCTTCCTTCGCTCGTTCAGATTTGCAATTCTGTATAAACGCTTTTATTAGAGGAATACTCTAAGGACTGTGTGCAAGTTCTCTCCACCTCTCTATATTGAATAGGGCTTCTCCACTTCACCGGTTGCGTGCTAGCAACAGAGTACAGACAATTAGATAACCCCACCGAATACGAAGTCATTTTCATAGCAGTCCAGAGAGACTAAGCCTACAACAAACATAGAGTTAAATACTTGGTTAAATAGACTCAATTTCTTTTGTATATATACATATTTAATTGTAATATCCACCTACCAGTTTTTCTTTTCTTTTCTTTTGTATTACGAAGAGCACACGTAAACTTTGACCACCCACTTGGAGGGTTATATATTATAAGGGTATGTAATTTAGAGGTAAGAATAGTTGTGGACACACGCCTTGTACATAATAATTTTCTTTCTTTCCTAATAGTCGACATTTCGTATAAATGTAAAGTTGGTTATAATTTTAATTTTGACCACGATCGAGGATTATAAGATAATAAAGGCCCGTTCACATTCTATCAATCAAACAAGTTCGTTTTTGCTTCTTTCTATTTACAGGAACCCATCCCGTGAGGTTACTAGTCAACCTGATTAGGGGAGTTCGGTAATTTGAACCCCTTTATCAGGACAGGTTACCCGTAATAATAACAATGTGTTTCCTAAGGGTGGCAAGGAATAGTAGTTTATGCAACAATAGTCGACAAGATGGCGTCGTGATCAACCGTCTGAGGCCCCATAGGTATGGGGGGGCCTTAAAAAAATTAAAAAAATTGTAAAATCTATTCGTGTTTTACGTATAGTGCCTTTGTGAATATTAAATATACGGATTATAATTATTTAGTTCGGTATTTTAGAATAAGGTATCTTAAGATAAATGATATTAATTTTTTATCTCTTAAAAGAATAATTCATATATAGCAAGGTTTTATTAAATAATAGAACAAAGAAATATCGTTCTGATTTTATTCAAAGAGAATTGTTTCATAAATAATAAATAATTATCAAATAATGTGAGTCTCTTATACTGAATTACCAAACAAAATAAATAAGCAATGCGATATGGATAAAGCAAAGTTTTGTTGGATGATTACACCAGGAACGGCTTGACTTTTATACACCAAATAGTTTCATAAAACGCTATATGCTAGATTCCCATGGGAATCTAGTGTCAGAAATATTCCCCTTTTAAAAGTACGGATACAAAATGGCCTTACTTTACTGTGACTCTAACTAAAAGGTTTTAGGCAAAATCTCCATCAAGCCGTCTATATGGATAGTAGAGAAGTTACCGATCAAAGAATGAATATAAAGAGGAATCAAGTAGCACAATTTAATTAATGTATGTAGGTACATATTTTGAAGTTGCTTGTGCACAATCGTTTTGTTCTCCATAATAATACTTCATACTAAATACACTAAATACACTATTTAATTTTTGTTTTGTTATATAGTTTTTTAGGTTTATTTTTTAGACAAATATAATAATTTTAAATATTCAAATAGATAACTATTAAATAAGGACCATAATGACAATCATTAGGGTACCAGGAGTGAACATATTATTACGGTATGTCCCATAATGAAAGTATTAAATATAAATATTAATATTAAAGGAAAATAATAAGATGTAAAAAAGTATAATTTCAGAACTTCCACTACCAACGAATTATCCTGACTGAATATTAGAATAAAAGCAGGTAGAATAAAGTTATCCTATTAAATTTTGAACTGGCTCTAAGCTAGTAATATAAAATATTAGCAATAAATAATAATTTTAACATAAACAATGGTGGGATTAGTTAAAAAATTAAATAAATATCTCTGATGCTTGTTTTAATTAGGCCAGCTGTACCGTGCATGTTAAACCGCTCAAATTACTATAGTTTAGATTCGTCTTACCTTGTTTAAATAAACGGATAAAAGGTAAACCGTTATTTAGTGCTGATATAAGTCTTTCGAATGTCAGTTTTATCATGTAATTCTTCATATCAATACTGACCGAGTTGTATATTTTCTTGTTGAAGATTTGGACCCTACTGACTTGTTACAATTAAACAAATTCATCTAAAAGAAAACAATGTTTGGTTGCGAGATCATTT